>JAUMHP010000040.1:11941173-11954459 GCA_032361065.1 Enteromius trimaculatus | reverse complement strand
CCATCAATATTTTCAATAAGAATTAAAAAGAAACAAATAAAAAAACTATTTCACATTATTATGTATTTGTATGATCAGAAGTAAAAATAAATGCAGCAATATGGGCAAATATATATATTTTAAATATCCTTGCTTTTTTGGAGGCTGGGTCAGGTTTTTCTTTCACATGTACATTTACATTTCAAGTGTCTGGGGTTGGTTTTTACATTTAAATTGTATTTAATTTTTTACCAAGACTCTATTAATTAACTCTAATCAAACATACAGTAAAACAGTATAATATTGTACTGTAACAGCACATAAAAACAGTAGTATAATATTGTCAAATATTATTGCAACTTGAATTCTTCAGAAATCGTTATAATTTATTTATATAATAATCATTATTGGTATTAATGTTGAAAATGGTTATGTTCCTTATTTTTGTGTAAATCATGATTCAGAAAATCAGAAAGAAAAGAATCAAAAGAACAGAATTAATTTTTACAAATCTTTTGTAGCATTGTCTTATCCATCTTGTTTGATTAATTTCATGGATCCTTGCTGAATTTAAGTGTTCATTTAAAAACAGGTCACACTGACTTCATTATTAAACTTCACCTGGATTCTAGCTGCTTCAGTGCTGCTTGTAGTTGCTGTAGTCTCCGATCAGAAGCTTCTTCTCTACCCTGAGCTTCTGCTGCATCCTCTTCCTGCACCATTACACAAACATCACATTATCAGAAAAATTGCACAAGCGCAAAAATAGCAACAGTAACAGTGTATTCAAGCTGTCTGTCTCTCACCCTCCTCTGCATCTGATCCTGGACATTCTGCAGGAGTCTCGTCATCTCCTCCACTTTAGTCGCAGAAGCTCTCTGCTCAAGCTTGGCTTGCCTAAATCATCATACACAAACAAAAAAAGTTGATCTTTTTTAGTAGGCATTTCAAGAGCAGTGGGAAAATCCATTTTCAGTCTTTTGGAGTAAATGCGAGTTAAAAGTTGTGCCATGCTAAACACACTGAGCTGACTGAATTATAAACACATGAGCCAAACTGAACTCGGGTCCAGGTTAAGTCTTAAAGGGTTGGCCATCTGGAACGCTACCTGAGTTGGCTGCGTAACTCGTCCAGCTCACTGCTCTGTTCCTCCACCGTCTTCAGAAACTGCTGATTGGTCTGAGTGTGACAGGAAAGACATGAACGTCGGCCGGGCATAACGCCAAACATGCACTTCAAAGAAATTCGCAAGGATAAAGGACAGGATGGAGGGGTTTTGGAGGTCGAGATGGGATAGGTGTGAAGAAAAGGTGGGTGTGTGACAGCTACACTGCTCATTAAATATTCACCAAGAGTAGTATTTCTATCCTCAACCAACACACACACACACACGGCTAAACAATGTACAACACACAGTCAAACAGGTGGCGTTCTGAGTAGTGGACTAAGACAGCACAAGGATTAGGCCTTTAAAACCATTGCATAACAACTCACTGTACATGGCAATTATATCCCCAATAAACCCCTTTCATTAATATTTAAAATTACATTACTCAACATTTTTTGATAAATTGGGAAAAGGGGATTGAATTATCCACCTAGATAAAACTGGATCATAAAACGTGGCTGATAACATATAGAAGGAATAAGGTATAGGCCATTATTAGAAACTAAAATAAATGAAATGATTTATTTATTTGAGAACAAGAATTATATATTTTTTTTAATATCTAAAAAAAATTATATTATTATTTCAAAATGACAACATTTTGTAAAAAAAGGAAGGAAGGAAAATTATTTAATTACAATAAATCTGATGAAAGCACACAATATAAACATGGCACAGTACAGTAGATCTTCCCTCAGTTTCACAGACTTTGGCTTAAACCTAGACACGTCTGGGCTGTTTTAACCTGAAAGAAATGTGCACAGACTGATCTTAAAATATATCAGTCCTCGTTTTGTCTCAAGATGTACGCGAGCAATGTTATTAAGACATGTTTAACAACACTTAAATGTCCTAACTGAACAATGGCTGATTCCCTGTGTAACCTAAGCCCTGTCTGTGAAACCAGGCCTCAGATTTTAACCAATATGGTTTACATATTGAAAGAGGAAGTCTTACAGATTCCAGCTTCTGATTGGACAGCTGGAGCTTCTGGCTGTGTTGCTGAATCTGTGCCAGCTGACCCTAAAACAGCACAGCGATTGTCAGTAAGAGCACAGACAAAGCATTTCAATAATTAACTGATGTGTATTATAATAAGCTTCAGGCCACAATTAAGCCAATATTGTACCGCCAACAGCTAATAGTCACATATTCAAACAATTCAGTCGGGCATGCCTAATGATTTATGTATAACTGTTGGAAAGTGCTGCGGGTATGTTAGTTATATTAACAGCGCCTGTATGTAGTTAAACACTGCCCTCTAGTGTTCAATCATCATATTACCTATTCTAGAAATGAGTGAGGATTAAATTAAAGAGGATATTGAACTGTCTTTAGAAACCAAATATAAGTATCCACACCAAATGTGCTGTCAAAGTTACGACTTACGCATTATAACTCAACTCAAACATGTGAAAATGTTAGTATAGGAACACTGTAACCTGCATATGTTGCAGTTCAACTGCATGTATTTGTCCGTCGCTTATAGAGCTCTGGTACTGGGTCTGAAGTCGATCCAACTCTTGTGAAGCTGTCTGCCACATCTGAAGAGCCCGTTCTTTCTCCTGGAGACACACACATAAAACACATTAGTGAACAGACAATGAGAGAAGGCCTCTCGTTAATGTGCCTCTAAACTTCTCTCTGAATACCGCTGCTATCTAAGACGCAATGTTAACTAAACTTAATTGATGAATTTATACTGTAGCTCAAGATGTAGACAATTTAATTATGATGCCAGCAAAGTCAAGGTCATGAGATTTATTGGCCGGGAAAACACATATTTCTCTTGCACTTTAAGTTGTTTTTAAAAGCATAAAGCAAGGAAAAAATATAATTTTTACTGAGATTTGTTTAATTACAGGAACTGTAATATATTTTGGTGAAAATACAATGAATGCAAGAGTTTTTCTTTTTATAATTACAGCAATTAAAGTTTTTAAATGTTTTGGCTATGACTCGGTACACATTTAAATTTCATTTTGACGCAAATTGACTTGTGTTTTTATAAAAACATTTTAAAACGTAAAACGTCCGTGAATACTCCTGAGCATTCATGCAAATGAACTGCTGAATTCAAACCGATTCATTAAAACGGACAGTTTGCAAAAACTGATTTGCATGAATGAATTATATTCCCAATTCTATCACCCTTTTTTGCTAATGAGACTGCTATTAAAATATTTTAGTCTTAAAGCTCTTATTCTTTTTGCAAAACAAGTAGTGGGAAAACTAGCATGCAATTTGCAAATATTCACAATATTGCTTTTTTAAAATCCAATATATTCTAATATATAATCTGATACATTCTGTACTACCACCTTTATGATGAAAAATAAGCAGAGATGTCTCTCTGGATGTTTCATTTCCAGCTAATTATTTCATTCTGAGTTAATTATGAAATTAGAAATGTGAATATGAATTGGAAAGTCCACACACTCAAAAAGAAGTCACTTGAGAGTTGGCTTGAACTGATGCGCTCTCTAGAGAGGTTTAGATGTGATTTGCAGCATAACATTCTGGTGAACTGCTCCCTAAAGAAGGGCAAAGATTCGCAATGTCAGGCTGAAAGTGGATCGCTTGATGAGTGACGCACTAATATCTCATTACTCCGTAATGTCAAGTGTTGATATGTAATCCTCAGGAGCACCTGGAGCGTACTCCACGCTGATTAAAACCCATTCCCTCAACGCAACACGACCCGTTCCATCTCATCACGTATTAACTACAGAACGAGCTTTAAAGCGGGAATGACCCTGGATCACCTCTCCACCCTTTGCACATGCTAGAAAAGAGTCGGAAAGGCTAGGAAAGTGCCTGTGGGTTTGTGGTGTCATGGGCCGACTCATGGGAGTTTCGAGGTGTTTTTGGAACGGGTCTGGATAATCACCTCCACGGCACACTTGACCTGTTCCTCGAGATTGCTAATGGCGACTGCTTCTGCATCTCCCCCTGTTCCAGTGGATAGAGACTGCAACTGCTTTTCAATGGACATTCTCTGCTCTGCATGAAGCCTACAAATAAAAATTAATATATACAGTTATTGCCAGAGGTCAAACTTCATAAACCTTTGGGAATCATCTGCGGACATGCTTTGATTTGTTCTGACTTTCATGACTTCGATGTCCTAGTAATAGATTGGCAGGAAAACACATAATCATATTAAAAATAAACAAAATCTAAGACAAAAATTGAAGTAGATACATTTAAAAGCAAGGTTTAATTAAAAAAAAAAAAGAAGTATTTTAATATAAAATTTAATCATTTAATAAAGTCCTTTAATAATAAAAAAAAAAGTAATTTTGCTTTTCCTTTTTCATATAAAATTGTAATTTTATGTTCTATTACTATACAACACTGACACAGCAATTCCAACCGACTGAAAAATGAAAAAAATTAAACTTACACAATCCTGAAAAACAATTAATCTATCGTTAATTAATCTAATTTATCAATTTTATAAAATATGAATTTATGTTATTTATATATTTTCAGAAATGGATTGCAGTATTTTTTCCAGTTAATAATACTTGGGGAAAAAAATAACGTTTTAATAATAATTGTGTAATCTGCAATATTATGTCAAAGTATCTCGAAGTTAAACCAAACTTTTATTTTGACAGGTGGTTGTAAAAACCTTTAGTTTTTGATCGTAGAGACTGAAAACAGTGTGCACGCTTCAGTATGTGCGCTTTAAATGAAGTCGCACATCTGTGCCATGCATTCACACGCAAAACATGAATGGATCCACATTTAAATAGCACTTTTGTGGCCTAATATTCCCAAATACTAGTGCATTATCCTACTTTTAATTAATTCACCCAACATTTGGCAAATTCAGTGAAATTACATATTATACAATAATTCTTTGCAATTGGATTCCACGATTTCCACATCGCAGAAATCATAGTGCCCTACTCTAGATTGCACAAAATGTTCTCCCACAAATAAAGTGAATTTACATAAAGGGTGGGCTGTGATTACAAAAGCCACCTCATCTTGTGGTGCAGAAGCTGTTAGGACTGACAGACTCTGATAATAAATCAGTGGCTGGATGGAGAAATCAGCAGGAGATCCATTCGAAAGCTCTTACCGCTCGTTTTCCTTAACCACCTGCTCCAGGCTTGCTTTGACGTCTGTCATCTGCCTCTGAGTGTTTGACAGGGAGAAACAAGCGTGTGAGTGAGTGGTGGGAGGAGGATGATTGAGAGAGATTGAGAGAAAGTGTACTCTTAAATGGCAAACTTAATATAGGACAAATTCACTTGACTTGGGATTAAACTGCAATTTAAAGCTGACAGCATAAAATCAGCCCTATCAAGGCCTGACAGTCGTAAAGCCTCACTGTAATGTGAGCATTTGTGGCATAAGCATTTGTGTAGGGTAGCAATGTGTACCTGATAGAACTTCAGCTGCATTTCCATCTGTTGTATGTGCCTGTCATACTCTTCTATTAGAGGAGCCATTAGACTGAAAACACACACCCAGGTCAGAAAACAACATTGTATAACATTATAAATTATTAACATTTAGGGTCCCATAATACTGAATTACACAGTACAGTTATAATAATACTGTAATTACAGTATACTACTATCAATAGTTTATGTATTGCATAAATAAAATAAAAACATCAATACTAAGTTGCATGTTTTCTAAATACAGAGTTGTCAGGGGTGAGATAACTAAACAGAACATTTATAATAATGTGAGCACACACTCAGTTTAGGTACACATTTCTGCCACTCTTTCAAAATGAGATAATTTACAGTGACATGGTGTTCATGAAAAGATATGATATATATATATATATTTTTTATGAACTGGATGCCTGGTTGAAGTAGTAGAGGACTTGAGCCAGAGACTGTCGTAGGAGGTTTTAATTGGCTGTAGAAACTCACCCTCTGTCTGACAGCCAGGGAGCTGCAGATTCCATGACCACATCTCCTGTCTAAAAAAAAAAAAGTGAAAGATTTTTTTTTTTTTTAGTACATTTAAATTTCCACAAGTCCTTCAAGCCTTTATTCAGGGATTCTGCAAGTTTATGAATTTTAATTTTTAGATAATAAGACCTCCGTAAAACCAAGAAAACTTATGAAACAAACTGAATGGAACATGATACAGGATTAAATCTTTATCATTGTACGAATGTCTAAAAGATTATGTCTAAATTATTAAAGCAATAGGCAACGGGCAAATGACCTTTCTTAAAAAGGCAAAATAAGATTTTATATATATTTATATATTTCTTCTCGTTTAAGCATAAACTCAACTGTGTTCAATTTACTCTGGCTTTATATGTTCAGTCTGCATCTTTTGTTTTGGATTAAACATTTAATGATGTGACTTTACAAATTTAAGTGTTTTTTAGAGCTTTTCAGGGCTTAATTTGTGGAAGGATGAATTAAGAATCCAGTGTCAAAATTTACTCTCTTGTTATTCCAAACCTGTTTGAAAAGTTTTTCTCAATGGACAATTCATTATACAGAAGTCATACAGGTTTGGAACAACGTGAGGGTGACAATGATAACAGGATCTGTATTTATTGAGCTATAAACTCTTCCATTTATGCTTGACAAAACATTCACTTTGCAACATAGGAGCACAATGCTATTATCTAGAGGTAATCTTCTACATAATTTAACAAATAAAACTGCAATGCAATCATAAAACTGACCTGTGACACTGAGGACGGAGGAGGAAATTCATCCTGATATCGACCCAGGACGGAGTTTAAACGATTCACTGATAAGACACAACAAACAAAGTTCAAGTGCTGATGAATATGCATTACTTTAAACGTTATGTGTCTGCACAACATCCGAGATATAGCGTAATTCACCTTGATCTCGAAGAAAGTCGACTTCGGTTGTCATTTTTGCATCTGCAACAGCAAAAAAAAAACAAAAAAAAAACAACTTTGTTAGGTCAGACGTATCTGCAAAGCATAAGCTTTGTAAAGATGTATAATCAACATAACTATAATAGCATTTAGTACGTGGGTCGGTAGGAAGGTAGTATGCGACGGGGAACAATTTGCTTTGCTGAAGCAGTTTATACACCGCCAGCACAAATGATCCCTGGAGACTGACTGTCTTTGTGTAGGAATATTAGTTTACCATTGAATTAACTGACTCTATGGAACCATACCATTAATCATTTTGGTCTAATCGAGTAAACGTACATTATTAAAGTGGATTATTACGAAACGACATGTTCTTCAGTAGATTAAATGGAAAAGAAGCGAATCTGGTGTGTAATCTCAGCGACAGCATTAAGCATCATTGGTATCTAGGTGGAGATTTGCATTGACTAACTAGCAGGCTAACGGCTACACGTATTTCAACATTCATTATGAACACTCCATTCTCAACTCAACTGAATTCTAAATGTTTATTTTTTCCAACCGCGTAATATGGCACAAGACAAAATTCTATAAACACGTAAATAAATGTAATTTAATAAGGATAGATACCTAAAAATCCTTCCGCCTTGTAGTTTAAAGATCCTCCCAGCCAATCAGACTCGTGTCCACGGACGCTCGGATTCAACCTCAGAGCCAATCAGATTCATCCTCTGGAACGCGGTGCAACTTACTAAAATGTTCCCGGGAAGCTTCGACCCGCATGCGTTCCGTGCACTTTATGGAGTTCCTGTTTTTTTTCTTGGTGCTTGAATAGGGGAACTATCAACCTCAATGTGATCGAATAGGGTAAGACTTTACTTTTTATTTATTTATTTGTAGTTTGTTATTTAATACCGACTTTATGGCTGGCTGCTAAAACTTTTGTGAGATTCTTGGTTCATGTGTGTCTGAAATCAGGAAGTGTTCTTTTAATAACATCAGGTGCTAAGTTTATGATTTCAGATAAGATTTTGAAGACTTATCAATGACTATTGAACTTTATTTCACATCAGACAGTACTGTGTCCTGAGCTGCTTAAGACGTCTTAGAGCACAGAACTGTGGATGTGTAGACTTTATATAAACAGACATATAACAAGAACACAACTTTTGAGAACTTAACCAGATAGTAATTTATTATTATTTCAGGTATTGATAGAAAATAATATTTTAACATGTTTAACAGTGTCTGTGTCGGTTGTATCCTCCTGACTGCCATGGAGTTCCACATCAAACATACCTGGGACAGTTTACCTGTGGACCATGAGCCAGTAAAGATTCGCTTCTCACCTGGCGAGGATGGTTTATTAATGCAGGTAACTGCTCCTTTCTTTAATGACCCCCCTGCACCAGCCGGACCACCTGGAGAGCCGTTCCCTGGTCTTTGGGACTATGAGGGTAAGTGAAGTTTTATTACTTTTAATAAAGGGCCAATTTGTCAGTTTTGGTTTTAGACTGAAGTTACTTACTTGACTAAATAATACATTAGTGCAATCAGCTGATCATGTTGCATACGCACATGTAACCTTGATCCTTGGACAATTAGATAACTCAAAGACATTTAAACTTCTGTGAAAACCTGAATTAAAATGAGAAAAACAGGTTAACGGATTACGTGTTTACCTGACAATTCAAACTGACAAATTTTACAATCTTTGCTCTTTGACTAATTTTTCAGTGGTGGAGTCATTCTTCCTGAACAACAACACTGAGCAGTATCTGGAGGTGGAAGTCTGCCCGTAAGCCTGCAGTGTTTATCAGGCAGAAGGAAGATTTTTGAATGCTAACTTGTAATTGAAATAATATTTTGTTATTACAGTCATGGACAACATCTCATTCTGCTATTGAATGGAAAACATAATGCATTTATGGTAAGAAAATACATATTGAACAACAATTTATTAATGCTTTCATAAAAAAAAAAATACAATACAAACAGTCAAATATTATGACAGTTTCAAAATTACTTTTATATTTTGAATATTTTAAAATGTAATGTGTTCTGTAAAGAGAGCTGAATTTTCAGTAGCCATTACTCCAGTTTTAGTGTCACACAATCCTTTATAATTCATTTTAAATTAATTAATTTGTTGATCAAGAATCGATAATTATTATTGTTCTGTAATTTATTAAAATGACTTTACTGCCACATTTGTACATCATGTACAGTTTATAAAAGCAATTGCCTAAGCATTAAAATGCAGGAGTGCTTAATGTAATAGTACAGGAGATAAAAATGCAGTAATATGGAGCGTTCTCATGCTTGATATTTTGCAATCATGTTTATGCTATAACCTACAGCAACAACTCCCTCTATCATTCAAAGCCAATATAGAGGACAAGACGTGGAAGGGAGAAGCACTTCTACCTTGGAGGTATTTCCCTCAGGGCATTAATAAGATGAATTCCTATGCCATCCATGGCTCTGGAGCAGGAAGGACATATGAGGCTCTGTATCCCGTTCCTAGAGAGGACCTAGTAGAAGGACAGGGACCAGACTTGTAAGTTTAGATACGTTTAAATGGTTTGTTTCATTTTAATGGATCATCAGATTTTAACATTTCTTCTCTCGACAGTCATCGACTTGAGTATTTTCAAGACTTCACTCTGCAAAGCATCATGGGAGAGGACTGGGTTCAGCCAGAATCTGACCTGTGGGATTTGGCAAGCAAATGACCAGCTGAAAATCACAAATGAAGTTAAAACTGTCTTCAAACCAGCTTTTTAATGCAGTAATTACTCGCAATTTGCTTCCATGGCTGCTACAGCACAAACTCCACTGCAGTCTAATCAAAGTTAATGATGTGGCTTGTTTTAATGTGGGTGTAATAGCAATATAATGGCTTTTATTATCACAATTTAATAAATCTTCTATCAGTAATGTGGCACTAATCTCAGCAGTAAGTACTCCATCCAACACAAAATATCTATGCAACATGTAGCAAAGGGGAATTGTTCTTTTTATATAAGCTACTGAAACGAAAATAATCATTCAATAATGGAGATGGTAAATGTGGAAATCGAACATTAAATAAACAAACGACAACATTTAGGTTTTCTTTGCCTTGTTTGAGCTTGGTAACAGACGTAGTGACATTACATAGGCTATAGCACAATGTGCTGCTTCATATGAAATGTAAGTTAAATAAAGGTTCTTCAGATATTCTTCTTATGTTTTCAAGAGCAAAATGAGTATTTACCCATTAACGTGTGCCTAAACCTTCCACAAGATGATTCCTTAAATCCCTTTTATGTGTCTGCAGCAACCTTTGAGTAGCTCTGACATGAGCTGAAGGAAAACTTAGCCTATTTCTGAGATTTAAAACCTCTTCTAAAAACAGTCGAGCTTTAACTCTCTCAACAAACCCATGCGTATAATCAATAGGCGCTGCGTAAACTACAAATTAGCTGCTAATAAGACGGAACACGGGTTTATAATTACAGCCGCTGTCCGTTAAATGAATATTAACAGTGACTAATTACCGAGACGCTGCTCTCGCGCTGCAGAACTCCTGACACGAGCGCGCTCTGCGGGCGTGAGCTGAATGCGCGCGCGGTACCTGAGAGCGAAGGTCATGGCTAACCAAAGAAGGGCGATGGAGTTTGAACATGTTTTTTTTAATTTTTTTTTTATCTTAACTTAAAACTTGGAAAGGGCACATTTTAAGGGTTCATGTTAGAGTGCTATAACTTAAACCCCAAATGCATGGAAACAAACTGTGTATCTGTGAACAAACGGTGTATCTGTGAATCTGTTAATATGTAATAGTTTGCTTGTAAATGCTTAGTTTATTTATTAATTGTATTAGCATTTATTAATTATGGCATGCATTTTTTTTATAACTACACACACACATATTAGCTAATTATATACGTTACAAATAATTTACAATGAATTTGATACTTTTATGTAATATTAGCTGTCTGTATTTATAAATATTGTTTAAATTTGTATATAGCATGGAAAAAGATGTTACTTAAATTCATCTGTTGGGAATGCAGGGAGGCAGGATACATTACTAATATATTTAGCCTAAATAAATAAAATTGAACCCCATAGAAAGAATCACATGGCCCGTACTCAAATTACACACACAGACTCTGAGTAATCGCATTTGTTCTCTCCACATGCAATCTATTCACTGGGGGAAATAGCAGAGTACAAATTGCTTCTTGTTAGAAGCAGAGCGAAGTCAATCAGATGGCCTTCCACTCATGTTTTTTAAATCAGGGAGAATTTATGCGCTGACATTTTATAATTGATAGGAGGCCTGTTCAAAACTGAATGGGTAGATTGGGCACTGGCATGTTTTCAGAGGTATTTCTGCTAGCTGAACAGCGTTAGCTGCATGGAAATGGAATAGATTGCATCGAATACACATTAGATACAACCCTGAACGCCGAAGGGAGGGGTAAATATTGTCACTTTTTTTTTTTAAATTAGAATAAATCATGTTTGTTATTTGATTCCATTATATCCATAATGGACCTGTTTACCTGTCGCTTTTGCCCCTTCCATCCATTTGTCAGAGGCAGGTAATATCTGCACTAAAATATTGATTCCCATCTATTGGAAAACACATTATCAACCAAATATTTTGAACCTGCAATAGTGTCTAGTGGCAGTTTACAAAGCATCCCCCCCCCCATCAGAGATAATTTTTGATATATTTTTTTGTTTTGTTCATCACTAAAAAATATCAATCATTGCACTCTGAGCTACGAAAATGCGTTTCCATGGCAACAATAGCTTTTCTGGATAAAAGGGGCTGTCAGGGAGAATATTTTCCTTTATAACTCTGTCATAATCATAAACATTAGTACAATACACTCTCTCTCACGCACGCACATCAGTGAAGCCCATTAAAGGCCACTATAAAAGAAGGAGGCCTAAAAGTAAAGGATGATAAAGAACCACACTCGCAAAGCGGAGGTTATTTTTACAGATTTTAAGGGGAGGGGAAGATGATAAATCTGAGTTGGGAGGCAGTAATAAGAGAGGATGGCAGGCAACACAACATTATCAGGCTGTTTGTGCTGTGTGGAAGTGCTGGAGGGGGAGGGCCGCCGAGGAGAGCCTTTACCCGCGCGACACCCTCTGATTGATAGTGGAATAAAGGTCGTTCCGTGTGATGAATGAATATTTCGATATAACCCAATCACGGTGCACAGGAAAACGAATGACTGGATGAGAACGAGATGAGCGGGTCCACCGAGGGCACGGCACGCAGGGCCAGCAGAGACACTAAATCACAAAATAACAGAATTGAACTTTATATGGCCATAAATAGGGGAGTATGTGGGGAGACGGGGTTGAAAATGCTACCTGGACACTCTCAGCTTTTCTGTCAATACTAAACCCATGAAGAAAAAGAAAGAGGCGGGGGGAGACATGAGAGACGGAGCCAAGAGTCTTTCCGCAAGACATTTAGAGGTCATGCCCGAGAGCGAACGTGGCAACTGTGGAGTTGTTCATAAAGTGGTTAACTTACAGCGAGATGCTCTGTTTGTGCACAAGGGTCAGTTTGATAGAATATCGGTCTCCCATTTGTCTGTGAGCCACAGATGGGTGAGCTGAAGATGAATGCTGCAGTCAGACAGCCAAAACGGCATTTCCGTCCTGATGCGCATGGAACTGTATTGATTAATATCACAGACAAAACTAACTAGCTACACAACAGTTACGCTCTTATGGGAAATGAAAAGCCTGCAAGGATGAGATTAATATCTGTGATTGCACATTAGATGACTAGTGAGTCACTGAATCATTCAGTTCTACTGATTCTTTTAAAACATAGCTGTGTCTAAAATAGTAAACCCCATTCATCTTATTTTACAACGTGGGAACTTTTGGTGACTGTGCAAGATTTTTAATCATTAGCCCTAACTAGAGGAATGGCAAAGTGCAATAAAACCATTTGACTTTATTTTTGATTAAGTAATTCTGACTTTATATTGTGCAATTCTGACTTTACATATCACAATTCTGACTTTGTAACTCTCAATTGAGACTGTATATCTCACAGTTCTGAGAAAATAGGTCAGAATTGTGAGATTGAATAAATATTTTCCTTCAGAACCAAGCGTAACGTTAATCTTCAGCGACTTCAGTCACTCAGATGTCGGGGATAAATGACTACTGCTCTGTTCATTAATCACTCAATCTCTTAGGAGTCTTGCTTGTCTCTGTGTCTCGGTCTGATGACGGCTCACTCAGGGCGGGTCTGAGGTAAGA
>JAUMHP010000040.1:11923130-11939226 GCA_032361065.1 Enteromius trimaculatus | reverse complement strand
ATATATATATATATATATATATATATATATAAAACCAACACAAATAAGAGATTGTCATTTGATGACTAAACTATTGTGCTATGCTACGGTGAAGTGGAAAACCTTATTTTTTTCTCTCTCTATATATATCTGTCTGTCTTCTCTTTTTATTCTCTCTCTCTCTGGCGTGATTTTCTCTCTTCTCTCACCCTCCGCTTTATCCGCCTTAGGGAAATATTTCCACCTACACTGTAATTCTTACTGTTTCCCATTTATTTATTTATTTTATATTTATTTACTTCTTTATTTATAACATCTAGCTGCTCAACTTTCTTTCTCAACCACGATCATGCCTTTAAAATGTCTACAAATATATGTTTTTAATAACATAAAATGCATAACTTGCATACAAACAACCATAGTGTAATTGCTTTTCTATAAATAACTTTAATTTAAAATGTTCGCTCTATCAAATGGCATAACCTTTTTACTGACACCTAAGTTGGAGCTACAAAAGTATAGGTATTAACCAGAGAGAAACCAGAGAGACATACGGCACCCATATGTGCAAAAAAATGTGACACGAATCAAGTTACACAACACAAACTGCAATCTGACAGCACCACATGTCAGAACTCAGAAGTGACAACGGAAAGCAATGTTTATAGTACTAATGAATGACAGATAATGTGCTTGAACATGGAAACATCGTCCAAGATCGCTGTGGTAGAATATTATAAAAACAAGCAGCTTTTAATTATTAAAAAAAAAAAAAAAAAATTATCCTAATTTATTAAAATGTCATGTTACTTTTTAAGATATTCTCACAGGCTTGAGATCAGCTGCACCAGAAAAGTGCTTCCAGAATTAAAACACTTGCAATCACCAAATATGACATCTGGAAAAAGAAATACAAATTTTAAAATACATGCACCCATTACAACTACACAGACTTCAAAAAATAAATGTTTACCCATTTGATAGGAATTAAAAACTCCAGCCTTGATAAAACTGACTTCATAAGCACAAATCTTTCAGAAAGACCATCATTCTGTGATTGCTTTAGGGCATATATTTGATATTGACATATCCCAGCTGTCATAAGACATCTGCATGCATCCGATGCCATTCTGAATTAATTACAATTAATTTTAGTGAGTGCAACCAGCTAATCAGGATTCCAAGTGCTCATACGTCTCAGAGAAATTGCACTAAAAATAAAGACACGCGTGCCAAGATCAGAGGGACTTTACCATCAAGATTCATCTAATGTGTCATTTAGAATCAAGAGCCCTCTATTTGGGATCATCAGGACTTCAACTAGAATTTCAAATGCTTTCGGATCTCAATCTAGGAATTGGAATTCATCCGGTAAAAGGCACGGAAAAAGAGCCCTAGAGGGATGGATTTTAATACAAATTTATATATATATATATATTTATATACTGGTGTGACTGAACACATAAACATAAAAACACATAAACTAATCTACACACAGCAACTGTAATACTATGAACCTATTTATTTTTCAAAATATTCAAAATGCAAGGCTGGATCAGCACCATTACTCCAGTTTTCATTGTCACTTTATCCTTCAGACATCATTACAATAATGACAATAAATGCTGCTCAAGAAATGTTTCTTATTATCATTTATGTTTTTTTAAATTTTTTTTTGATGGACAGAAAGCTGAAAAGAACAGCATATAGCTGAAATAGAAATCTCTTGAAGCATTATGAATATCTTTACTGTCACTTCCGATTCATTTAATGCACCCTAGCTTAATAAAAGTACTAATTTCTAATTTCTTCTCATAACCTTGCAAACCCGGCTGCAAACTAAAAGTAACTGTATATTTTATGGAATTATATGCCATAACATCGTTCAATTTAACGAATTTAACAAATCCAGCGAGGAGGTCAGAGGAAAGGTGTGTATTCCCTTGTGTGTGGTTATGTCAGGTTAAAGGGTTCTCTCTGAGGTGCGGACTAGACTTCTGTCATCAGTAGATAAGAAGGGAAGAACGAAGTAAGCACTTGGGGTTTGAGGAAAAAGAAATGGCATTAAAAAAAAACCCGACAGCAGTGAGGATGACCACATGCTGGGCATAACTAGCCACCAAACGGACAGCAGCAGCACCCCTTAGCAACTGTTTCATCTCCACTGTGACAGAACCACTGCTGCAGTGATAGCTCACTGACTTTATATCAGGCTGACCATAGACGTGACCTTCACTCTCCCGTTTAAGGAAGTCACACATCAGCTCTTTCCCATGTTTCTCTTCAGTGCACACACACTGACAATAAAAACAAATTCATAACCATTTGCCATTTTTACACACTGGTTATATACAGATGTGCCTCACTTACAAAGCAATGCCACAGTTTTTTGTGATGTGATTTGAAAGCATTTCTGAGTGCCACAGTAATATTGAATCATAAAAAAAATGAACTTTTTTGAATTTTTGGATTTTGGTTGCACATAGTGTCATGATATTTTGTAAGTATCATAAAAAACTAAATTGATTTATTTATTTATTGCACATGGTACAACCATGTTATTTTGGATACCTGCATTACATTGTTAAAATTGTGGTATTTTTTGAGGTATATTCGTATTTACTACCATGGTATTTTGGACATGTAGTTGCAGTGTCATGATATTTTTGGAAGTACCATTAAAATACCATGATTGTACATGAATTTCAGTTCTACCATCTGATAACATCACTATACTATGATGCCGCCACATACTTTTTAATATGGGTAATGTTGTGGCATTATTTGAAGTACTTTGATACACTATTGTATATGAATATGGTAATCATTCAGTACTACGATATATAAAAGTGCCATAGTATTACTATCACTTTACCATGGCACTACCATGCTGTACCACCCAGTTTGAGGTAAGAGAGGCACTGTTAAGCTTTCTGTCCTTCACACTTCTCACTCA
Organism: Enteromius trimaculatus; assembly: GCA_032361065.1. Lineage (NCBI taxonomy): Eukaryota > Metazoa > Chordata > Actinopteri > Cypriniformes > Cyprinidae > Enteromius > Enteromius trimaculatus. Next base: position 11,936,291 of record JAUMHP010000040.1, on the reverse strand, counting down.
TTCCTCACTGGCCAGACATTAAATGGACAAAAAAATGTAATCTAATTTCATTTCAGTGTAGTTCCAAATATGCAGGACATTCTTTCTTCTGTTAAACTGTTAAAGAGTAAATTTGTCAGAAAACTGGATTTATATAATTAATGTGCACTTGCAATGTACTTTAAATCTTTAAAGTACATTTAAAAGAAAAACTGTACTTGCAAATTATATCATTTTAATGAAATAAAAGCCAACTCAAGAATGTAGTTTTAAAATATGAAAGTTTCATTTTAAAGTACATTCTCATATTTTATGTCATTTCTAGCATATTTTAAGTACTTTATTGCATTTTTAACTGCACATTGTTGACGTTAATATATTTTAATACTAAATTGCAACTTCATCATTAAATTTATAACTACAAATACATTTTATTACAAGACACAAGTTTCATTATCAACAATATTAAAGTCTTCTATTAATACTACTGTAAAAAAACTAAAAACTAATTTAAACTATATTTTCTAATACATGTAATGTAAAAGCATATATTAATGCTTTATTCTGTGACCTTATTCTACATCCCTAATCCTAACCAATACCTTAACTTAACAACTACCCGACTTACTATTAATAAGCAGGAAATTAAGAATTTATTAAGGGAATAGTCATAGTTAATAGTTAACAAGTGTTATTCTAAAGTGTTAGAATTATGATTTTTTTTTTTTCAACAAGAATGAAATGCCCTTGACGTAAAACCTGTTAATGACATGCATTGACATATTTAAAGGCAATAACAGTCCAAACTGATTCTCAGTGAATGGAAAAGAGCAGTAATAACATTCTTCTAAACGTCTCCTTTTAAGATCCACGTAAGAAAGAAACAAATGTTTTTAACTACATTAAGATGGTCAAATAATGTCAGAATTTTCATTATCCAGTGAAGATCCAGCAGTGAAACAATTTCCATCCTTGGTTTGCCGTAGCCTGGTGCTTCTTTGTTCTGATTGGACAGTTTTGAGTGTGCTGCCGTATGAAACCATTTGGAGTGTTCTGCTGACCCCACACATTAAGTCTTTATGGGGGATTATTACACGCCATTAGCTGGTGTATGAGATGATGTAAGACCTCAAAGAGGACCCTCTGCCTGTGGTAAATGGTCATCCCGCTTTCTCTCTATCTCATCCTATCTAGCTCTCTATCCGTCTATCTCTCGGGAGGGAGTGTAGCTATGTAAAGGGCTAAATGGATCCACTCACGGTTCTGATGGCCTCTTGCTAACCAAAATGGATACGGGGTCCTGACCTTGACTTGGCCATTTATGTTCGCCTTGGGAACCTCCTAGTGCTAGAATGCGTGTGCGTGTAAGTTCATTGAAGGAATAAAAAATGGTCCAGCGAGGAAACTTGTCTGTTTTTGTACAGAGTGATTTTCTGAGTTTTGGAGTCTTTATAGCACTTGTCACATCCTGTTATGGAAGATGTGAATAAGAATGTTGAGTGTGTCTTTTAGCTGATCCCACCTGATCTTCTTTCCCCCATCGCTCTGAACTCCTGACAGCAGCTACTACGGCTGTCTGTGTTTCCTTAAGCATGTTTTATTTTTATTTAAAACAATGTCAATCCTCCCACTCATACGGGTTATCATCATCATTGTGGATGTTCCCAAACTTGGTGAGCCGCATGCATAAAAAAACATTTTTAAGGCAACCAAATGCATCCTTTGATAACACAGTCCCACAATGCATTGCGCCAAGCTCAGGGGAAAAACCCAAGATGGCTATTGGTGATTAAAGAGAAAGGTATACACTAATCAACATTTGAAGTGGATCGAAAGCTTTCATCAAAGTTGTCCTATAACCTAAAACCAAAATGCATTCTTGTTATTGATACTTGAAATAAAGATGAAATAAAATTAAATATTGTAGGTGCAAAATGCAACCTAAAAGCTTAAACGAATGTTACTTGGGCAACTAACTAACTAAAAAATAAATAAGTGAAATGCCAAAAAAAAAAAAAAAAAAAAAAAAAAAAAAAAATACAATTAAAATAAACAGAAATACAGTAAAACTTTTTTAGTAATGTCCCATCTGTTAATGCTAGTGAATGCATTAACAGTTTTTGTTTTATTTTAATGTTAGTTAATACTAATAAAAACATCAAAAACTGTTTATTATTTGTATTTGCTTAAATCCATTAAATAATATTTTTTAATAAAAATTTTCTTTAATTAGTGCATTTTGTAATTACCATTAGCTAATAAGAATGCTTTAGAAGCATTTATTAGAATAAATGCTCATTATTGGTTAATTACAGTAATAACCCCACTATTAAGTGTTACAAGAAATATTTAAAACATTTTTTTTTTAAATATCAACATCACTAAAACTAAAAACTTCCAGATTCTCAAACTTCATACTTCAAAATCTGACTAAATGTTAAAAAATTATTGTATTACCCATGCATATATGAATTTAACAATTCCAGTGCAGACACGTAGTGATAACTAGGATGAGAAAGAGAGAGAGGGGTTTTTGTAACACAAGAAAACGGCTTCTATTTGCTTTCAGTTTGAGTTTGTGTGCGTGTAAAAACTCTTCTTCATTGTACATGATAATATAATTGCATACCTGAGGTATCTGAGGAGCTCGGTGCCCTCAAACGAACACTGAATTGCTCATTTTTCCTCTGTTTGTCACTTCCGTGCGCTCTCACTGTCTCTTTCCCCTCGCTGCACATCTACAGCCTCACAATAACACAAACAAGCTCTCTCTGCAATGTAGCACTGCCGTGTCTATCTGTTATTGATACGAGGGCCACATGATGGAGGAGGCTGTCTCTGCACCTGCCATGACAGAGAAAGAGAGAGAGAGAGTACAGGCTGTGTGATCAATAGATGGCACTGTGGCTCTTTCTTTCATATGTTTAAGTGCATGTATATGTATGTGTGAAATTGTGAGAGAGTATACGTGTTTGCCAAGGTCTGAGCTGTACTTAATTACACTGAAGCAAAATCATCAAGATATAATGACGCACAGGGGTTTAAACACAAGCACCTTACACACACGAAGCCCTTGAAACTTGTGATACTCTCATTTCATTTCTCATCGTCTAAATTACCGTTTTGATAAATCATAATAGAAACATTGCAATTAAAACAATTCTTAATGACACGGTATAAAAATCAATGAAACATATAAAAAACTGTTTAATGAAAGCGTGCATATACTCTTATTAAAATAAAATCTAATTATCCTTAAAACAAGATATATTTATACCTGAAAATAAGAATTACATTATTTTCAAAGAACACCATTGTATTTATCTTGACATATTGGAGTTTGTTTTATTTAATAATTTAATAGTAATAATTGTTTAATTAAATAATAAATAAATGCCATTGCACATAAGTGATATCTGAGATTATATGTTTTTAGGTTTTTTTAAGGAGAGGTGTGGTATTTCTTTTCTCAGCAATCTGACTATTATTTTCACTTGGTAAGTGAAAACATGAGTGAGAGAAAGAGAGAGAGAGAGAGAAATCCATAGATTTAGAATGTAAAGAAAGTAAAAATTATTTTAACATTTAAAAATTACATTTTTTTTTTTGCACATTTTGTAAATTTGCAACTACATTAATTAGTAAAATAGCTTACCATATACAGTTAAAAAAAAAAAAATTAGCATTACACTGTATATAATTTTACTGTAAAATACTGTAAAATTTAAGGCATTTGCAAGTAAAACTATAATTTACCTTTTAATTCAATTATAAGGAAAATAAATTCCATATAGTATATCATGTATATATAATTAAAAGAAAATTGGTTTCTTCTTTGTAAATCAGTAATGTACATGTATACAGCATTTTATGTTATCTTTTTTGTTAATTAGTTAAAATTCCTTCACAGGAATGGTAATAAATAAGTGGTAAGGTTATATGTAAAAAATATAAAGCAACCAATCAGATCTTGTAATATATGATATAATGTCATCAATTTTTTTTTTTTTTTTGTGTAATTTTTAATGACTTGCAATATGTCTTTTATGGTTCCAGCTGCCATTTTAAACATACATTTATTTTTTTTTAACAGTTTTTTTTGTCCTTTTGGAAACTTTTGAAAACATTTGATTTTCATTGTAATGTTATTCTTCAAAATTTCTTTTTTTTTTTCATTTTACAGAAGAGAGAGAAAAAGTTGGGGATGACATGAGGCTTGGTTGTTACTGACAGAATTTTCATTGTGGGAGAACTTTCCCTTTAACTTGTTCATGAATATTTGTGTAATGGAAAAACTGAATAGCTCGGCTGTCTCAAAGTCGGACAGAAACAGAATTTTGTGTCTTTCTCTGTCAGGTCTAGATGAGTCCGACAGCATCTCTGTGAGACAGCGAGACGCTGCGTTTATAGTGCCGTAACTGTCTAATGACCGGGCGACAGAGTGACAGATCAACACAGTCCCGGGCTTTGTTCAGCTTTATGGATTGACAGGGACACCCTGCGTGGATGAATTTTGTTTGTGTATGGCTCAGAGTGTAATGGCACCGCCGACGACTGGCTTAGGGCTGACATGCCAACACATCCCACAGACACAACATGCTTACGGTTCATCTTGTCACCACGGGAGACCACATCTAATGGGTAAACAAACGCAGCCATTACCAGGTCAGAGTGGGAGAGTAAATATATAAATGGCTGTGGAGAAAAGTCGAAACACAATCAAGTTTAGCTACATCAGACACCTAAGACACGGTGTATATATTGCATGTAATTAATTACAAATAGAAAAGGTCGCTCTGTGTGCATAAAGAGCACGACAGTGTCGGGATCGCTGAGTGACGGGGGAGACGGAGGGGAGAATTTTGTGCAGAATTCAATTTGGGTTACGATGCTGGGGAGACAATTAAGAGTGACGCACACAGGATGACAGAGGAAAGGAATAATTACATGAGAGCACGAGGGAGAGAGAGAGAGTAAGAAAGAAAGAAAGAAAGAAAGAAAGCAGTTGGAACATGGAAGGTGGGATGGACTCGTGTGGAGAGACAGAGGGAGATGCACTGATGTGTGACAGCCCCTTCTACAGGCCTGTCAGTATCACACACACACACACACACATACATACACACCAAATCAGACACCCAGTTTCTCAGGCATACAGGTTGGAAGAATCCATACAAGGCCCATTGGAGTAGAAAACCTTAGTGTTCATTCTTACTTTTAAAAACGTAGTACTTACATTGATATAAAAGCTTTATTTGTGCTATCAACCCAAAACATTCAAATGTTACTTGAAAGCAAAGATAAGATGTAACCCGATCAGAGCCAAATTGTCTCTGAATTTCATAATCGCATGCTTTATATATTTAATAGAATAGCATCGGCAAAAATGCCGTATGAAGCTAATCATGCATTTATGGTTGCAAGCCACAGTCCAGACAGATGACACCTGGGTTAACATCTTATCCACAAAGAAACAGACAATTTAAACCCAGCTAAATTATTTGCTTTTGATTTATTATTGCCTTCACTTTAAAAATTGTCCTTTAATAAAAATGTTCTGAATTTGACATAAACAACAGGTTACATAATATGCAAACATATGTAGTTCATATGGTAAATAATGTATTAGACCTACAATTGCAGCATGAAATTTAAAACTATAATATAACCTATAATATTTTACACAGATAATTTAAACATATTATTTTAATCTCACAATTCAGACTTTTTTTTTTGTCAGTTTATATTGTTTATATAACTCTAGAGTCAGAGTTTGTTTGTCACAATTCTTGGAATTGGGAGACAAAAACTTGGAATTGCAAGAAAAAAATAAAAAAATTTCCAGCTGTCTAAAACTTGGTAGCCCACATGAACAGAGAGAATAAGACAGAGAAGGAATAGGTATTGTACATTTGATGGTGTGATTAGGAGAGAGACAGCAACTGGACAAGACATGAACAGAAGTAGTCTTTAATATACACACACCCACACACACATACTCCAGACACACAGCTCTTCCAGTCAGACGGGGTCGCAGACAGTCAGACAGCCAAACTTGGCAAAGTCTCTGGGGTTCTGAGGGCTGAAAGTGTGTGAGTGTGTGTGCCGTCCAGCTGTGATCTCTCTGCTCCTTGTCCAGTCAGCCATAGACAGCTGCCCTACTATGCTCAGAATTGTGACAGCCTGTCCAAATAGATAGCGATCCCACACTGTGTGTGTTCTGTGTGTGTGTGTGTGTGGGTATGTGCGTGACCATGGTCTGAGCTGAATGACCACCACCGGACTAGCCATCTGACTTATCTATGTCAGGCAATTACGATTTCTAGAGAGAAACACTTCAAAAATTTTGGACTTTTTGAAAACAGTTGCCTATTTGCAAAGATTTTTTAAATCCATTATAAATATTATAAATTATAAATATTACTTAAATATTTACACATAATATAAGAAAAAAAGTTTGCAAAATAAAATTAAAAACAAAATAAAATGCTAAGTGTTTTTTTAAAGCAGAAATATAACAAAACTTAGCAATATTTACATATAAAACGATATAAAAATACAGTTTGCAACACAGGGTAAAGATTAAACTAAACTAAAATAATCTCCACTGTAAATAAAAAATAATACAATAACAAAACTTAAAAATAAAATAAGATTAGCACTAAATGTAAGAAAAACTAAATAATTTATGATGTATAATAATGTACAATTAAGCCAAGTGTTTTTTTAAAGCAGAAATATAATAAAACCCAGTATGATGTACCAACATAGTCTCACAACCAATTCGTACGAGGTGGCAAAGTCATGCAAATTCGTACGACCTCATGTGTACCATTTTGTACGATTTGTTAACCCCAGTTATGGGTAGGTTTAGGGACGGGGTTAAGTGTAGGTCATTAGTACAAATTCATATTGACTGACAACGTGTAAAATATGTACGATTTAGCAAAGTTGTGAGGTTATACGAATTTGTACGAATTAGACACTATAGGTACGAATTGCTTTGGGCTGAATGTACACATAAAAAAAGAAAAAATGTACAAACTAAAAACCACAAATTAAAGCTAAAATACAATATATTTTTTTAAGATTTACAAAAAAACAAACAAAAAAACAAATGAATAAATAAAAAATAAATAAATAATCTGAAATTTGCCAAGTGGGTAGCAAAACAAAACAAAGTAACAAAAGAAATGTTTTGAGGATGATGATATTTCTATTGCTGACATAAACTGACTTTGGAATTCGTACATAATTTATGAGGTGGCTAATTCATACAAATTTGAATCACCTCACTCGTACAAATTCATATGATTTTTGCTAAATTGTACAAATTTTATGAGATGGAAATTTGTATGAATTTGTTTGAATGACCTACACCTAACCCCACCCCTAAACCTACCTATCACTGGGGTGTAGACAAATCGTATAAATTTGTATGAATTAGCCACCTCCTAAAATATGTACAAATTGGTCATGAGTACATTCGTTTTATTGGAGAAAAACATAATTTTCTACTAGTATTTTTGTGGCCAGAAAGGGTGCTCTAATTGACAGCGAGAACTACTTGTGAATGTAGACCACATTTTTGAAAACACTACAATTGTCTAGCCTGCATGATTTCCCCATGGTTCAATTTGACGAGAGAAACTGAACCGAAAAATGAGACAGAGAGAGCAAGAGAGGAGTTAAAATGAGGGTATGTGGCAGTGTCTTTTTAGCATATTTCACATAACAAAATTCCCTCTCTCTCCCTTTTATCTCTGTCCGTCTTTCTTGCCAGATCCACAGTAAATCTTAGCCGAACCCCCACTAAACTACATCCTGTCAAGGTCACAATAAGCAGTGGCTACATTCACCGCGCTTTTCTCATGGGTGTTGTTTTCTTTCATGTGGGATTTCAGTAACTCGAAGAGATGGAGATACGGACCATGTGTCGTCTGAACGTTTTAGATTCAGTCACCGTCTTTCCATCAGAGTCACTCTCATCAGTTTTGACCCAAATGCTGCGCTGTACACTAAAGTAATAAATCAAAGTGCATTCAAAGCCACTTTCGGTCAATTAAAGGTTGACAAATTAACTCATGTTGGTGGAACTCATTCATTAAATAACATTGACAATATTTCTGGGTCCTTTTTGATATTTACTTTCGTCACTGTCACTATGTTTTCAGGTGTCATTTGTGATTTGTATAATATTGGATTCATACTAGATGATCTTACCGTGCTCTGGATCACTTGAGGACATGTGTGAAATGTGTTTATTTATTGCAGGGTTCTCGAAAAACTGTTCTGCTGTCACTGCGATTCAGTACAGGCCTGAAGGCAAATATTTTGTGTGTTCTTGAGTAGAAATGGCAATTTAATGCACATTCACATCTTACTGCCTTCTTTAAGCTCACCAAGGATCTATTTCTTTTCTCTTTTACTTAAATACATGTGTATTTATATAAAAAATGTTGAAATGTTGTCATTCTGCAATGTTCTTTAGCTTGTGAAGGCTCATGGGGTTTGTTGGAAGAGATGTGAAAAGTAAGAAAAGAGCAAGTGCATGTTTTTTATTCTCAAACTGATTTTTCCTATGCTCATGCATCATTGGTAAGGCAAAATGGAACACAGTTCAGGTTTTTGTTTGCCACCAAAGGGTGTAATTTCAATAAATTGCAAAAATGACTGTTTTCAGACAGGTTTCTCTCTCATCATATACATTGCTCAGTCGATGCATTTGGTGGAGTCAGTGATCAGGATGCAGTGATGCAAAGCATGTTTGACTGCAGTGTAGAGTCAAAATGTTCACACTTCTCTGTGAAATAAACCAACAGACCAACTGTTTGGATAGTCATAATTTTATTTTAGGTCATTATTTTTTTTTCATTTGGCACAGAAATTACTGCAGCTTCAAAAAACGTAGCTCAGATTGGCCATGACTTTTCAAATAATTCTTTAATAAATTTTTTGATTCTCAAGACCCACTGAGCTGAAGGTGAATTCTGCTCACTACACTGTGATCTGATAGTATAATTAAATAATTTGGAATTCTTATGAATTTACATGTGGGCCGAGACTCAGAAATGTCAGTATATATTAAAACCAAACCCCAGGAACTAAAATGAATGTCTTCGAAATGCAACAAAGTATACTAATCACGCTTTTGCAGGTCACATCTGTTATGAAAATGTGTCCTTTTTGGACTTCTGCTTCACATTTCCCCCACGCTCATTACATTTTTATCAATTTTGGAGCATGACAGCCTGGCAGTGTTATTTCTGTATTATTTATTGTACGTTTTTCTCATATTAACTTTAACCGAAATTGTAGAAATGTTGTTTCTGTTGTTTTATTTATTTAACATTTTTGTTACATTTTTTATTTAATTTATATTGATTTCATTTGTGGTCATTGTAGTACTTATCAACTTATCAAGACAATTATTATCAAAAATGATGAACAATTAGCATAGAATTTTAATTGGCTGTAATAACCCTCTTAGCCGAGTTCACACCACACAATTTCAGCCCTGAATTTTACTCACCCACATGTTTTGTGAAATTGCAGACAGAAATCTGAGCTCATTCATGTGAGTGACAATCACACAGTGTGAATTATCAAGACGCGAAAATTGTCAACTAAATATTTGCCATACTAAATATATGGACCAGTATTTGGCGATTCTTCATGCAATGTGAACACAGTTGCAACTAAGCGCTAACCTAGATAGTTGTGTAAAAACTGCAGTGATCTGTCTGCTATGAAAATTGTGCGGTATGAACTTAACATTAAAGGGTTAAACTAGCCTGTCTTTTACTCACCTTGGAAGCATCCTCAGTGTATGTGACTTTCCTTTTCAGACAAATCCAGTCAGAGTTATATTAAAAACTGTCCAGCCCCCTCCAAGTCTTTCCATGGGTATAAACGGGTGTTTCCTTTTTACATGTCAGAAGACGTTAAATAAAGTGCGTGTATCCGTAATAAAATGTCCCTCATATTGCTCTGGGGGGGTAAAAAAAGACTTCCTTTAACAAATCCATGGGTTTTAGAAAGATAAATATCCATATTTCAAACATAATAAACACTTTTCTATGACTAGTGGTGACTGGCACATAGGGATCAGTCCCGGTGGATGACGCTACGTGATTAGTGACGAGGGTGGAGAGAGAGCTAACACTTTAAAGTAAACAGAGCATAACCAAATGCAGCAGATATCAAAAATATTCTTAATTATAGTAATTCAGGATAAAAACCCTGATTCAGTGAGGAATATCAGAAGGGCCATTTTGACTGAGAAGGAGGGTAATTAGCTCTGAATAAAGCTTCTGAATAATACTGAAAGGGCGTTATATACATAGGCACTGTATAGGTACACATGAATCAGCTAAAAGTCAAGCTGATGCAAGCTAAACTAGACACCACACTTGATTTAATTCATTTAACCAGATTTCTTTCAATATTTTTAGAATTAAGTTTACATATCAGTTTTATTTAAATGACTGAAAAAAGATTTAATAAAAATATTTAATAATTGTAGTTAAAAATTACATTTTCACAGCCCCTGAAATGTTACAAATATTATTAAGCTTTTAATATATTAAATTGTAATATATTAAAATGTTAATTTATGAATTAGATTTTTCCCCAGTGGTCATGCAATTTTAGTTTATGGTTTTCTTTTTTTATACACACACATATATACACATACATACATACATATATATATATATATATATATATAAATTTATTGACCTTTTTTATTTCAGTTTTAGTTATTTTAGTACTTTGGATTAGTTGCTAAGGCAACATTTCTAACTCTAAGGTGTCTTTTACTGACTCCTGGTCACCACTCACTTTAATTTCATGGAAATTAGCCAATGTGTACATTCTGCATCCTTAAGGTTTAAATCATAAACAAGCTCCTAAATAACCGCCTTCATTTGGAATGTATTCTCTAGCGCTAAAAATGTGAAACAGAGGTGAGGAGTATTGGGGGAGACAGATGAACAGAGCAAATATGAAGGAAAGAAAGAGGAGATCCAGAAAGGGGAGAGAAAAGCTCTGTTTTAAAACAGTCCATCCATCACATAGCGTATGGAGCGTTGAGGAGGAACAGATTTAACTCAACGAGAGGCGTGACGGTCATACACCCACGTTTACACACGTGGAGATGCCCAACTCACAAGCACTGTGAGGAGCAGGACTGTCCACACACACAAACAGATACACACCCTCAGCGGCCCCAGTGGGAGTGGAAGGAGGCCTTGCCAAAGACTGAGACAAGGACACACACCAGCGCCTGCCCTCCACGCGCCGGTCACGGGTGAATTGTGAGCGTGTGCGTACGTGTATCTGGTAGACCTCTGGAGTGTGTTTGCATGGCCCTGAAGGTGTCGGAGCGTGCTGGGCTCACAGCGCGTCGGTTTCCCACCGGGATCGTGGTGAGGGAGCATCCCACTGGGGTTGTGGTGTTTAATAACTTGAGTGGAACGCGAGCCACACACATAAACACAACACAGCGCAAACAAGCAAAAGAGTTTGAGGGAACAACACTATAGACCAGACCAGACCATTCATTTGCCAAAAACTGCTGTAATCACGCCATTCTATATTTATGTATTGTCACAGCTTTCCGAGCTACTTAAAGGGATACCTGGCCAAACATGTATATTATTTAATCAGCCTCATTTAATTTTAAACCTGCTTTTATGCTTCCAAGGAATCAGAATCACCATAAGTAGTATATACGACTTCTAAAGCCATTATAATCTACCGCTCCAGTGAACTTCACTGCAAGTGGATCACTAAACCAGAACAAATCTGTCTGATTTGAATCATTCACACTGTGTTTATGAACAGGATCAAATGATTCACTAAACAATTCATTACTGACTTTGTGAAACTCTAAATGCTGCTGAATGAAGCCACTTACGCCTGTATTTATTTGATGGAAAATACATAAAAACAAATGTATTACAATTTAAAGGAACTTAAGTATATATGAATATATTTTAATATTTATTCCTGTTATGGCAAAGCTACATTTTCAGCAGTCATTTTTCCAGTCTTCAGTGTCAAATGAGCCTTCAGAAAGCTTCAAATGCTGATTTTGTGCTGCTTACATTTATGCATCTGGCATACATTAGATTTACATTTTATAAGTTCTTCAGTTCTCATTTCACTTCTGTCACCATTCTTCTAGAAATCCACAACTGTCTACTTCTTTTTCCATTAACATTGTAATCTTCATTAATTCAGTAGTCCAAAGTGGGAATTTAGAGTTTGAGTTAAGTCTTGTGCATGATTTCTCCATGACAGACAGCAAGAATCATTCAATACTTATTTCATTACTTAGTACTTCACCAGAGGGTCTCAGTCGAGCTCATTAATAGCAGCAGTCACTACTTTACACAGCAAGTTTCAAAATTCAGATGAAAACCAATTTTATAGACAGCAAATTTGACACGCAGTGTAACAAAATATACTCTTCCCTGCTGGAAATACCAGCTCAAACCAGCATGAAGATTCGGCTAGTGCTAGTTTGCTGCTAATTTAGCTGATGGATAAACTGAGACATGCTGTTCCCAAGCAAAATGTAGCTGGTGAATCTATCCAGCCTTGACCTCTTCCTGGTTAAGCTAGTTAAGCAGCACACCAGTAGTTAATAAAGGAGACTAAAAAACTCTGCAGGGCCATATGAATGTCTATTTTTGAATAATGTCAACTGGTTGAGAGAGATGGTTTCCTATAAAGTGTTGGAGAGTATTTCTCTTAAGGAGCGCTGAAGCAGCCTATATTATTCCTGATTCTTCTCCTGTCAAACCAATAGAAAAAAAAAGCTTCACTAGCTATTGATCAAAACCTTTTGACCTATTCTCCCCATGCTATATAAACCATATCTCAAAGTTGACACCAGCTGGTATTTGAAGGAGAGATTTTTTTTTTGATTTATATATAAAAAAAAAAAATAAAATAAATACAATATAAAAATAAAAATAATGATGATTATGAATAAATATAAAAAAAAATAAAAATAAAAAAGGTGTAACCAATTTGTAACGCCAGAGGCTCTGTGTATGTTTTCAATCGTGTCATGTGCTCCGTTCTTTGTTTACCTATGTCACAAACAGCGCCTCTGTGGCTCTCTCTACCCAACAGCAGCGGGAACCGTCCCCCGAGTATTAGTTCCCACCA
>JAUMHP010000040.1:11892467-11902646 GCA_032361065.1 Enteromius trimaculatus | reverse complement strand
GAGTTGTTGAAAGCGGCATTAAAGGTTGTTAATATTTGTTAAATGTAACAAATAGTTTGGACCAAACGCTACAATATGGAGGCATGGAAAGGGCTGCAGGAGATCTTTCACTGGCTTCAACAAATAATAAAATATGGATATCTCATCCAGTTCAAAACCCGACCACCGTGCTACAACGGGGTGGTTCATACAGTTCAAACCAGTCTCAAGTGTTAGTACAAGAGGTGACCACTCTTTTACAAAAAGGGGCCATCGAGTTGGTTCCCTTGGTGGACAGAGAGCGGGGTTACAGCCCGTATTTTGTAGTGCCAAAAAAAGACGAAGAGCTGAGGCCCATTCTAGATCTCAGACAACTGAACCTCTCAGTCAGTCAGCTGAAGTTCAGAATGCTTACGTTGAAGCAAGTGGTGTGTCAAATCACGTCCGAGGACTGGTTTGTCACTATAGATCTAAAAGACGCATATTTTCATGTTTCAATTCATCAGTCACACAGAAGGTTTCTGAGGTTCGCCTTTCAAGGGGTGGCTTATCAATATCAGGTCCTCCCTTTGGTCTTGCTCTGTCACCTCACACGTTTAACAAAGGTAATAGACGCGGCCCTGGACCCGCTGCGGTCACAGGGGATCCGTGTTCTAAATTACATAGATGACTGGTTGATTCTAGCGAGCTCATGGGCAGAGGCCTGCGGACATCGAGATGTCATCCTGGCCCATATGAGCAAGCTGGGTCTAAGACTAAACGCTAAAAAGAGTGTACTCTCTCCGGCTCACAGAACGTCCTATCTGGGCATAATATGGGATTTGATCTTGATGCGGCCACGATTGTCACCCACTTGGTCGATATCCTGCTGTGATTCTGCTGGGGCTGTTACAAATGAGGCCACTCCACTGGTGGCTAAAAAGCAAAAGTTTTTTTCCCAAGGGGGAACCTTTTTCGTTTAATCAAGGTGTCTCGAGCAGGGGCTCGGACCATGATGATATGGAGGAGGCGGCAGTTCCTAGAATCAGGGCTGTTGCTGGGCGCCCTCTGTATGCATTTCCCCCAACTGCTCTGCTCCCAGCATTATTATAGAGAGTTTGGCAGGATGCTGTCAGCTTGCTGTTAGTAGCACCATTCTGGCTGAGCAAGATATGGTTTGCGAGCCTGGTCTCTCTCCTCGACGGGATGCTGTTGCAAATCCCCGTCAGGAAGGACTAATCCTACATCCACACCCAGAGATGTACAATCTATGGCTGTGGCCTCTGAGGGGGCACAGCTAATAGCAGCAGGTTTGTCGGCAGAGGTCGCTCATACTATTCTGCACTCCAGAGCTCCTTCAACTAGAAGGTTGTATTTACTGAAGTGGAAACTCTTCACTTCTTGGTGTGCAGAGTGACAGCAAGAACCAGTTAACTGCCCGATTGGCTCAGTTCAGGAATTTTTGCAATTGAGACTCTCTACGGGGATAGCTCACTCAAACATAAAGGTGTATGTGGACGGCTATTTCAGCCTTTCATATACACCCACTAACTTGGGATCTGACAGTGGTTTTAGAGGCTCTTTCTAAACCGCCATTCGAACCATTAGATCAAATCTCTGATCGTCAGTTAACAACAGCCTATAGTCCTTCAGGCTTTTTGCCCCCCTCCTTTCCAGGAGTCAGGCCAAGAAAGACTTCATTACGTATGCGTGCACTGGACATGTATATTTGTAAGTATGCGGTATGGAAAAGGTCGGACCAGCTATTTGTGTGCATGGGTCCTCCTCGGAAGGGTTTACCTGCATCAAAACAGACGTTGAGCAGATGGATAGTGGATGCTATATCTATGGCCTATGACTCTGCAGGTCTTCCCTCGCCAATGGGAGTCAGAGCTCATTCTACTAGGGGTGTAGCGGCTACTAAAGCCTACTTAGCAGGTGTCCCGATACCGGACATCTGCAAAGCAGCTGGATGGTCCTCGCCCTTGACCTTTGCGAGGTTCTATGGGCTTGATCTTCTGGCTACTCCAGGTTCTGTCGTCCTCAGCTGTGCTGCTCCACACTAGCCAGGAACTTGTGGGTATAGGTTTGTGGTATTTCGTTCCCAGAGCCTCTATAGATGCAGAGTGAGTTCCTGAAAAGGAACGTCTCTGGGTTATGTATATAACCCCAGTTCCTTAAAGGAAAGAGACACTGCGTCTCTAGCCACACCCACGGCATCCCCTGCCGAGCGCTTGCTTCATTTCTGAGCTAATGTGTGATGCGTGGCACCTGGACTTTGAGCTCCGGGGATCATGACGTCACCACCTATGATGCACGGAGCCCTTATTGGACAGATTTACAGCAGATTCAGAGCGTGGCTAACTGTACAACTGTACACTTTCATTTTTTTTACTATGAAATTGAAGGTTTATTTTTCATTTATCAAGTGTAGAGTTGTATGATTACATTTTTTACATCTTAAAAAAATATATGTGTTCTATATCCCTCTGTTTTGTTTTGTTTAACTTTTCTGTTTAGAATATAAATTAGCCCTTACATCGGCTTTATAAATGCTTTACAAGGTACTGTATAAATAGTCCTCACTTTAGATGAGCTCACTACTAAATGCTTTATAACTGACTCAATAATGAACTACAGCAGGAAAATGTGTTAATAAAGCATTTACTAACACAATGAACAACTATTATCATGTGTCTAAATAAAAAGATTTTCTAAACTTCTAAATTGTTTTATTAAACACTGATAACTCCTAAACAACTGGTGTCACAGCAGGTAGCACACAAGGCACAGATCTTAAAGTTGGAATAGGTTTAAATAAACAAAGCAAATGGGAACAGATCAAACATGGGGTTGACACTTGAGAATCCACAACACAGACTAAAACACAGACACTATAAATACAAACACAGACGAGGCTTGAACTAAACACACATGGGGATCACAGCTGAGGACTAATCAACACAATCAACGAAACTAGGACAGGAAAGACCAAATAAGGGCATGGCAGACACATGGGGATCAAAACACAAGGAAACTAAAAACAAAGACTGACATAATAACCCCTCCCAGCCCCGGGTCGTGTGGGTGTCCATAGACAGGGACAGAACTTGAGAAGTGCTTTGGAAGCACAGGTTCACAAGGGTGCCCTTGCAGTGCGGGTGCTCTTGCAGCTGGCCTGTAGTAATATATTTAAATATATTATATATATATTAATAATATTCAAAAATCTTTTTTTTTTTTTAAATATTGTATTTAACTATGGTAAAAAAAAAATCACCCTTTTACACTATTTTTGCCTGCAGAAAAATATACTATTTTGGCATGTATATACATATATGTATATTATATACAGTTGCTTCACATTTTGAATTGTGCTAAAAGCAGGATAAAACAGTAAAACTGAAACAAACAAAAATATTAATAATATAAATATTACATATTTTATGACAAACAAACATTTATAATTTTTTGACATTATATATGTATAAATATGATAAAACCTATAAATAATATTAGTTATAACTAAATAATTTATGAATTTTAGATATTTAAAACAATGATAACATTTAACCTCTTGGCACAGTAAAAAACTGCATAAATTGTCACAATATTCAAATTAAGAAATCAAAATAATCTAATTAAGAAGTGTTTACAACCAAGAGTCTAAAAACAACATGAGACTAATTGGACTAATGTATAATTGGACCAAGTTACTAAGACATAGCTCAGCATGTGACAGTTTGCCCTGGTCTCCCCTATAAATATACACCCATAAACAAGCAGAGTACATGAGCCAATTTTCTTCTGCTTTGAGCACTGGAAAAGGACATAAGGTACAGATCAGAGATAGAAAGAGAGGGTAAAATGAAGAGTGGCAGAGCTGGAGCTGAATAGAGTGATGGAGAGAGTGGGATGCTCTTGACATGTGAGCCAGGTGAGCAGAATGATGCAATGAGTGTGTGAATGACAGAGGGGAGTTCAGATAATGGCCATCCAGTGGAACAAACACAACAGCACTCACAGACAAATACACAGAGGTGTTTAGTTAAAGGGCTCATATCATGGATAACAGGATTTTCTTTGCCCTTTTCAGATGCAAGAGTTTGATGTGATTTTACGTCAAAACCCAGAATTTCCACTGGACGTTAAGTGGTTTATTGTACAATGTTAAACCAAATCGTCTTTAACCCTCATGTTGTTTTTCAGGTCATTTGGACCTAGAGAGGATTTTCTTTTTTTCAGAAAATGCCAAACTAAAACACATCAGTTTTGCTAATGACACGTCTTGTAGATCTTACTGATCTGAGCAGTTTTTGAGTGACCTTTCCCAAATTAAAAGAAATTAAAAAAACTAAAATACAAAAACATTGAATCCAACATTTGGTAATCGTATACCATAACTATAATATAATTTATTTTTTGATTTTTTGAAATACATATGCACCATTTTTGCATTATACTTTTTAAGTAAACCCAACTTTGAACAATTTTACTTAAAATAAACAAGATAATCCTTGTTAAATTAACTGAAACATTTGAGTTCAGTCAACATTCTTTACTTCAGTTTACATGCAACATGAAAACATTTCAAGTTGTGTTAACATTTAAACAAATTTATATTAAAGATATAATTAGTTGAGTTGAACCAAATTAACATTTTAACTTGTCTCAGATCTTCAGCTATTGATCTGCTTACAGAACTGCTACATTTCACTTGGTCACAGCTTATAAAATGTACTTAAACAATCTAGAACTGGGAATTACAACACAGTCTCACTTCAACTCGTTACATATTGACACTTTGTCAGGACCCTTTGGTGTCGCTTTTTGAAGCTCAAGGTACCCCTTTTGCATAATTTTTCGACGTGAAGGGTCCTCCGCTGTTTTAACTAGGAAACTCTTAGCGTCAATATGCCGATGCGATAAGCTACTGGGAATGTTATTGTCATAATTAAATGATATTGAGTAATAATATTGCCATTGTTTGATATATGTAGGGATGTGATGAACAGTTTTATTTATATTATATTATTTACACATTTATGAGCGCAAACCCAACCCCTGCCCCTAAACCTACCATTTGTCAATAAAACACAATTCTCCATCGTCTCCATCCACTGCTGCTAGTCTGTGTGCAAATTCATAAAAGAAGAAGCCTTACATCAGCTTTGGTTGTGAAATGCCACTGGCTCTTGCGTGTCTCATGATCAATTGTCATACTGTTGTGAAATGCCATTGGCTCTTGTGTATCTCGTGACCCAGTGAGATTTTCAGTGATTAAAACCCTTGTTTGACCCTCTTCTACGCATGAAGACTTCGTATGGCTGCAGAAGACTTGGAACGCAACACAACTTGTTTGTAACACTATTTGTTAATGGTCAGTTTTTGTAATAAATACCTTTGACTGCACTTATATATGCCTGTGTGTGTTTTTTTATTGTTCAGAGGCGGGTAGGTTTAGGGTAGAGCTGGAAAGTAAAAATGAAAGTAAAAATTGATATGAAATTGTTTCTATTTTTTTCCCCCAAATGCATTTAAACCATTAAATTAAACCAATCAAAAAAAATTAGGCAAAAGGGGTACCTTGAGCTTCAAAAAGCGACGCCAAAGGGTCCTGACCAAGTGTCAAAATGTGACGAGTTGGGGTGAGACTGTGTTGGGAAAAAAGACATGCTATTAATCCATGTGGTTCACTTGCAAACATGTAAGTAAGTAGACAGCAACCATAAAATAGTGTAAATACAACTCAAAAACAGTGAAAACTATTCATAACCCAGATGAAATCTGACCCTCCACAGCTGAAATGTTCCCAGGTCCAGAAACGTAAATACACTGGTAAAACATCAGTGGAAATCAGTGGCCTAACTTCAGCTTCGAAGTTCGAAGACACTACGAGAATACTTTTTTTGAGCAAACAAATCTAAAATAACATAATTTACTCAACTGTTCTTGCTCCCTGAGGTACGTCTTCTGCCATTTTGGAGATTATTTAAGAATGTATTTGGCGTAATCAGCATAATCAGCCATTGATATGGTCTGTTTTATCTATGAATATGTTTCTGGACCTGGGAACATTTCAGTTTTGTTCCTGTCTGTGGAGGAAATGCAGTAAAATCTGAATCCACTCTCTACTTCAGTTGCAAATACACTGCCCAGTGCACAGAAAGGTTTTCTCCCATAGAGAACTGCAGAATGCACCACTGGCACCATGCCATGCCTTTAAGTTTGGTTAATAAAAATCTATGTTTTAATGCACAATCTCTCAAAATTGACTGCTGAAAGTCATCTGTGTCCCTGTGTATGATTGATTGAAGCCCTTTGCTGGAAAACAAACCTAAGGAGAGGAATTTTCCAAGATGAACATCAATGTTGGTTTACTTAAAGATATTAATTTTATGGAGAAAAGAAATATCTTTTGTTATCCACATTTAAAATTACACGGGGTGAGTAAATTACATAATTTTCATTACAAGTGAACTATCCCTTTAATGGTTCATGTTAGAGAATGTTGCTCTACAGCCAACAAAATATGCTGCAAAATATGTTTAAAACATCCTTGTTGGCAAAACCAGAGCCTCTTATAAAAAAGAGGTCATTTACAAATCATCATGGTATTGACAAGCAGGAGCACATTTACATATGATTTACATTTAAATGCATATTCAGTACTTAGCAACTTGGCCTGCAATGATGAACTACAGTGTCAGCTATGCAAGTATTTGGAGGTTAGCCAATCATAACTGAGGTTATTTACATACAATAAGTCTTAAAGATTTAGTAAAACAGCATAAGGTTTATTCAGAAGAGAGATGGTATATGATCACTACCCTATCAATACAGATATATTTGGGAACATATGAAAGGTGTTTAAGTCTGTCCAATAAATCACGCATGTTTATGTTTTCTAATGACTTCTATCACAGATTCTGGAGAACCATACAGGAAAGATAAAAGTGCCATATTTATAGACCAGAAGTAAATCATAATAATCTTAGTTTGCCAGAGACTGCCAAACCCATTTAATTATGCAATCCCTTCTTTCTCTTTTATTCGTTCTGCCACCACGCTCCTGCGCTTTCTTCACCTCCGCAGCGCCATGCTGATTATAGACCCCTCCCCCCACCACCACCTTATTCCTCAGAGAACACATTCATTCACTCGGCTTTGAACATGAAAGGCAAAAGAGAGACACACACCGAAAGCACAACAGAAATGAGAGAAAATATGAGTGTGAGTGTGTTTGCTTGAGGTTGTTGTTTGGGTGTCTGAAGAAAAGAAAAGAAAGAACAGAAAAGAAACAAAGGTTCCTTATTTCAAAAATAATGCACAAACATGTACAGTACATTCATAGATAAAAATTCTCTTGGGAACCTAAGGCTGGTCAAATTTGCCTAGTATGCAAAATTTGATTTAGTCTTCCCCAAAACAATGAAATGATTTTGAACGAATGAATTTGTACTATTTTTGCATTTTTAAAGCATTGCTTTTTGGGACAATATTGCTCACAACCCCTTAAGCTATGGAGGAGGAGGAAGAGTTTGTAAGATATTTATTCCCTCCCTCACTAACTTCCCTCCATCTCATGAAGATGTCATGTTATGTACATTAGATGTTTAAAATGCTCATCACTGCGCACAACTGGTAAAATAAGTGTAATGTATTTGAAACTAAATGAACTAACCCCTTTGATCTCGTATGGAGCTGATTTATTATTTACAATCTTTTCTTTATAAATTTGTTATGCACTGTCTACAGAGGTGTCAAGTACTGTAATGAAGTACAAATACTTTGTTACCTTACTTAAGTAGAAATTTTGGGTACCTATACTTTACTGGAATAATTATTTTCAGCCAACACAAATCACATCACACACTCAACAGGCAGCGTCCATGTTTGTGGTGCTCAAGTCAAAGCACCGTTTCTCTAGAGTTCAAAAGTGCATTAAATCATATTCATATTATTGTATCTAAAATTATATATACAGTACAAAAAAGACGAGTGACCTCTCAAACATAAATATTTTAATTTAATGTTGCTTTAATACTTTGAAAGTTTACATTTATTGGGCATAATTTTGTTCTGAAGATGAAAGTTGTCCTGTTAGTAATGTGCAACTTTGTGTGGCGCCTGTCACGCACATGTCTTTGTTTGGTGTCACTGGTTTAGTTTTGGTTTCGTTATTTCCTTTGTTTTTCCTAATTTGGTCATGTTCCTGTTCTTGTTTAAGTTGATTAGTTAACCCCTGCCACCCGTGTTCCTCACATGTCCTGCATCTTCCCCAGTGTTTATAAGCCATTGTATTCTGTCCTGTGTGTCGTTCGTCAATGTTATTTTGATGTGTGAAATGCTCTTCTCGTCTGCCTATGTTCAGTAAAGTCTATGTTCTATTGAAACGATCCAGTCTTCGCCTGAATGTTTCTACACATCCTGACAGCACCGGCAGGATCACTTGATTTTTTTTTCCATTATAAAAGAGGAAACAGCTTTCAATACTTGTTCAAGAATAAGACATTATTCAAAACTATTCTAAATATTTCTTTTATTTGTGTAACAGCTTTATTTGTAAATAAAGGAAACAAATTGGAGCCCGCTTTAAGAGCGTGTCACAAAAATGAAAGGAAATTCTGCATAGGCTATAGGCTGCTACTTGGTGCAGTTTTGTTGTTTTCTTTTGTCAATTTATTATTTCATTAGAAAAACATATTTGCCATATGGGTCTATTTCTTTTATATGGAGCTATGTGAAGGTTTTGTTCTGCTGCTTTTTGCTTGCATAAAGTAAATACCTGGAAACAAGTTTAGGTATTTTTAATGGGTCACAGCCACGTATCATTTGGAATGTAATTTAATTGTAATTTCACATTACTCTGTCGGTTAATAATGACTTAACCACCGTTTGTTATCAGCTCCATGTATATATATATATATATTTATTTTTTTATTTTGTAGACTTGCTCGGTAGCACACCTGGTAGAGCACTGCACTTATGCAATGTGATAGATCTATTAAAAGCAATACATTACAATACTGTGTTACTCCCTAAAAATCCCACAGCTAACTGCTTTACTTAATTACTTTTTATAGAAAATAATGCATTATGGTACTAGCATTACACACCTTTCAATTCTGCTGCCATTCATGGGTTGCATTAAGTAAAGGGCGGAGGAAAGAACGTTCAACACACACAAATAGAAACACAAATGTTACTTTCAACCTGGTCTAATAAAAATATGTACCTTTGTTGCACTTTTTTACGTACTTTTTATAGAAAATAATGCATTATGGTACTTATAATTACATTTTATTACATTAAATATCCAGGTATTTTCGCTAAAAGTTAATGCTCTACATTGTTGGAAATATACCCAACACCAAATCCAACACAGGTAGTTTACTTTTTTGCTTGTTAGTATGGCTGATTTGAATCATTGAAGGTCAGCAGTAAAGACTTTGGTTAAAATGGGTTTAAATACATAAACAATATACAGTATATTATTTAACATGTTTAATTACTGCAAGTTTGCATCACTTTCTGAAAAAAAAAATGACATGGTTGCTTCAGCTGCTTTATTTTTAACGCTATTGAGCACTAACCTTTTTGTGGCATTCAGACATAAAAATTTAAGCCTGATCTCATGACAAAAACATACTAGTGGGAATTTTTTTGTAAGACATGGAAAATGTAGCACTGTGTAGGTTTTGTGAAATATTCGATGTAACATGTCCGCTGAGTGGAGCTAAAAGAGTGTTTCTCTGGAACAGATATACGTACATGGTACGTTTTATGTGATGTTGGTTTTGTATGAGCCAGTGCAGTTCAGACTTGAAATATCCACTGAGTAGCACCATAACACTATTGCTCCGTGACGTTTTAAAATAACGTACCATCTGCACTGCACCTAAACCTACCCGACAGTATGAACAAAAGCGAATGTTATGTAAAAATACAAAATCGCAAACATGCCCTTTTTAACTTGTTTTCGATGTTTCATCTTTGAGCTTAGTCATGTTTTTAGAGGATTTGTATCCAAGGATTCTGCTCTTAAGTCCAATTTGTTGAGCTTATTGGTTTGTATTCTGTAAAAAGTTCCCACAGGTATGTTTTTCATGAGTTCCGGCTTGTCGGCTTGATTAAAACGAATCAGATTTGGCGTGCTGCTAAAGGAGGAGAAACTCAGGGTTAGAAGGGCTGCCGAGCCCTAGGGTGAATAACCCTAAG
>JAUMHP010000040.1:11875491-11887590 GCA_032361065.1 Enteromius trimaculatus | reverse complement strand
GCCTGTTTGACTACTCTGCTTTTAATAAACACACTTCGCAAGTGGATCCGTCTGTCTGCCTCGCTCCGTTCGTTACATATAGTATTTGGTAGTAATCCAATTTTCCAATGAGCTTGGATTTAGTTTTTTTTGTTAGTTTTTTTTAATCTAAAGAGTTGTGATGAGAAATGCAAGATCCTTTAAATTTGTATGTATGTAAATTAACTGGTTTTATTTAAACAAACAATACATCCTGCATCCTGCCATGCTAATGAGTGCATAGTATGCCAAAAATAGAATGAATAGTAGCAATGCAACTGATTCTGGTAAGACACATGACAATGACATGAGGAATGTAGTATGTTCGAAACACATCTATACTGTAAAGAACATGCATTTAAATAGTCACAAAGTTATTACCTATTTTAAAAAAGTATTATTATTACGATGCAGCCATATAGTTACATTACTACATATTTGCTACGGTGGCCTTAGAGGGACACTGGCCATCAATCTCAGCTCTGTCATTATGCTTTCAAAGAGGGCTAAACAGAATGAGTAAAGCATTCATCAATCAAACACAGAAAGTACAACCGGCATAAATCTCAGCATTCAAATGCAGACAGGTTATCAGACAGAGGCATAACAGCTACATAAACTCATCAGATATGATTAGTTCCACACATTATTCTCAGCAGTTTACACTGCGCTTGATTATTCAGGCTGAATGATGACTATATTAACTCGTACAAGGAAAATCCTATTTGTGTATATCATGGTTTATCTAATCTACTGACCAAAATTGATTTTCTTAAAATGAGTTAGCAATATGATGGCGATGATAGACCCAAATTAGAACCTGACAAAACTAAATTAGATCTATATTATAAAATTACTCTATAATTTAACTTGTGGTTGACTGACATAACATTTTAACCCCAATAATCCACTTTATCTCTGGCTCACCTCTGTGAGAGCGCTGAGAGTCACAAGACACAGAAATAATGTGAAAATCATTCATTATGGTGTAACCGAGGCCAGAGGAGGCCATCAGAGAACTTTTGTCTTTGCGTCTGTCCCTCACTCTCTCAATAATTACAGCTAACGCTCATGCAGTGGCAGAAGCCTTCCGGTATGTGCACATCGCTAACGAGGCTGCTATCCATATGAATAGCAATTAGCACAAATTACCTTATCTCTGCTTTTAGAGGGGAACTTGTTTTAAAAACACACAGATGCATGTGCTAAAAAAGCAGAAAGAGGTACATTAGTCCAATCTGTGTTTAACGAATCACCCGTCGTACATGTGCCAAGGCTGTGTGGGAACGAGATAGGTGAGCAACTAAGTTATTCATAATTGAAAGTAGATTAACTACCGTGAATCACCCCCCCCCCCAAACTTGCACACTACAGGAATAGAAAAAGCACAATTTTTAAATACAATACATGTTATTTATGATATTATATAAAATTTTATATAAATAAAATCTATACAAATTATGAATTATGTATAATGTTATTAATTTGCATTTTATTTCTAAAAGCAGAGAATTTTAATTAAATTTTAATTTTAATTTTGAATTTTTTTATGAGTACAAATATTACCAAAAACTACCATGAAGATTCAGCAATTAGAAAAACTATAGATATAATATATAATATATAATACAATAACAATATATCTTTGTCCATGAATAACTTACCTTAATTACTGTCAATTAAGGATGAGAAAACAGAAGAGAAAATTTAAGGAGTTTTAATCTGATTAACATTTATAATTTCTTTCTTATTTATGGTTGACAAGATTAGCCAGGAATAACATTTTCACCACAAAGAGAGTGAGAAAGAGAGAGAATTGTATTTTTTGTACTATTTTGTACTACCTTAGTACTACTGTAGAAAAGTCATATTGTTAATTCTAAAGACAGGAGGCCATAAAAATAAGTAAGTAATGTACATAGCATATAAGGTGTTTTTTTAAAACAATGTCAGTGATATACTGTATATATAGTGCTATAGTCCAGCTCCAAGTTGGTTCTCCTTATCACGCCGCCGATCTGTACTGATACCAGTACAGCCGAACTCACATGCTCACACTCACCAGAATTCTAATTACCATCAGCTGAACCTCGTTAAGAGAGCAGGTACTTAAACGCAGTTCCCCAGTCTATCCTTGGCGATGATCAAGGTAATTCACCTGTACCACTTACCTTCGCCTCTCTTCTTGTTTTAGTGAAGATATTCTGTCTCTGCCCAGTGCTGTTCCAAGTGTTCACAGCGATCTACCTCTGGATCACAGTTCGTGCTACACGCCGAGTAAAACACCTGCTCGATTCCCACCTGTTGCGGAGAGATGTGTACTCCATGCACGTGAGATCTGTGATCATTATCCTTCTCGTACTCACCTGAGATCCTTCTGTGTTTTATAGTATCCTGCTCCTTCACCTGCTCCAAGACCTTCATCCGCAATCCTACCAAAGAGAAAGAACGATTAAGAGAATTCGGAGGATTCACGATCTGACGATCGCACCCTTTCTCACCTCGCACACAGGACTTGGATACAGCACTTAGCACAAACCCTCCGGAGGTCGCCCACTCTCTCTTTGAGGTAAATACTATCCAGAGATCGTCACTATTACTAAAGACATTGCACTTATTAATAAACTTGTGAAAACGTACCTCTCTTGTCCTGTCACCTGCTATCAGAGCATTACAGAATCATTGCCCAAAACAAGAAAAAAAATAAAAAAATCAACTCTTCACGTTGATATTGTTCAAGCTATAGGAAACCTCCAGTCTCAGTCATCATCTCCAAGCCCTATGAACCGTCCTCCACCATACTGCGGTGAGCATTCCTCATGTAATGGATTTATCATGCAGTGCTCATTGCATTTTGAGATGCAACCACACAATTTCCCTACTGATATGAGTAAAATAGCTTTCATAATGACTCACTGGACGAGCTTTACGATGGGCAGAGGCTCTGTGGGCAGTAGAAAGTACCCATCTATCTTCCTTTGATAATTTTCAACGTCACTTTCAAGAAGTGTTCGGACAGGATCCTTCTCCAATCTCAGTCCCAGAGGATTTACTACAGCTACGTCAAGGAAAACTTGCATCCCTTTGAATCTGTGGTATTCCGAAGAGGATTAAGAGCTCATATCCGAGACCAGATGGCGATCTATGAAGATTCAGCCAACCTCAAGGCTTTTCTGCGGAGAGTCATTACCGTCTCCAATTATCTCACACCTACCTCCCTGCCAGTGGTTCAAAGTCATCGCGAACCGGAGAACCCAGGATATGAACCAATGCAGACAGACGCATACAGGTTGACCGAGACAGAGAGAAGAAGGAGACGAGAGGAGTGATGCTGTTTTTATTGTGGAGTGGCCTCTAACCAGATAAAGGACTGTCCCATCCGTCCTGCATCACGCATGGTAAGTGTGGATTTCTTGAAACCTCTTACTAATACCATACCATTAATGTCTGCTAAATTGATCTGTAATAATCAAGTTTATGTTGTGAATGTTTTAGTGGATTCAGGAGCAGCGGGTAACTTTATTTCTTCCAAGTGCTTAGAAAGTATGAACGTTGCATGCGAGAAAAGTGTCACTGCCTACAAAATCACAACTATCCAGGGTACCCTGTTGGATAAAAGGCCAGTTAATAAATATACCACACCGATAGTTCTACAAATCGGATGCTTGCATCAGGAAAACATCTTGGTGCTATGCAATGCGTCAGTGGACCTAGTGTTGGGTCAACCATGGCTAATCCAGTATCAATTGGAGAATAGGTGAAGTGGAGTGACGAATGTTTTCAAAATTGTCTAATGCCTTTTTACAAATCACAGATATCTGAGATAGGTTATTCCACGTCTATCGAAAGTCCTGAAACCACAGAGACACTCAAGATTCCAAGTGAGTACCAAGAGTTTAAGGATGTGTTCAGTAAAAGCGCTACTACTCGTTTACCACCACATAGACATTGGGATTTTGCTATTGAGTTGGTACCTAATGCAAAACTTCCCAAGGGTCAAATATACCCCCTCTCCCTTCCAGAAACGGAGGCTATGAATGAGTATGTCCAAGAGGCCTTAGAACAGGGTTTTATTACTCCATCCACATCACCCGCCGCTTCAAGTTTTTTCTTTGTTGATTACCGCACCTTGAACAGCCAGACAATAAAATTTGCCTACCTTCTGCCTTTAGTTTCAGCGGCCCTAGAACAGCTACAATCAGCAAAGATCTATAGTAAATGCGATCTCAGAAGCGCTTATAATCTGGTGAGAATAAAAAAGGGTGATGAGTGAAAGACGCCGTTTGTGACCCCCACGGGGCACTATGAATATCACGTGATGCCGTATGGGCTAGCCAACTCACCAGCTATCTTTCAAAATTTCATGAATGAGATTTTCCGGGATTAGTTAAACCATTTCGTGATCATTTACATCGATCATTTTCTGGTATATTCACCCAATATCTCCACCCACATACACTCTCTGTATCTCAAAGCGGAGAAGTGTGCCTTTCATCTTATGCAGGTGGAATTCCTGGGATACGTCATCTCACCGGCAGGGGTCGTCATGCAACAAGATAAGGCACAGGCTGTCAAAGATTGGCCATTACCAACTAATATCAAGGCGCTTCAAAGGTTTCTCAGCTTCTCAAACTTTTATTGACATTTTATTATGGGGTACTGCCAAATCACCACACCCATTACGTCGTTGCTTAAAGGAAAAAGTAAGAAACTGCACTGGAACTCCGATGCAGAGCAGGCCTTTAAACACATTAAACAAGCCTTCTGCACAGCTCCTATTCTTCGCTATACCGATCCGGACCGGTGCGAGCAGCCTTATCACAACATCATGGAAAGCCCCCAGTCCTTCATCCATGTGCATTCTTTTCAAAGAAGCGGTCACCAGCGCAGCAAAATTACGATGTGGGCAACAGGGAATTACTGGTTATTAAACTCGCGTTCGAAGAGTGTCGACACTGGCTAGAATGAGCAAAACACATCATCACAGTAATAACGGACCATAAAAAGTGGGCACTGTTTTTCACCAGGTTCTCTTTCAAGGTGACTTTCAGACACGGTGACAAGACTGTGAAAGCTGACGCCTTATCACGCCTACAGAATCCCAAACCCAAACCAGAAAAAACAGTGCCCATCCTCCTGCCCACCCTATTTATGACCCCTTTTACCTGGAAACTTGATGATCAGATTCGTCATGCCACAGAGCTAGAGCCACCGCCACCTGACTTCCCAGAGCAATTCGTTTACAAGTACTCGACACCATTCATACATCTCCAGGATCTGGACATCCAGGAACGAAGAGAACACTTCAACTTCTCTCTGAACGCTTCTGGTGGCCCAACATGGCTCGTGATGCGAGTCGGTACGTCAAAGGATGTGCTGTATGTGCCATTGTAAACACTCAGAGCGAAAACTAACTGCAGGCAAACTCTTACCTTTACTCATTCCACAACGACCATGGACTCACATTGATTTTGCTACCGATCTACCAGCTTCAGAGGGGTTCACCACTATTTTTGTCGTAGTGTACAGATTCAAAGGGATGCAAACTAATACCTCTAGTGGGAGTACCTACTGCTTTTAAAACTGCCCAAGCCTTGTTCCATCATGTGTTTCGTCATTTTGGTCTCCCGGAAGACATCGTATCAGATAGAGGCCCACAATTTACCTCCCGGGTATGGAGGGATTTTTTCAAACTGCTGGGAGTATCAATAAGCCAATCACTCCTCTTTAGTTCACCTCACTCAGGGTTCAGGTCAGAGGACTGGAACAGCCATGGCAAACGCTTCATTTTGTGCTCAGTGACTACTTCTTGAGTTAAATTTGATGTTTGTTTTGGATTATTGTCCCAATGGAAGACCCAACCATGGCCCATTATAAGATTCCTAACAGTCAGTGAATTATTGATTTTTATCTGTTGGTATTTGATAGAATCCATGATGCCATGTGTCTAAACAAGATGTCCAGCAGAACCTTCAGCAGAAATATAGACCCACAACATCAAAAGCCAGTGCCATTTGTAGTTCCAGTCCTGTCTGACAACTGAACATGCTGGAGATTTTTTGTAGTCACCTGAAATGGTTTTCACTTCACAGGTGTGCTTTATCAGGGTTAATTAGTGGAATTTCTTGCTTGGAATTTCTTCCCAGGAAAGGAATACCAAGAGTAACCACTGATTGTGAGGACAAGTTCATCCGAGTCACCAGCCTCAGAAATCGCAAGTTAGCAGCAGCTCAGATCAGAGACCAGATAAATGCCACACAGAGTTCTAGCAGCAGACCCATCTCTAAAACAAATGTTAAGAGGAGACTGCGTGAATAAGGCCTTCATGGTCAAATAGCTGCCAGGAAAGCGCTGCTAAGGAGAGGCAGCAAGCAGAAGAGATTTGTTTGGGCCAAGAAACACAAGGAATGGACATTAGACCAGTGGAAATCTGTGGTTTGGTCTGATTAGTCCAAATTTGAGATCTTTGGTTCCAACCACCGTTTCTTTGTGAGACGCAAAAAAGGTGAACGGATGGATTCCTCGTGCCTGGTTCCCACTGTGAAGCATGGAGGAGTGATGGTGTAGGGGTGTTTAGCTGCTGACACTGTTGGGGATTTATTAAAAATTGAAGGCAAACTGAACCAGCATGGCTACCACAACATCCTGCAGCGACATGCCATTCCATCCGGTTTGTGTTTAGTTGGACGATCATTTATTTTCCAACAGGACAATGACCCCAAACACACCTCCAGACTGTGTAAGGGCTATTTGACCAAGAAGGAGAGGGATGACCTGGCCTCCACAATCAACGGACCTGAACCCAATCAAGATGGTTTGGGGTGAGCTGGTTCGCAGAGTGAAAGCAAAGGGACCAACAAGTGCTAAACACCTCTGGGAACTCCTCCAAGACTGTTGGAAAACCATTTCATGTGACTACCTCTTTAAGCTCATCGAGAGAATACCAAGAGTGTGCAAAGCAGTATCTTCCACTAGCCTCTGTTTCCTCTGCTTCTCATGGTCACCTGTTCAGCTCCGAAACCCTCACAGTTCAGAAACTCTTTCAGAGAGACTCCACCAACACCTCAAAATTCTCAGTTCCCTGCATATTTTCTCATACACCTGCTTTAATGACATTATATATAACCTGTATGTTAACAATTATATCAAAATGGGATGCTACATTTGTATAAACAGCCTCACTCTGTCACAGGCTCCATCAAACCACTTCAGTACCAAAAGCAGAGCACAGAAATGGATGTCATGGTGATTCTAAGGGGAAAAAAGCGACATAACGATTGAAAAAGCGAGGACCTGACCTCATAGAGTTCTCCCGCTTTGAAAAAAAATATGCAGCTCTTGTTAAATTGATGTGCATCTCTCAGTATTCCTCTCTCTATCAAGTGTGGTCAACTAGGTTGTGCTACTTTAATGTAGCAAAATGCCAGTACTGCACTACAGCACAAGCTGTTCTCTCAGAAAAATCACTCATCCACTCTTAACCTCCGCATCAACAGTGCATACAGACGAGCACACATGCAAATACACAGCGCTGCCACTGTATCTGTACAGAGTTAATCCACAGATGGATTTAAATTTTTTTGCAGAACACAGACAGTTCTGCATCTTTGCTTACCTGAGGTGCTGTGCATCTGACCAGAGGATGCTTTGATATAATTTGAACATGTGCAAACATTTATGCAGGAGTTGACATTTGATATCTCTTTATTTGCATACTTTGAAATGAGAACCATGCGTTTTGCAATGGAACTAACACAGTTATAGTACGTGTAGGGTGATATATTATCTGTGCTTTTTTTCTATTTTGAGGTAAGCAATAAAATATAAGGTCCAAAACATATCAGCTTTCTCAATGCATAGTCTATTTAAAAATGTAATTTATTCCTGTAATCAACATGCAGCCATTACTCTAGTCTTCAGTGGAAATCATGCTCAATTGTTGCTTAAGAAATATTTATTTTTATTAGAAATAATACCATTTTACAGTATAATACAGTTTTTTTTTTTTTACTATATTTTTGATTAAACAAATTAATCCTGGGTGAGAATTGGTATTATATATCCCATATATCAGTTTTTTTTTATTTTAAACTGTGAATAATCCATAGAAGTCGACCCATACTGCAAATCAACACAACTAATTATATATAATTTAGTGCAAATTCTGTGGTTTTCCTTTTCAGTAAGACCTTACAAAGTACTCGAGTGGGTGACACAGATTGTCAAATGAGACAATTATATACTTTTTTTCTGTGTTAATTAAGCTATTAATTTAAGTCTCAGTAAGACCCATATTATCATTTCTGAGTTCTGAAATGCATTTAACCTTTTTTCTCAGCTCTCTGCATATCATTTGCTTCTTTTGACCTTGTGTTTTCCTGCTTTGTGAATGGTCTATTATTAAAACGGGTGTCCCACTGTAATTTGTGTTTTTTAACATATCATATAATTAGCTGCAAATTATCATTAATAACTTATGAAAAAAAAAATAATTCACAAGGTCAGCCTTATGGGTATGTGGGCTGATGGAAGGTATTAAAAAGCTTTTTCCACACACACACACTCAAATGATGTGCACAGTTAGTGCTGCGAACAGAGTAATTATGGCCCAGTAAATTGGTGTCCAGAGAGAGGCTTTGATCTCAAATAGTCCCTGATGGACGATTGTGAAGCGAGTGATGCTGTTATAGTGTTACACCACCTGACCTAGCACATAAAGAATGTTTTGATGTTTAAAAAATGAAAACCTCTCTCAATGTTTTGACACACTGCAATCCCAGCATTTAGAAGCAATTTTATTAAATGCTGTCTAAAAAACATCTTTTGTAAGACACTGCAAAAAATATTTTTGGAAAATATAGAGTTGTCTCAGTTTTGGTCGTTTGAATATTTTATGTCTGTTTTGGGACATTCTGCAGCACTTCAAAGTTTCTAAATTACCCAACAGAAAATTGGAAATTAGTAAAACTGCAAAGCCTACTGAAACTATTGTTACAATGCTGTGAAATAGTTCTTGTGAAAGAATGTTCCACATCCAAAACAAGTTAAGCTCTGTCGATGCCATCTGTGGCATGCTG
Source organism: Enteromius trimaculatus (assembly GCA_032361065.1). NCBI lineage: Eukaryota > Metazoa > Chordata > Actinopteri > Cypriniformes > Cyprinidae > Enteromius > Enteromius trimaculatus. The sequence goes on along the minus strand of JAUMHP010000040.1, from coordinate 11,878,495 downwards.
CCGATTTCCATAGACAATACATTCCATTAATGCATATACATTTATAAAAGCCTATGTGGAAAAGATTATTTAAAACAAATATGTGCAGCTTGTTTTTGTTAATTTACTTGCATTGATTCTTCTGCACAAGTATGTGTGAGCTGCAAAATACTTTTGCTGTTCTAATAACAACACTTTCTGATGTCCTTATGCATATCATGCTAAAGTAACAGGGATTTACATGACAGATGTTGGAAAATTAACTAACCCCATACACATCTATTATAAAAAATGATTTACAGTATAAATAGGTAAAAAAGTAGCACATTGGACCTTAAAGTGTGAACGCCAATAATATAATATGCAATGTAAAACTTAGTGCAGCATTTGTTCATTTTGACTAATGTTAGTAAATTGAATGTTACTGTTAAGTATTCTTACAGTACGTAAATGCATAGATTTTGGAGCACATCACCATTACACCAACAGGGACTGTAATGACGGCACATTCTTAATACATTAATAAAACACATTAATAATAAAGTTGGTCAGGGCCTTTGTGCAGTACAGTACAGTTCTTCCACACCAAACTCATTCAACCATGTCTTTATGGGCCTTGCTTTATGCATTGGGGCACAGTCATGCAAGAATAGAAAAGATCCTTTACCATCAAACCTGTACCTTACTGTATCCCACCTCAAATCCACAGAACATGTTTCCACTGCTCCAGAGTCCAGTGGCGGCATGGTTTAAAACCACTTTATGTGATGCTTGTCATTGTACTTGATACCATGGATGTTCAAAAAATATTAGTTCCTTTTCAGTCGGTCACTCTTGCCAGAGAGACCAATCTACTTTGAGTGTAACAAAACAAACCAATGGGTATTGGCATGCACCGATTGCATCCAGCTGCAGCTGATCACTGCATGAGTATAAGTATGCAAGTATGCGTGCATCATTATCTCTTCGCTTCGGAGCCTAGCGGTGGTGTCTACTGCTGCTCTCTTCTCTTTGAGTGAGCAAAGAAGTGTGGGTGTACAGCGTTTGCAGTGGTGGCCGAGGTCTGCAGCTTAAAAAGAGTTCCTGCAAGACATCCACACAGGAGTGTGTGGTGGCCAGCTCCCCTGCGTGCTTCAGCACTAAAGAGATAAATTCTAAAAGAGCTACACGGGTGAATGCGTCTTTTTCAAGATGTCGTTTCAACCATGTGTTTCTGGGCATGGTCTATTCCTGGAACCTCAGGGTGGTCACGATCGCTGCCTCACATGTTTGGGCTCTCAACACGCTGAGGACGCATTAGTGGAAGGTTCATTTGCTCACTGTGGGGGCATGACCATCTCGGAGTTGCATAAAAGACCCCGCTATGTCAAACATGGCGGAGTTCCTCTGCCGCTGCCGAGATCCAGGGCACCCGGGGCAGCACTGTGTCCAGTGGCATCAGAGGTGATCTGAGGATCACGGTGAGGGCTTCCCTGAAAGGGAACCCTCACCCCTCAGTCACACCCCTCACTCGTCATGCCTGGAGAGAGAGGGCTTGCACTGGTCGCAGGCAGGACACCCAGCCTGTCCAGGCCCCCGCAAAAAAGAGCAAACTCGTGCCAACACAGAGGATATCTTTTCTCGGCATGTATATACGGTCAGCCAGACTGCACGCCTCACACAGGAACGTGCTCAGTCAGTGCTGAACTGCCTCAAGACTTTATCAGGCAGGACGGTGGTCCCACTGGGGCATATGGCAGCAGTAGCGGTAGTTCCGCTTGGTCTGCTCCACATGAGACCGCTTCAGCACTGGCTCCATGACCAAGTCCTGAGGTGCGCGTGGCGAAACGAAATTCACCGCTTTCAGATTACACCAGCTTCCACGAAAACCTTCAGCCGTGTTCAGATCCCTTGTTTCTTTGGGTGGGAGTACCCCTAAAACAGGTATCCAGACATGCTGTGGTATTCACAGATGCCTTGGCCACGGGTTGGGGTGCCACGCACAGCGGGCATGCACAGGCCCCCTACTGCATTGGCATATCAATTGCCTTGAGTTGCTAGAAGTACGCCTGGTTCTGGGTCGCCTCAGAGGGCACCTCCGGGGCAGGGACATTCTGGTCCGCAAGGAAAACACTGCAACCGTTGGGTATATCAACCAGCAAGGCGGTTTACGCTCCCGTCTCATGTCACAACTCGCCCGCCCATTGTCAGTGGTTCTATTCTCTAACTGAGGCAACGCTCGGCACAGATGCACTGGCAAACAGCTGGTCCCAGGGCCTACGCCCATACCGAAGGTCAGTCGGAAGGCCTGTTCATCAGGTTTCTTAGGGGGGCCGAGAGGTTAACCCTCTGGAGTCCAAGGTGATTTTGGGGACACTGAGATGTTTGGACATGCTCTGATATTTGTGGTTATTTCAGCTACTTATAACCTACTATTGACCAACATATAAATGTTTTTGTATACAGCAGAAACTGTGTTACAATAATATGTGACCAGGGTGGATGTACATGTTTGCATTTTTTAGAAAAAAAAAGTATGCGTGGTTACTAAGTTTTGGGAAAATAAAACTAGTTAAAATAAGGCCATACAAGCCATAGTAAATGGTCCTGAATAAGAATTTAGAGTCTATTAGGCTACAATATTTCATAATTTCAAATACTTATTCACAGAAAAAAAAATAGTGTTTTAAATTTTAAAAGACATGTTTTGAGGCTGAAAGCCTGTATGCGAGGGAGTGGGAATGGCGATTAACCCTTTCACATGTGAGTTTAAAATATTCTATCTGAGCCTCCAGAGTGAGTTTTTTCAGGCGACCGTTATTTTTGAATGTTTAGCCTTATTGTTTCCATGGCGACGCTTCATACTTGTCATGTGACGCACCGCAGTATACCGGGTGATGGGCGGCGCCATGTTAGTTCGCGCTGAATCCGAGCTGTTGGATTTACAGCACGTAAATTCATCCTCTCCCCCTGAAACACGTTAAAGTAAGTCTCTGGTAAACGGGGAGAAGAAAAGAGTCAACTTTATAGTAACCTACACGATCTG
>JAUMHP010000040.1:11843085-11862752 GCA_032361065.1 Enteromius trimaculatus | reverse complement strand
TAATACATTCAAAAACAAAACACCTTAATCTCTTATGAGTCTTGCTTGTCTCTGCGTCTCGGTCTGATGACGGCTCACTCAGGGCGGGTCTGAGGTAACACACCAGTTTAGTCTGTGTGACAGGCTGCTGTCAATCATCTATTTTGGGTGTGGCTCAGCATGTTAGATATAGTGTTACTATATCAATATATTTACTTTACAACTATAGAAAATTAGTTAACATACAGTAGTAGATAAAGTAATAATAAATAATAGATTAAGACGATAACCATAATTTTCTATAAATAGGAGCATTGTTTAAGTCCCTTTCACCACTGCCTCAGAGAGAAGATATCCCAGTCCAGCCTCCTGACAGTGAAAATGGTAAGTTCAGCGTGTCAGATGTAGTCCTAGTGAAGTTGAGTTTACAGATACATGAGCTCTTTGAATTTTTTTTTGACCAAATGTGTTTACTGTATGTTTTTAGTTCCACCTTGACACTGCAACATAGTGGCAGCATTTAAGGTGACAAATCATAACTGTAAATAAGAAGATTGATCTGTACCTTTAAGATTTTAGATTAATATTTTGTTAAATAACATGCACTTGATGTTGAAATGTTGAAAAAAAAAACAGAGATATATTAACAAAATAATCTTTTAGAAGGGCCCCATCTATTCATTTTGCCTGGGGCCCCCACTTCACCTTGGTTCGCCTCTGCTTGCAACATCAAGCAATTTTGCCTATGGCTGCTAGAAGATGAGGGCATACTTTAGAGACATTAAAACACAACTTTTGCTCAAATGTTTTTTCCTAAAAAGTCTTTTGACAGCATCTGTTAAACAGCACTTGCATTTGTCTACAGCAGATGCACTGCACCGCAATTTAGCTCTGGTTCTAAAGACTTATAACCAAAAAGTGGGTGTAAGTTTATTCTCTCCTCTCTTCTCTTAAGTTAAACCTCTTCCACTGGCCACTCTCTCTATTTCCATCAGCTCTGAAGGAGCTTTTTTTGAGAACCTTTTAATAAATCAGAAACCTACTTTACACTTTTCAATTTCCAAATGCATCTCCAACCCTCACCTCTCACCACCCCACAATAATTATTCCCATAAGAGAGCAGAGACTGCATGGGGCACGGTGACGGTAAAGGGCCATAACTCGAAGGCTGTGCATTAAAATTGTCAGTTAGCAAATGAATACTCATTATATTCTGCATAAAAGCATCACGTTCTTTTATCATACTTCTAAAAGAGGCTTTTTTTACTTCATAACACAGCTCCAGTTTACATAACAATTGAGTGTACATTGTAAAAAATGCAAGTAATTTTCATGGATAATACTGAAAAAACCTAATAATTTAGATCAATTAAATTAGATATTTATAGATCATCTTACAACAACACTATATGATGTTTTTAGCATAAACATGTAACCACAGCTTATTTATGAATATTTAGTAAGAATATAGAGCAACAATATAGACACCATTAAAAAAACAAAAAAACAAAACTATAACAGCCTAAATAACACAATATCTGGGTGACCTGCTACTGTACATGTACATTTCACCACATGTGCAGCACAATTTCTGGGTGATGAATGATGTTGACGTACATAAAGCTGACACATTACTTGATCTGACTGCAGAAAGTCAAAACTAAATTGGATTTCAATTTCAAACACTTACAAAATGCATATTGTTTCCCACACCCCATTTTGAAGTAAATAAATATAGGCTACTTGTCGTACACTGTACTATTCCAGTGCAAATACAGCCTACTGTATCGGTCTATGCAAGCTCACATGAAGCATTTTTGGTTGGAAAATATTATTAGCATTTAAGATGATTAATATGGAGATTAATGCAGAGACATCTTGTGCATGCTACATGCATCACAACGAAAATGTTGCATCAGCATATATATACAGATATGCTGCATCAGTGTGTAAACACTGAAATGTGTTTATCACTGATTATGTAACTGCCCATGTCCCTGAAATTATGGGTATGCTCTGTGGATTGCACGAGTGACTTAACAACCTAGTTTCAATGGAAATCTGCATTACATGTATCTTTAAGGTACCAAAATGGCCCATTTAGGTACAAACATGTGCCTTTTAAAAGCTACCGCCCCAGTGACAGCTTTTGTACCTTTATGTCTGAGAGTGCATGTTATGACTGCGAGTCTTTTCTAGTGTACTGTAGTAAACTTGCTCAGTAGCTCACCTGGTACAGCACTGCACTTGCAATAGAGAGCATTTAGGTATGAGCCCTGTGAAACATGATAAAAGACCAAGGAGTCGAAGAAGCAAGCATGGTTGGCTCGGCAAATGCATTTTCCCCCTTTTGTTAATATTGTTGTTTATGTTTAGGGCAGGGTTCCGTGTAGGTGGTAAATAGATTGGAACATCTGTGCCACTCACTGGACATTTCACTTTGAAACTGATGCAAAACATGCAAGAGGCAATGTAATATACATGCAGAAATGTCGCCACAGGCACGTTTTTCTAATAAGCCTTAGTGATTTAAGCAGGGAGCAGTTTTCTGACTCTGAGTTTTCAGAGTCTGAAAAGATCTGACATATTGAAAACTGAAGTAACATGAAAATGATGCATACATTTGACCAAATTGATGATATTTCTCTGGTAAAGAATATAAATAAGCAGGAGAAGATACTGTAATAACAATATTGTACAACATATCACTAATAAATGAGGATTTTGGCCAAATCTGTGATGCTCTGCAGGAATGCAAGTCATTCTTTTTGTGTGCCATCAAGGACAAAAAAAATACCACGCATTTGAACTATTTTAAGTCAGGAGTCTATAGAAGTGTTCAAATACTAAGCTAAAATGACAGAAGGACAGAGATTTTGGCTTGTTATGTAACTGTTCTAGCCACATTTTGATCTATGGGAGGATTGTGTGACAGAATAAACTATGTCCGGATGTTATTGGGATTGTGAACATTTTAGGCCCATGGCTTCTTATCTTCATCTGCCTACTTTACAATTTAATGTAAGGTCAAATAGCTAGAAGACAATGGAGCTGATGAACAAAGTATTTAAAAAAAACTCTTAATGGAGAGTTTGCATGTGTAACAAAAAGCTCCTATTAGCGTCACCCTGAGCAACAGGGATCGGCCAATCATGAGGACAAGTGGGAATTGCTTGAAGACACCTGCACCTGATTAGAGACAATTAACAGAAAGTACAAAAGGAGCGTTGTGTCAGCAAGGTGAGCTTACACTCCACTTTCCATTAATGACTTTCTGCTTTCCTTGCCAGCAAGAAGCTCTCTGCTGCCAAGCTCTCCACATTTTTCCTGCTTGCCTTTAACCCAGATTTCAGAGATGCACTAATCAACAACTTCTTGGATTATCACCTCTAGCTGCACATCACGGATGTCCATTAACAGAGTTCTGGATCATTTCCCCTAAATGCCTGCTTGTATAAACTCCAAAATTTGTAGCTTTGGCAAACCTGTCATCATGGGTTTAAAGGGAAAACCTAAAATACAAAAAGGTAAAATCTCTCTCTCTCTCTCTCTCTCTCTCTCTCTCTCTCTCTCTCTCTCTCTCTCTCTATATATATATATATATATATAATATATTTTATAATTATTAATAATCAATTATTAATCAATTAATCAATATTAATAATTAATCAATAATTAATACTTTGAAGACTCAAAATCAGCAACTCAAGCGCTTCTGCAGTCGACACGGAGAACACAGAGACTTGAATGCAATAATGAAGAACATTTAATGATGAACTAAGTGACTGTACAAGGCCACAAATTGAACCATTGGCACGAACCGCAATTACATCAACGTAACTTTAACAACCGACAACAAATTAGGACCTGGGGCATGAATAAGTATTGGTTACAATCAAGGATAATGTGGCACACCTGGACACACACAAATGGCAGGGAGTGAACACTAATGAACGCGGAAAACACTGAAAAAACACATGGCACAATGAAAACAGAAGAAACAGATGAACAAAGTAAACCAATGAATACCAGACAGTGTGACACATATATATACATATACTGCTCAAAAAAAATTAAGGGAACACTTAAACACAACAATGTAACTCCAAGTCAGTCACACTTCTGTGAAATCAAACTGCCCACTTAGGAAGCAACACTGATTGAAAATCAATTTCACATTTCACAGTTGCTGTGGAATCAGAGGCCTGTTTTGCCTTCCTGAGGTGCCTTTCTGGGGAAGGGTCCACAGACCCTCATAGTTGCAGTATAAGTTACCAGTTGGTAACGTAATTAAATATTATTTGTTAAATGTAACAAATAGTTTGTGCCTGATTGGTTCAAATGCTAAAGTTTGTTCAATTAAATAATTATTCTTTATAATAAATTAAGACGTTATTTTAAAATACTAACTGGAAATTAAGGCAAGCATTTTAGCCAGTATTTTTCATGAAAAAAAGGCAAAATTATCTGTTAGTACTATGTTACATATAGTTATCTTTCATACACAGTCAGTTGATAATGAAATGAAAGAGGTGAGAACTTAATCTTACACAGACAGATGGTGGTTTTTGAAATACCATTCAGGATTTAATGTACTGTAATTCATGCTCAAGTGTAAAATAAAATAGGTTTTCACAATGTTTGCAGTGTTATTAATAATTGTAGTAGGGACTTAGAGTTAATTACTGTAAACATCATAATAATAATAAAAATACATTTTATTTAAACAGCACCTTTCATGGTACTCAAGGACACCTTACAGTCAAAGTGTAAAGTACAATGGTTAAAAACAAAACAGACAGACAGAAAACTGCATAGAATTACATAAAAGCCTGTCTAAACAAGCCTGTCTTAAAGTAAGACTGAAAAACTGTGAGACTTGGACTGTTGCGGACTTCGACAGGAAGTCGGTTCCATAAAAAAGGTGCTGCATAACCGAAAGCTTGTGACCCCATAGAAACTGTCTGTGTACGTTGAAGTATAAGTGTAACTGCAGAGGTGGACCTTAGGTTACGCGACGGGATATGTATATCGAGAAGGTCTAAAAGATAAGAAGGTGCCAAGTTGTTGAGTGCTTTGTAGGTTAAAAGTAGTATTTTAAAATTTACACTGTATTTGACAGGGAGCCAGTGCAGATTTTGGAGAACAGGAGTTATGTGTTGAGAACTAGGAGTTTTTGATATAATCTGAGAAGCAGCATTTTGTTCTAACTGTAATTTATGAAGTACTTTTGAAGGGTGTCCATAAAATAAAGCATTGCAATAATCAATTCTAGATGTAACAAGAGCATGCACAAGAATAGCCGTACTCTTCGTTGAAAGGGTGTTACGCAAACAGTTAATATTCCTAATATGGAAGAATGCAGACTGGGTAACACGATTAATGTGGGCTTCGAATGTCAAAGTTTGATCAAAAATGATTCCTAGGCTTTTGACTTGGGTGGATAAAGGAACATTAAGATTGTCAATTAAAATACCTACATGATTTTGTACCCACAAGAAGAATTTCAGTTTTACGATTATTCAGTTTGAGAAAATTGTTTGAAATCAAAACCTTTACCTTCTCAAGGCACTCAACTAGAGCATAAGTGAAACTGAATGTCATATTTAAAAAAAAACAAAACAAAAAAAACTAAAAAATGCTCCCTACTAGAAAAAGATAGATAAGACAAGCACAGAGCCCTGGGGGACACCAGTGACAAAAGGAGTAGTAGTAGATTGAACCCAGATTGAAACCTTTCGAAAAGGCTATTACTGGAGAGATAATCAAGAAGCTGGGAAGTAACAATCCTTTCAAGAGTTTTAGCCAAAACAGCAGATTTGAAATTGGGCGATAATTGTCGAATTTACTTGAGTTGAGCCCTGGTTTCTTAAGGACTGGAGTTAGCAAAGCAGTTTTAAAACCAGTGGGAACAAAGCCAGAAGAAAGTGATGCATGCATGATGTCAAAAATTAAGGAAGATAGGAAAGGTAAACCAACTTTAAGTGGGACGGTAGTGGGTCCAGTTGACACGTAACGGATTTGGATTTTTTTTTATAATATAACTAACTTCTTCCTCAGTTGGTAGGATAAAAGTAGAAAAGGTATAACCAGCCCCTAGCATTTGGCCAGAGGAAATATTGAGATCAGAGCTAGGTGGAGCCATTTGCTGATGGATCAGTTAAATTTTCTTATTAAAAAAAAAAAAAAAAAGAGCATAAAATCTTCACATAATTTAACAGAAAGAGTATGAGATTTTGGAAGTTCAATAGGCTTTGAAATATTATTAATAAAAGAGAGGAGTGATTTAGTGTTTCGTGCATCAGATCCTATAGGACCAGCATAGTAGTTCATTCTTGCAGTGGTAAGTGCAGTCTTGTAAGGTTTCATATGGTCAGCATACAACTCTTTATGAACAGCAAGTCCAGTCTTAGTGCAAAGTCGTTCCAACCAACGACCCTAGACCTTGAGATGGCGAAGTTCACACGTAAACCAGGGAGCAGAGTTGACAAACGAAACCTTTCTGGTTTTCAATGGAGCACAGACATCAAGGATGATATGTAAATGATCATTGTAGTGCTGAACTAAATCATCAAGAGTCGAAGGGTGGTTGATAGATGGGAGTGTAGATTTTGAAAGCACTGAAACATCAATGTTAATATTACGAAAAGTCATCATACAATTCAGATTAAGTTGAATATAGATAGGACAACATTAAAAGACACCAACATGTGAATCAGACAGTGATAGATCAGTAATAGTAAAATTATCAGGGATGACCCCAGAGCAGCAGACCAAGTCCAAAGTATGACCTTTTGAGTGTGTTGGCGCTTTAAATTGCTGCACTCCAAAACTATCCAAACATGATGAAACCTCAGAATAGGCAGATAGGCAGCTTTCTGAATTGTCAACATATTGAAATCACCAACCAACACCACATTGGGTAACAGGGAGCAAAGAGTTGAAAATGTAGAAAATTCCTGGAGAAATGCTAGGTTGGCCTTTGGAGGTCTGTACACCACAGCAAGAATAGTAGGAACAACTCAAAGGATGTGGGATCGATTTCAGGAACAGTTACAACTTTCCATTTTGCCTTATGCAATATTGCAATCCCGTCCAACGATTCGTGGTTTATGAAGAAAAACATAACCAGGAGCAATAGCATGATTTAGATGAAAAAAGTCATTGCTTTGTTCCCAGGTCTCAGTTAAGCAAAGGAAATCAAGCTTACGATCCGTCAGTCGATCTGGAAGCTCCAGCGCTATCCACGATGGACATATTTACGCCGAGGTAAATAAACAATTTCCCGGTTGAAGATACAGTGCAGGTGGAGGTTGACTGTGATGAACACGTAACTGCAGCAGTTCCGCTGCTGTGTATCGATGTAAAGACGACACCGGGTGGAGAGTTGAAGAGAGAATAATCCCCGCGCCCGCAGGTCACAGAAGTACTTTGCCAATCACCATAGCCACAGCCAAGAGGAATCCAACTAGCGGTGATTTCCAGACCGGTGTTAGTCCAACCAACCAAGCGATGTCGCGTACAGTCCAGCCAAATCTCACCCAACATACAAGATTTGCATAAAATAAAAAAGTTTAAAATCGAAAATCACGATCCTTTACGGAGCAGCGGCAGCTAATAGCCGGAAGTCCAACCTATCATATCCTATTACAGAGTGCAAAATAAACTTGCTGACTAAATTATGGTTCCCAACTAATACCAAAATATCAAAAGTTGACACTTTTAATTTATAAAAAAGCTAATTATAATTATTAATTTAGACTGACTGCCTCAATAAAAGAAAAATATAACTATATGAATATATTTCTAATATATACGCAGTCAGTATGCGTATATTGTACTGCCTTTTCACTAAAAAACTTAAATATAACACCCCAGTGTAACACATAAACATAATTAAAAGAAACCTCCAACAACCCTTTCCTTTTTCAAATATAATGTACTCTAATTGGCCGGCCCAAGCTAACAGCAGATACATAAAAAACTCTTATTGATTCTGCAGTTTAAACAGGCTTCCATTAAATCTAAAGATCTAAAGGCGGACATCAAAATAATGAGTCCATAAACAGCAAATGGACTAATTTACTCTAAATGTTCAGCAAATGTGCTCATATTACTAGACATATTTAATGTCATGGGTATATTTAAATCAAACACATGCTATCACAATCACTCATAAATGACAAATGTACTTATCGTAGGCTATAACTATTCCACACAGACTATTTCCTCATGCTGGGTTTGAAATATGAATGAGAATCCTGCTTCTCTGAAAGCCAAGTATATTTAAATAGAGAAAGTCAGGCTCTGCTGAGGTGATAGATGGGAATAAATGGAAGTGCGAGGTGACTGTAGCTCCTTCATTTCAGATCACAGTATGCTCAATAACATCAATAGAGATAATGCCATTTTAAAAGTGTCTATCTCAGGAAACCCCAGGGAGAAGTAGAGGAAGAGTGAAAGAGAAGATTCATGAAAAAGGGGTACAGACACAGGAATTGACTGACGGGCAAAGAGAGAGTGTGAAAGAGAAAATGAATATTGCCTATGAGTGTGTGCGATGTGTAAGCCTACACACTAGAGAAAGCTCTGTCAGAGCGTCAAACGTGTAAGATTCATTTTTTAGGAAGTGGAAAGAATAGTGGCAGTGAGAAATCAAGCTGGAATTCAGACACTTCTTCATTTGGAACCGCCTTATATGAATTCTTATGTCAGCTAGTGTTTGGCAGCAAAAATGAAAATTGTGAAGAAGTGTAGTAGTGACAGATCTTTTCTTTTGTATCGTGACGACAATATGTAGTGTGCATAGTTCTATCCATTGGTTGTTCATCTGAGTTTGAAATATTGGCGTTGCTTCAAAAATGCAGTTAGATGAATGTAAACTTGCAGGGTTTGAAGTTGCCATTATTTTTCTAAAATATTTCCTGAAAAAATATCCCTGAAATCTGACAAGAATGGTTATTGAGGAGCATCTTTTACTTGGTGAAATCACACTCACCTTTGAAGTCTATATGTGTAATGATTCAGTCCACTGAAGGAGAGCGTAGTGAAGAACCAAATTGCAGTCTATTTACAGAAGTCATCTAAAAATGCAAACATAATCTGAGACTCGACTTGACTTTAACTAGACTCACTGACAGTGAGATGCAACTTCAATACATGACCAGGAACAAAAGAAACTACATGGCTACTTATAGCGAACGCTGAGAGTCACATGACATAAACCAACCAATGGGAAACAAGACATATGGCCAGGACAACCAATCAGAATATGACACATACACAAGGCAGAGATGCATGAGGGCAAGGGAAGCATGACCATGACTAAACTTTAAAATAAAAGACACAGAAACATGAATATGACACAAAACTGAAACCCCACGTTACAATACATTACCAGAGAGACGTATGCCATTTCATAGCAGCAGAAAAAAATGGCCTCATAATTTTTTTCAATGAACCTAATGAATGATTATGGGTTTAGTCACAATTTGATGCAGGCTAATTTCCATATCACTTATTCTTATAGTTCTCAGTTTTTCTCTTTTAAAATGTTAGGGGGTTGTTTGCCCAAAATGAAAATGGCTGCTCTTCCAAGCTTTACAACATCAGTGAATGGGATTTAAAATTTTGAATTCTAATAAAAGTGCATAATACATCATAAAAAGTATTCCACAGAGCTCTGGGAGGATAATAACTGTCTTCTGAATTGAATCAATTCATTAATTTCTGAAAATTGTCCTTGTGTTACATTAATATAATCTAAAAATATGAATGTCCCCTAGGACATTATTCAATTATCAATTATCTTATCTTTGATATTGTTACATCACTAATGTGCCTACAATTCCCTTACTAACAGACACAAAGTCACATTCAACATAATTCAGATGTCACGGATCACCCTTTTCAAAATTATATCACTTAATTTCAAACCTACACACACAGGTTTGAAAATGAGCTGAAGAATCAACATAACTCAGCTTTTTACAGCATGAAAGAGTGTCACTTTTCCAAACTCTAGCGAGGCTCTGTCCCTAGTGAAATCAATGTATTTGCAGTGTTCTCTGAGGCAGCACAAACTCTAGTGTGTGTGTGTATGCACCCTAGAGACCAGGACAAAGTGGGTGTTGTGTGAAAAAGAGAAAGAAATAGAGGTTGAAAGGCATCTATCATATTTCCTGAGATAATTGATAGACGGGTGTGGCAGGTACATCATGTCTCACTCTCGCAAAAAAATAGAAAATGTACTGAGAATGCCTGTGGACCTTATCAGAGCGCACTCTCTCAACTTCACAGGCACACTGGGTATGTGTGTTTCCACATGGTAGCCAACACAAGGGAATAAATTAGAGCTTGAGCAGCCTCCCAGCCCAATACATGTACAAATGTGTGTGTGTGTGTGTCTGTAGCCCAATGCAATCCCCAGGCTCAAGAGATTTAAAATGGCTGCTAATTAAGAGAGCCATCAAAGGTAAGTTCTAGCACCTTAGTGTGGCTAATGAGAGCGTTAGTCCCGTTACAAGGAGTGAACACGTTTCAGAAAGAGCGAGACTGAGGCAGAGAGAAGGAAATGGTAGGAAGGAAGGTAGAAAGGTTAAAGCTAGTGTGAGATCCAGTTGGTATTCAGAGCATCGCAGGGATTTGACCTTGACCACAAGTTGGTTTTTAGTTCTAAAAAGGCTGTAAGGTCTAAGAATTGTCTTTACTAGGTTCAAACATTTTCACTCTCGCAGCTATTAGTGTTGCTGTTTTTATCTTTACAACCCTCATACTCTTCACCAGGTAGAGGAGGGGGACAGAGTTTGTGTATGTGGGTGCAGATCTTCCCATTTTGGTGAATTTGGAGTGAGCATCCTAATAGACATTTCTGCAAATTTAGACACTAGAGATTTACCCTTTTTCATAAAAAAGTGAGTGGTATCTCTGCCTACGCAGTGGTCTTGGTTTTATGCAAGGTTGTTTAAAAGCTTTTAGCAGTTAGTGGCATTGCTAGGGTGTTCTGGGTGGTGTCTAGTGTGTAGCAGTGGTGGGTGCTATTCTATAAGGGAAATGCATGCATATATACTAACAAACACACACACACACACACACACACACACAAAACATTGTTTTTTGTGATTTATGAGGACTCTCCATAGACTTAATGGTTTTTATACTGTACAAACTGTTTGTGGTATTGTCCTACACTGACTCAACACCGGTTCACACCGGACGCGAATTGTGCGAACAAATCGTGCTTTTCGGGTGTAGCTCCACACGAACACCGGTGTGCATGTGTAGCTCCACGCGAACGCCGGTGTGTGAGTGTAGTTCCACGCAAACACCGGGTTCTCAGTGCTCATGTATCCGCCGAGGGCAACCTCACAAATTTTAACTCCTGTTTAACCACTAAAGAGACATTAGGAGGTCGCGGCTAGTCATTCTGACACTTGCCGCGACCTCCTAATGTCTCTGTAGTGGTTAAACAGGAGTCAAAATTTGTTTTGGGTATATCTCATATGCAAACTCTGGTTTAATGAATCTATTATGTATTTCCTTTTTATTCCTGTTGCTATGAAAGTACGAAGATGTATCATACAGAGACGATGATTTTGTCCTCCATAGTTTCTAAATTCTCCCTCTGCTTGCTAGCAATCACATCACTACTAACAGGAGCAAACTCCTGATTGATTAACGCGGCACGAATTTTCACCAAAGTTCAGATTTTTCAACTTGAGCGTTGTGCGGGAATCGCACTGCAGGATGTCTAATCGCGTCTTTGCATTGACTTAACATGTAAATCACTTGCGCTTAAAGCAGCATTACAGGAGAATGTGTGCATTTTTAGATTTTCAAAAAAAAAAAACACTGTTTAGTATTTTTTTAAAGACTTTTGAATTACATGTTATAAACAAAACAAAGAAATGAATTCTCTAATTCATCAAGCAAGCATTAAAAGATCAAACGTGACAGACATGAAGACATTTATAATTTTACAAATGTAACAGTGCCAGCAGGAAGTGCCTTAGGGCTCCGCCAGAGGGCACACCAGCTCGGACTAAGTGCACTGTGTGTCTGTGTCTCTGTGCTCCATTCAAGACTTTTATTATGAACTTGTGTCTCCACCCATCTTGTCTGTCGTCATGGCCACTCATTTGTTCTTCTTCGCCCTAGACTTGTTTTTGTGTGTATAAAAGTCCCATTTGTATTCTGTGAAATCGCTGTTCATTGTGGTGTTTCCCAGTGTTTAGCCCTCCGTGTTTCCCTGTTTGGATTTACAGATTCTTGACCTTGTCTGCCTTGGATATTCTCTCTCGCATCGCCCCTTGAATACTGTTCGCCATTCGACTGACCACTGCCTCGTATTCTGGATTATTCTATTGTCTCTGCCTCTTATGTTCCCGTTAGCTGAAGCAGATCCAATTGTCGGTTGCGGAATATGTATATCTGTTCAACGACCTTATGATGAAAACTGTATTTCGTTTCGGACTAAATGAACCCATGAAATCAGGGCTACCTCGAGGGGGGGTTTCCCTGCAGCCTCATGGATTATATCACGTATACCCTCATTTTAGCCGAGTCTTCACTCACGGCTCAGCCAGAGTCAGCAGACTAGATGGCTGCCGATCCTGCGTCATTGCACAAGATGGACGCCGCCCCCGAGTCGTCGTGCAAGATGTCTGCCGTTCCCGAGCATTTGCACAAAATGGCCACCGATCCTGGCCGGCGTTCTTGAGCCACTGCACCAGCCCTCATCCAAGAAGTCTCCCTCAAGGCAAGTGAGGTTAATGTCCAATCCTCAGTGTGTGGGCCACAGGCTGCACCCTAGAGGCCGCAGATACCCTTAAGTGTGCTCCAGATGCGTCTACTGCTCAAGGCTCCCTCTTTGAACTCCACTGTGATCAATATCACCAGTGGCCCATACCTGCCATTGACACTAATTTCCCAGAGGTTCCGCTGGTGGGCTGCACAACCTCTAGATACTGTTATCCAGGCCCAAGTTATGTCCGGTACCGATCACGGGGGTCCGCCAGTGGCAGCACGACCCCCGGAGATGCCGATTGGTCGTAGACTCTCCAGGGGTTCGGCTGGTGGCTGCACAACCTCGGAGTCTGTCAATTAGGGCCGTTCTGGAACTCTCGCCCGACCCTGTATCGTCCATGAAGGCCACCGAACTGTTGACCTGCTCTGTACCGGCCACGAAGGTCGGTCTCGAACTCTTACCCAGCCCTGAGCCGGTCACGGAGACCGTCAATCTTTCATTCAGCCCAGAACTGGCCACCAAGGCCATTGAACCAGCCGTGGAGGCCGTTGAACTCTCATTTGGATCTGCCTCGGCTACAGGGACCCACTGCTACGAACCAGGTGCAGGTACGATATCTGCCATAGAGGCCACCATTTACCTCTCTCTGCTCTCTCCGCCGCCAGTGCCACCCAGGTGGGCTTCCCCGCCGTCTACTCCTCCCTGGAAGGCGAGCCTCGGCCACCTTCATGCCCACAGATCCACCCCTTTCCTGGTGTTTAGTGATGGAGAGTCTGGACGCCGCTCTTAAAGGAGGGGGCTATGTAACAATGCCGGCTGGAAGTGCCTAATGAAAATAGGAAACGTTTATTTTAGATTTTAATAACCTTTTACAATATGTGACCCTGGACCACAAAACCAGTTATTAGTTGCCTCGGTATATTTGCAGCAATTGCCAACAGTCCATTTCATGGATTAAAATTATAGATTTTTTAGGAAGGAAGTTAAATAAAGTTCATGTCCCATGAAGTTATTTTATACATTCCATTCTGTAAATATATCAAAACTTGATTTTTTGATTAGTAATATGCATTGCTAAGGACTTAATTAGAACAACTTAAGACTCACCAAGGAAATGTTCAAAATCTTTGGCCAGTTTACATAACATAAATTTCAATGGCTTGTTCACACTTTAAGCATTTGACAGAACAAGATTTTAATGACCAACCCTAATGTGCTCAGAATCAACAATCCACCACTGTTTAACAGATCTCTCTGCATATTTAAATCTTCACTCACATTTCAACACCCTCATGTGTGTTTTAGCTACAAGTGTGTAAAAGTGCTGGGCTTGAGTTGATGTGATTTACTGGCATCCAGCTTTTTTATGCTGTGTTTTTCATCAAGCAACCCTCTTGATTATTACATCTGACCATAAAATCCTAATTACCTTCACTGACCCTATAAATACCATTCAACAGCAGTTCACACACACAGTATTTCAGTATATCGGGCTGTAAGTCTTTGTCAGTGCAGCGATTGAACTGGTGGTGGATGAGGTGAGTGAACACTGAATGAATAATAGCACTGGAATTCAGTTCTACTTCAAAGTGTTCAGAGTTCAGAATGTTCTGAACATGGTGTCCACATCATGACGAGGAAAATGACAGTGTTAACCTGCATGGAAATGAGCCTCAATTATGTATGACAAAAAATGTGCTCGAACGCACACTTTCTGATAGTTTTTGCATAAGAATGGGCTGTTAAATCAAGGCACGCACTTCTGACAGTTTATTACAGACTGATACTCTTGAACCACGCTAAATCTTTAATACCACATCTAGATGGCTTCACAGAGCAAAAAGCAAGAGACACCGTTATCCATCCCCGAACAAAAATAAAATGCTTTTGCGTATTCACAAATGCATTTACAAGCACTTCAGAGCAAACACTGTGAATAATTCAAGTAAGCCATCCTCGTATTGTGATATTACAGGGAGATCACTTTGTCCGGGTTTATGGGCCTTCACATAGCATATGCTGCTAAATGAACCTTTTCTACTGATGCTACTAAAGGAGATCCATTTGCAGTTCTGAAGTCTTCTTATTGTTAAATTTGATTCAACTGATTTAATAGAATAAAATAAAATGCTGTGAAAGATGATCTAGTGGTTACTCTATAAAAGAAGAATTTACTTGATGATTTACACATCTTGCCACGTGACTATCACTCAACCTTATTTACAGTAGAACCAATAAGAAAAACTTTATATAATAAGAATAAAATGCTTGTTCAAGGTCATGAATGCACATTCTTTAAAATGAAAAAAGGTAGAAATTTCATGTACAGAAGAAAGAAAAGATTTAATTGTAATATTATAAAAACTGGATCTCACTAGCTGTGACAATACATCTTGGTGGCAATCTATTTTTTTTTTTTACAGATACATTATGAAAAAAAATGAACAGATCTACTTTTTTGCTCTCTGAAAATGCATATACAATTATGATAAAACAAGCTAATTCCAATTTTTAGGCCAGCTGTTAAACATTTTACTTTGATATTTTCATTAGAAATTCTGTTTCTGTTGCTGGCTTAATCAACATCATTTAATTTCTGCAATTAAAGTTATTATTGATTAATTAGCTCTCCACTAATTTCTAGGTTACCATTTATGAGTTATCTACAGCTGAAAAAAATATCACAATTCAATCACTGTTTAATCTGTTCACAGCATCACTCAGCATGATTTATTTTTTAAAACAATGACCCTCAAGAAAAAAAAGATGTCCTCCTCTACAGCAGGAAAAAAGCAACAGTCTCATAAAAGAGACGTGTACGTTCAAACAACTTCCCTCCTAATTATTTTGAGCACACACACATACACAGTCACACTACTGCACAAAGAATACCAAATACATTAATAGCCAATTAACTGCAGGCCTAACCAATAAGAGGAAAGTGAATTTGGCCCTGAAATCCCCCGTTGCTAGGAGACAGACACACTAGATTGTGAGTGCACTAGTTTGTCTGGAATTCACACACTGTTTCAGAACAGTTAATACTATATGATCTACACACAATTTAACCACTATGCACTAGAGAAAAACTAACACAAGAAGAAAGGCTCAGTATAAGGGCCACATAATGCTGAAATCCCCAAAAATGGAATGAATGTGAATGACTTTATTAATTAAGATACTGATGAACTAGAATGAAAGACCGTATGGGTAAAATGAAATTAATTTTTAACACGCAAAGATGAGGAAGACGTTAAAATGCAATGTGGCCTTTTCGAAACACTATTCAGTTTCCAAACATCCTCCATCTCCACCCACATCAACGACCTTCACTCTGATAAAAGAACAAAATTCTTTAACAATCTTTTTAGAAAGTATTATGGCACTTGATAACCACCTCTTAATACTCCTAAGTTATATATTTATTTTTCTAGATGTTAATTCAGAAAGCACGATTGGACGGTTTCAAGACTGATATGTGGAAACTTTACAAAACAAAAGATTTGACTGAATTACTTTGCAGGGTCACTTGCTTTTTCGGGATTTTGGGAAATGCTCTGCCTAATTAAATTTTAGGAGTTGACACCCTGATGCCGTGAGTTTTTAGCTAGGACATATTTCATCATGTGCTGCCTTAAAAATGTGTAAACTGTCAGAAAGGTGGCCTAGTAGTTAGCGAAAAGGTTTCATCACATTGTGCGCAGACCCACACAAAGCATTCTCTTTGGGCAACTGGAATGAAATTGCCTGCTAATTTATAAAAAAAAAAAAAAAAAGGGCTGATCTGTTTACGCTTTTAGCTAAGAATGCTGTACTCTTACCACATTTAAATCAACCACAGAATTTCTCCTTAAAATCAACTCTAAATATGCTGAATGCATATGGTTGCTACAGACAAATGCAATATAAAAAGGGCTCAATCACAATTATTCATGTAAATAAATGAATACCTTTTGGACGCAACTATGCAAATATGATGATAACCTTACCATTTAGACTGATTTAGATCCCAAATGCTGAACTTTCTACATGTGCCAGTTCACAAAAACCAAAACAAGTGAATGATTTCAAGTGAATGAAGGGCAATGGAGGCAAAACAGAGTGAAAGTCCAGGCAATAGGTTCGTAAATGGTAGGCAGGTAACTGGTAATACACGGGGAAACACAGTCAGATACAAACAATTTGTGATACGCTAGGTCGGGCCACGGCGGCAGGTCCTCCTCCACCATTGGCTCTGGTGGGTCAGGCCACGGCAGCGTGGCAAGCTCTGGTTCGGGCTGTGGCAGCGTGGCAGGCTCTGGTCGTGGCAGTGGCTCTGGCAGCGTGGCAGATTCTGGCTTTGTCTCTGGCAGCGTGGCAGATTCTGGCTGTTTCTCTGGCAGCGCGTCTATATCCCGTGTTACGGCGAGCAAAGGGGGTGGACCTGAGTCCGTGAAGATGTGCACATTCTTAGAAGGGGGCGTGCTCTCTGCCGGCTGCTCCTGTATGCACGACGACATCCAACACCAGGAGCGCACCATCATTAAACAAGCACACCGCCGACTTCCACGGCAGGTCTCTCACGTCTGGGAGCTCAACCGTTGTCAGTCTTTGTGCAGTGCTGTAAAAGGCAGCCACGAGCACTGAGTCTCTGAGACCCGACCGTTCAGCCAGCTGGTAAAACTCCTCGACGAAGTCTTCAAACGGTGGGTCTCGGTGTACCAGGATGAATAATTTAGCAGAGAATGCCATCTTCCAACTGATTCGGTGTTCTCACCGAGGACAGGTGGACAAAATCAACTAATGAGAACATATTCACAGGAAAAAACAAATAAGGACAAGACAGGACTAAACCAAAAATACAAAGATGGGGGAGACCGCAACAGACAGAAATGAAACGTGACACCGCTAAACAGTTCTGGGTACGTGGGTCTAAACAGTCCGGGTGGAACTATTAGTATTCCGGAGATGGTTCCCGCTGGTGCCGTTCAGAGAGAGCCACAGAGGTCCACAGAGGAGTTTATTGCAGAAGTTTAACACGTTGGATTAGGGTCTAAATCCTGGCCAGAATATTGTAAGAATATTAATACAAACTGCCTGGTGAATGCAGTAAAATTCTTATGCCAGTTTAGCTTTGTAATTAAGATTTCATAATTTATTATGCAAAAAGTACTATAGATATTGTTGGAAAGACTTTGGAAATGTCTTTACCTATTGCTTTGATGCTACACATTTTTTTTAATAGTCCGTTAATATTTGTTTAATTCTTTTTTTTTTTAGCACTACAGTAAGATTTATAAATTTTAACCTTACAGAACATGTATTTGTTGCCAGTGGTTACTGGGTTATGAGAGAGTCACTGTGTTTCATCAAAAACTTCTTGAGGGCCACTGTAGGAATTGATTATTCACCACTGAGCTGTCCATGAATAACATAAAAGGAAATTGAAACAGCTGCCACTATGTGTTTTAGGCAGTAAAAATACTCACCCATTCCAAACCAAGTTGACCTTTTCACTATACCCCAGAACAAAAAAAAACAAAAAAATAAAACACCAACAATATTACTACTAGCTGTCATTCAAAGTTCAGGGTCAGTAACATTTCTTTGTTTCAAAGTAGATTTATTTAGTGAGAAAATAAATGTGTATTATTAAACTGTTTAACACTACTTCAAATGAAATTATAATATTTCATTCTGTTCTGTGTGATTTATGCTGCCAGCTCGTTTCCAAAAATAGGTCTTTATAATTGTCACGATTGAGACTAAGGGAAACGTGCGGATCCATACGCAAACGTTTATTGGAGACACACACAGAGTAAAGTCACAGGCAGAGTTATCAACGTCAAGCGGGGATATCAGGGACAATGGCAAGAGAATAATCCTCAGTTCGTTGCGTGAGTCAGGCGATGAAGCGAACAGAGTCCAGGAACAGAGGAAAACACAGGTGGCACGACAACGGGGAAAAACGCACGGTACATCCAAACATTTACGAGCGACAATCAAAGGAAGCCCACCGGGGCGGAACAGGCAACACAGAAGCCCACCGGGGCGAAACAGGCAGCGGAGACCTCCTTCTGGGTGGAGCAGGTGGTGGAGAACGCCCTCCCAGACCGACTGAAACCTGATTCGGGGACCTCCATGGGCTGTGCAGCCACCAATGAGGCCTCTGGGGATTCTACGGCCGAAACTGACATCTCCAGAGGTAGTGCAGCCTCTGGTGGACCCGATGGAGTCTTTGTGCCATACACTGGTTCCGGAGGTTTAGGCCATGGGGCCTCAAAGGTCTCGTGGAGCTCGGGTGAATTCAGTGAAACTGGATCATGGACCAGGTCTGGCGGATCTGGCCACGCAGTTTCCGGATCAAAGACAGCATCTGGTGGATCCGGCCACGCAGGTTCCGGATCACAGACTGGGTCTGGCAGATCCGGCCACTCTGGTTCTGGGTCACAGACTGGACTGGGTCTGGCGGATCCGGCCACTCTGGTTCTGGATCACAGACTGGGTCTGGAGGATCCGGCCATCTTGAGTCAGGGTCACAGGCCTCAGTTAACTCGACTGGCTGGGGAACCAGGACTGACTGGACTTGACACGACCCCTCATGTTGTGCTACGGGGATAGTACCCGTTTCTGACAGGCCTTTGGTGACTGGTTGAGCATCACTCAGCCCCTCTAGCTGAGTGATGGCTCCGGCGCCCTCTGCGGGGTCTCGGAAGCCACCGGAGTGGCAGACAGCTCCTCAAGCTGTAAAACCTAAACCGACTGGGCATGAAACAGACTCCTGGCTGTATAACTGGAACTGACTGGGCATAAAACAGTCTCTTAGGCTGTGAAACCGGGACCGACAGTGCTGTGTATGGCTTGCCACACTGTGAAATGGGGCTGGGACCACTGATCTATATATAATGACTGGATCGCTCATTGCGTTCTAAACTGCCGTCAGGCAGTGAAGCCACCGGAAGTG
>JAUMHP010000040.1:11818301-11834989 GCA_032361065.1 Enteromius trimaculatus | reverse complement strand
CAGTTTCCTGTAAGGGGTAGGTTTAGGTGTAGGGTCAGTGTAGGACAATACCACATACAGTCTGTACAGTATAAAAAACATTACGCCTATGACGAGTCCCCATAAATCACAAAAACCAACGTGTGTGTGTGTGTGTGTGTGTGTTTCTTTGATCTGCCCATCTGGAATAAATGCTTGTTTATACAGATATATAAAATACAATATTTTTCTTTCTCCACAATGAGGAAAAAATGTGTGGACTCCATGGAAGTCTAGTTATACCTGCAGACAATAACTCAGTACATTAACACCACGGGAATAAAAACTTCTTGTTAGTGTGTCCAGCAATAAAGAGAGACATTCAATTGTGGAATGTTCTGTTTTTACCTGCCCTACAGCATGTCTGCGTGTTTATTTTACAGCTCCCCTGAATTCAAGGGTCCGACCCCCCAGATGGCTGTGACATGCTGAGCCTATAATTATTAATGCTCTGGTTGACATGGGGCTTGTGCTGCACTGTTAATACACCTTGTAAGAAACGCACACGCCGCATGTGGTTCACTACATCATACCAATAAACATCCAATTATATTCAATCACCCCTAAGAGACTTTCATGCACAATGGCTATAAACAACAAAATACGTTGTGAACAACATAAGAACATCCTGTCTGCGTATGTCTGCTTGTGTTCAACGTGATTGTCAGTTTCTCCCAGTAGGCAAGTAATCAAATAAACAGGCTCTTAACAACAATGCGGAGAACTCACAAAAACTCTCACTCTCTCTATGTCTCACATACACACATGTATTTAACAACTCTCAAAAGAGAGAGAGAAAAAGAGAGAGAGAGATTGTCAGCAATGTTTTCTCTATCCCTCTTGCTGTCTAAACAGATGCTGCTTGTTCGTTGATAATTTAGAGAGAGATAAATAGTGTTAGACAGGCTCTGTGTGTGTGTGTGTGAGTGTGTGTCTCTTTGGCCCTTTGCTAATTTGTCTTTATGGTCTGGACGGTAGAGATAACAGCAGACTGAGCTGTTTAAATGTATTAACTGACCTGGGCGCTGAGAACAGACAGATTGCATCCTTTCACTCGTTCAACTGAACTGGGGCTTTATTGCATGACCGGACCTGTCAGGTTCTCTGCATAGAACCTCTTCTTTGAAGAAACAGATTTGGAGAAGTTTAGCATTACATTGCTTGTTCGCCAATAGATTTGGCGTCAGATCAGAAGTCAATGGGTGCAGTAAGAATGAGAATTCAAACAGCTGATAAAAACATCACAATTATACACAAGTTATATAAACAATTTCCTTTGATACGTAAATCAATGTCTTGTAAAGTAAAAAAAAATAAATAATAAGTTTAGATGATGTTACTGTTATTGTTTTACTGGAGTCGTGTGGATTACTTGTGAATTACTGTGATGTTTTTATCAGCTATTTGAACTGAACCCATTTACTGTACATTCGTTTGTGAGATGGAATCAGTGTTAATTTTGACAACAAATTTTGATTTAGTCTTAGTATTTTGACTTAAATGGCATTTAGTTTTAGTCATATTTTAGTCATCCGAAATGTTTTTAGCTTAAGTCTAGTTTTAGTTGACTAAATCTAAAGTAAATTTAGTCAAGTAAATATCATATAATATTAGTCGACTAAATCTACAGTAAGTTTAGTCGGGTAAAATCTAATGGGTTATTTACAGTAATGCATTTATTAAGCATTTCTCTAAAATTTCCAAACTCATTATGCTTGACATCACGGTTTTATCATAATAGACACTGATTTAAGTGTGGTGACACACAACATTGCATTATGTTCAAATTAAATATAACCACTTCTCATAAAGAACATGGTCTTCTTTTCAATGACATTCCAAAAGTTGTATAGGCTATGCATTATTTATTGTTTTAAGCAGACACATTTATTTCATTGCAATGAATTCAGTGTACTGATATATGTTCCCTACTGTTTACTTTCACGTAATACGTAATCGACTCTGTTTATGTGAATGCTAGTCAAAACGGACAATTTGAAATTATTTTTGTATGTAATTCTCCATTCAAGAGTAACTTTCTCGAGCTGTGTGTGACGCCCTCTGTGTGTAACAGTGTCTGCGCTCAGAATTGATTGAATAGAGGTCTCTCTTGTATTGTCAAATTTATCCATATCCCTGCTCTTCTCTTTATCCCAAAATATTGAAATTTTTTAACATTTTATGACACGCGCAGCAGGTGTATGTTAGTTTATGTACCGCAGGATGTAGATCAACAGGCTATAATATGGTTCAATGTACACATCTAAACTCCAAACCACAGAAGATTCATTCTGAATTAATCGCTTCCCAATCGTCCCTGTCTTCCTCCTTAACATTTTTGTTTCAGTTTTATTCGTTGGCGAAAATGTCAATATATTTTCATCACGTTTTGTCATTTGAAATTACTTTTCATACGTTATCGTCTTGTTTTTGTTGGAAAAAAAAATGTCGTTGACTAACATTATGACGAAAACTATTCATCAACTGAATTAACACTGGAAGGAATACAGCTAACTACTGTAACTTACTAAATAAAAATAACTCATGTTGGTGAAACCAAGATACTATTACTACAGTACAGACACTTCACAGTGGAGCATACAGTGAATATTTAGATACTTAAGTAATTATAAATTATATATTTAATTATGAATTGTTGGGTAAACAGCATTTTTTTTTTTATTCTTCTTATTATGTTTTGCATTTCATGAATTATTAACTCTCTCTTCATTTTTGCTGAGTTACACCACATGACATTTTACAGCTTCAAGTAACCCTAATGTGTTCTGGAAAAATTTAAATAACTGATATTATCATATTATATTATATATTATATATTATAGATAACATGATACTAACTGACTAAGAGAAGTCAGACTTCATTCACCCTTTAAAAGTAACCTTGGGTACAGTTGGTCAAAATAAATTGCACATATGCCATTGGTCTAAGGGTTATCTAACCACATGTTAAGTATTCAAAAATATTTGGAGCCCACTGTATATCAAATGGAGCATGCATCCATGCCTTGGCTTGGATTATCTGAGCTCTAACAACATCTACATGCAGTGTGTGTGTGCATGTGTGTGTGAAAGCGGTAAGGGGAACATGAACATTGTGTTAATTGGTTAGGGTCGAGTGGGTCTGAACTGTTGTTTTGTAGAAAAAAATCTCAGAGCTTTTCCAAGGCTGTGAGCGACTACAAGTGTAAAAAGAATTTTTCTATCAACAGACACTTCAAGGACATAATTCTCTGGTTATTATTCAAGAAATTCATAGCCAACATGAATAACCAGTTAAACACTTAACCTTCAATGTATCTGTGTTTTTCTAAAAGCTCTTTATATATAATCCATCAGATGCTCTTAATGTCAGTCAGTTAAACAAATGCCCGCTATAGTAACAGGTTAGAATTGCATCTTTCGGATCTCAACTGTCCTGTGACAGATGGGTTGGTTACAATGTAATTCCTGTCCAAACAAAAGCAAGCAAATCTGATCAGATGCTAAGATTCATCGCAAAGAACTTTCAGAATTCTCAGATGGCAAAACGAGGCAAAAATCCTACAGTGCACTTGGGTTTAAATATCATCCCACAATAACATTACCTATCTTGCCCCACCACCATAAAATATGGATGGCAGTTATTGCACAAGTCTAGGGTCTAACATTTCAAGCATTATCTACTGTACCTTCTCTCCTCCTCTCTCGCAAGTAGACTGGTGCTTCATCCAAGTTATAAGCCAGTCGAGGCCATGGGGTTTTGCTAAAAAAGCATTTGTCTTGAAGCATTATAATTCAGAGGCTCTTAAAAATGTTGATTATAACAACATGCTCAAAAGTAATTGCATTTATTAATGCAACTGTTCCATTTCAACTCCCTTGTACATAGATTTGATCTGTTTTGTCGAATTGTAGATACACAGGATTCGAACCGGAGCTAAGTGCAGTGGCATATCACATGAAAACCCATTTTTGAAAACCCATATACTGTGTGAAGCTGGATATGCGTGATACTAATGTTCAAAAGCATCTATTTTTAAATCTCCCAACATATTACTATTGTTTTGATGTCGTAACATGATATACTTCTAGTGACTGCAAAAAATTATGCTTTATTAACTGAAACTCTGTAAATTTGTGTAAAGAAGAATAAATGGTGTCAGAGTTTTACGTCCTCTAGTATTTATTTCTTTTTGGAAACTGCACTAATCTTTTGGTATGTGTTTTGTGTCTTGCTAAAAAGTGCATCAAGGTACAGGTACATCTGTTCCTCAATTTAATTCAGATTGCTATAAGAGATTTGTTTTATTTACTGATAGAAAAGCCTCATATTAGCTAAGTGTGATTCTCATGGCAGATAAAAAAAAAAGTATGAGAGTGTGAGAGAGTGTAAATGAAAGGGTGATGAGAAAAAGTGAGAGTGACACTCCATCTATACCACAAGTGATAAAATCAAAATATTCCTGCAACAACCAAAGAAGAACAATATTGGCACTGCAGGCTTATGATGCAAATCTGTACGGTTCTTTTGTCATAGTTACTCTCTTACTGTATGTCTCTAATAGTTGGTAAATGTTTTATTATGTCACATCATATTGAATAATCTTATACTGTTTTACTCAGCAACTGAACATGCTTTAATAAAATTTTCGAACATTCGAAAAACTATAAAATATTGATTAAAACCTAAAAAATTATTACTTGCTTTTTGGAAGTGGCTCTGCTCTGCTAAATGCTATTGGGATCAACATTGGAGCATGCGGTGTACACAGCTTTCTTGACTGATGGTATAACTTTTGTCACTCCACATTTTCATGCTCTCTATCCTATACAGTATGCTGCAAGTTTATAATTAGTCAATATCAAAACCCTAAAACAGTATTCCAAATGCTTGATAACTGGTTCACCTGCCATGTTTAGAATTGTACATCCAGAAGTGTGCATGATTCAGTGATCCTGAAAAATCAGAAACTCTTTTGAAGCAAAAAGTGATTCCCCTAGCAGAAAAAGCTACGTTATATATAAAATATCATCTGATAAAACAAAAGTAACAAAAATTAAACATGTCAAATTAAACATGCTTTCATATGCAGCCCTATACGGTGGAATCATATAAATTTTTTATATGCGATCAACTTCAAAGGAAAATTGCTGGTTGGCCACTCTTTCTATATAATCAAAGATAGCATATTAGAGAGCATATACTGGCATAATATAGATTTTGTGAACTGGTATGTGCCACTGAGCTTGAGAGAAATGGAGGACAGACAGAAATAGGGAAAGACAAAAGAAGTTGTATCACTAAACATAACACTGTTCAGCAGTTGCTTTTTCGGGAGCTGGAAATTTGTATGTTTTTTGTTGTATAATGAGCTGTATGATAGACTGGGGTGGGCTTGTGCACAGAGGAGCATTATGGGACAGCTCTCCCCTGGAGTCAAAGACCCAATCTAATACCCCACTGAACTCTGACCGTTCTCCACAAGGAACCCCAGGGACCTTTAGCAAAGAGATATGAAGTGAGACACATTTACACAAAGTGTTCTATTTATCTCTCTCTCTCTCTCTCCATCTTTTCTTCAGCTGCAAAATGCCAAGTGGGACATGCTTAACACACCCACACCCTCTCTCATTCTCTTTCTTCCTCCGTTCCTCTGCATAGCTGGCAGACAGCTGCAAGAACTTTAACTCTAACTAACAGTTTTATTTCCATGTGGATTATAACACAGAGGCCAAATGGAGCTCTAGATATTCCACTGTTTGGCAAACATTAGCAAAAGAGAGAGAGTGAGAGATAGAGAACAGCCGAGAGAAGCAGCAAGGTCATGTGCAGAGCGGTTCTCCATCATATCCAATAAGCTTATCTCAGAATATAACTGCAGCCCAGAGCTTCATAGACCTCCACCGTCTAACTGTTAAAACGAGCTGTTATTTAACCATCAAAGTCTTGGAATCTGGTCTGAAATATGGATTTTAACATGAATGTGCCAGCCATCTAAGGTATATGCCACTCTTGCTGTGAGATCCCAGCTCACGGCAGTTTGGAGTCGGTTCCTGGATTCAATGTGATGTAAATTTTGCTTTTGTTTGCACATGAATGGCATATGTAAATAATTTGCTAATTTGCACGCCCCTACAGGCTTGATTCACCTTGAATATGCATCAGATAGCGATGTGGGGGGACATGTTTATGGATTTACTGGGAATTCTGCCATGTTTATTTCCAAAAACATGAATTTTTTGCTATTTTCCCCCCTTCTGTGTATTTCTACATTGTCTGTAGTGAGATGGAATGAAAATGTTCTGTCAAAACGGAGTCTATTTGTGTCAATGGGAGGTGACGATGTGACATTGACTTGCCAAAATGTAATATCAGCTATCGGCATGTGTCCATCAACTGGTCATATAATCAATGGGACAAGATAATCAACCGACCACATTTAACCTTGGCAATACATTACTACTGGAGAGAGACACTGTCCATTTGTGTAGCGTGGAACTGACACACAGCAAACACACATGCATGGATGACAAAAAAATAAGCCACTCAGATCAAAGCTAGTACTAGATGCAAATTTACACCGGTATCTCACCCTACACAAAATCCTATTATCCAAAACTTCTCAAACAACCATTCAGATTTTTGTATTTGTAACTGTGTTCATCAGTGCATTGAATATGTAAATTCCTAGACTTAGTAAGCTATTTATTTTCAAACTTTATTGATTTTAATCTGGACTACAACATTGCCCTAGATATCAATGTTTTGATTCATTATTGTTCAGTCACACTTTAAATTAAAGCTCCATAAGTCAATTTATTGGTTAACATAAACCAATGAATAAAATTTTTTCTAAGCATTCATTAATCTTAGTACATTTCAGCATTTAACTTCTTAAACTTAAACTGTTTCATTAAATGAATCAGAGCTAACATGAACAGTTGCTTTTTTTTTTTAACAAAGAATACAAAAATTCTGTAATGTGTGACATGAAAATTATGTTATACAGCATTGCTATTGACAATGGTCAATATCAGTAAATATCAGACCTTTAAATGTCATGACTGACCAATTATATGGTCCCACTTTATATTAAGTGTCCCTAATATCTGTGTACTTCCATAGTAACTGGATGTGTATGTAGTATATAACCACACCGGTACATATTATCTACAGCTGTAATATTTCCCTCAGAATGGTGTGTGTAAGTACAAATGTGTAACAGGACATTGGTAACAACACTTTTTGTTAATGAAAGTACAAATGTGTATTTAATAGACAATTGCTATGTATTTATTATGTAATTACTCTGATGTTACACAGCAGCGGGCAGTAAATTAGGCTTTACATATAAATTGTTGTTGGTGTCCAGAATGTTACACTTTATATTAAGTGGGCAGTTTCTGAGGAGTTACCTTGTATATACACTGGTATTACAGAGGTGCACTAACTCCACCCACTTTACATACCCCTAAACCTACCCTGTAAATATTTCCAATTTCTGCTTGTACTCATAACTTATACCTGTATCCTGCACTTACTGCTTATTGCACTACTGGTTAGACCTAAACTGCATTTCGTTGCCTTGTACCTGTACATGTGTAATGACAATAAAGTTGAATCTAATCTAACTACACCCCCTGATCACCCCCTGTTCCAGTTACTCTTACGCCTGTTTCACACATACTCCGTATGCATTGCGTATGCAGTCCGTGTGCGTTACGTATGCGGTGCAGAAGCAGGAAGCGTTCAATGTCCTTTCACACAGGACACGTTTGCAGTGCGCTACGCTGACGCCGGTTATCCTCGATTTTATGCAAAACCAATGCAACAATAGTTTCCCATTCTGTGTTGTGTAAATAAGAATGCTTAGATGTCTTGAGACAGCTTTATTAGCATTATATAACTCTCTTTATTTTGCATGTAGTGCGTGTTATTGACAAGGTTGTGCTCTATATGTTATTACGAAGATTATAGAGAAGAAGGAGAAAAGTGTGGCTTTACCCACTTAACCAGCGGAGAAGACAACTTATATCACCACCTTGTCTCATAACTTCGTCTTGACAGTGACCGGCACAGAAAATACTTCAGAATGATTGGCTGATGCGATTAAATCAGCGGCGACTCTGCCGGTCACACAAAATACCTACCTTTTCCGGTTTGACTGATTTGTCATTTTGTTTTCTTGTTTGTCGTTGTGGTTTCCGAATTTTGTTTCCGGAGTTGTTGTTGTGTTTTATGGTCGCTGTTTTGCTTTTAGATTTGATATTGCGTTTTCTAATTTGTAATTTTGATTCAGGATTTGTTATTTGGTTTTCAGATTTGTTTTTTGTTTTGAAATCTTACTTGTTCATTATGTTATAATCGGTAAAATACACAAATATTTGTCTTGGCAAAAAAAAGAAAAACACAACAAAAAGTTGTGTCAA
This sequence comes from Enteromius trimaculatus, assembly GCA_032361065.1. Classification (NCBI taxonomy): domain Eukaryota; kingdom Metazoa; phylum Chordata; class Actinopteri; order Cypriniformes; family Cyprinidae; genus Enteromius; species Enteromius trimaculatus. Next base: position 11,826,541 of record JAUMHP010000040.1, on the reverse strand, counting down.
AAAAAAGTGTCAAACTCAAAGAGATATTCTTTCTAAAAGTTAAGACTCGTCCACACCCCCATAAAATTTACTTATAATTTACATAATTTACATATACTTTTTCAATTTCCATAGCTCATGCACTTATTTTGTAATACTTTTATTATAATGCATGCATAGTGCATTATATAGAGCATTACACTTTTAAATATCATTTTAAGGACATTGAGTTTATATATATATATACACATTTTTTGCTCACAATAAAACAGGTGTAATTTTAATATATTAAAAATACAGACAAAGATGTAAATCAAAATTTACATATTGACTGTAATAGGAATGTTTCCAGTGTTTTTTTTATAAAATCCATGACCCTGAGAAGCCACCTCTGCCTATGTGTCAGGGGTTTTTTCCCACTCCCACTAGGTTTAGGTTTAATTAACCTTGAGAACTGTGTTCTCAAGGATAAAGCCCTGGTCTTAACCTCCTCGACTGAAATAAAAAAAAATAATGCTTTAGTTTATGCTGAAGAATATGATTTGTTTATTTGTAAATGAATGGAAAAATACTAGTATATTATAGTAAAATTACTCAAGTAAATACTATAATGTTTTTGAACCATACCATAGTAAAGATACTACAGTATTTTGAAATATATTATAGTATTTACTACAATTAGTTACAGTACTGTATTGTACTGTAATATTAACTATAGTCAATTGTTAAACTATACTGAATACTGAGGTATACTATAATTTACTGAGGTAAATGAACTATAATAGGGTTGAAAAACTATAATATTCTATAGTATTTTTCATTCGTAGTAAATATTTTGTTATTCACTACATTATGAGAAAGAAACTAGTGGGGTAGAAAGTGTACAGTACTTATTTTACTCACCTGTCTGTTGAAAGGGAATTAGCAATTTCTCTCCAACTTTTTTCTTTTTCAACCCGGTTGTGGTACAGCTGCGACGCTGGAACCACCACCACTGCAGAAACGCTGTAACACCAGCACTCAATGCAATCAGCAATTGATGCAATCAGGACATGCCAATGTTCATTGGCTTGTTTTAATACACTGGATGTGGATTGGTCTCTCGAAGCAAAATTCCAATTTCGTCTGTCATATTCGACGAGACTCTGGGTGGCAGACTGAAAAAGGGAAATACGCATTTAGGTGCATAGAGGAGTTACTGAGGGACATATACTTTTGACACAATATTTCTCATTAAGCTCATTAACCATCCAAAATTTTGAAGTGAGCCTGAAACATTTCCCTATGCGGATCACACAAATTTGTTGCATTAACCAACAGAAAACTGTAGAATTTTGCTACAAATTTCACCATAAATGTATTTTTGCTTTGTCAACAAAAGCAAAAAAAAAAAAAATAAATAAATAAATAAGAACACCCATAAAACTCTAGCAACCGTGTAGCTATGCACCAGAAATGCTTTGAGACACATCTGCAACCACCCAGAATCTTGAACAGCGGCAGCAGGATTTGCAGATTTTCTTCTGGAAATGTAAAAAGGCAATTTAACATAATAAACAGACATTTCTGCGCTGTAAGTGGCGAAAAGGTCTGGTTCCACTGCAAGGTCTCATTTCCTTTATCTCTGAGTGTATGAGTGAGCGTTCTTTCCTTTCCTATCCATTACTTGTCACATTCAGCCTCATCCCATTTCTCTGTCTTTTGCAGTGGCAGAGGTTGAGAGCAGTTATTGCAGGGCAGACAATAAAGGTTATTGTTAAGATTTAAAGCGCTAACCCTGTGGCAGCACTTCAGTACGGCTCTCCTTTCCTCCTCTCCTGCAGTACTGTTTGCTGCCTCTCTCCACTGCCTCCATTACCTTACCCTCGGCTTGTTCCTCATTGACCTTCCGTACATTAGCATATAGATAATGTATGGAGAGCTCATAAAGTTACACGTCAGCCTTTCTGAGCCGAAGGAGGGAGAGATAGCTTTGTTGTCGGCCCATAAGAGAATGTGTAGGAAATGCGTAGGTGTCTTTTCCTCACTTCAACTTGTTTCTTCCTAAATTATGGCTAAATTTAGTCCATTGTTTTATGAGCTGGCCTGCTTCATGAAATTGATTGGGTTAGTCAATAAGTCCTATGAATAAACATTTCTTAATAGAAGAAGAAAACTCTGTATTGAGTATGTTTTTAGACACATTTTCCGTCTGGAGAAATTCATCTTCTGGATAAGCTAATGAGCAATTCTAAACATGCTCAGCAAGTTTTATTGAGTCTGAGTTTTCTTGCATCAACTATGCTTCAACCTATTAATTAGAGTCAGCAATCACTGAATTACTTTGGTAGGGACTCACAAAAGAATACAGTCTGTATTTTAACTGTCACACAGAAGAATACTGACAGTCGCTGGTAACAACAGATGCACTGTACACAGTGTACGAAAAAACAGCTCCAGCACACAGTACATTAGTTATGAATGATACTAGTTTTGGTCTAAGCCTCTGCAGACTGCAGGATATGCAACAGAGAAGGAAGATTTCTCTTTCCCTCTAACTTTGGAAGACAGCTGTAATGATGATTGAATATAGCGGAAAGAACAGAAGAGGGAGAGCGAGAAAGAGTGAAATAAAGTTTCGGTGTCATTTCTTGTTCTTGAAACTTCTCAGGCAGTGGTGCGAATCTTCACAATAACAACCTTTTTCTTTCTCTGTCTTTTTAATTTGCTTGTTTCCCTCTCAGGCTGCTTGTTCATTTCCTTTCCTCTTTTTTACCTTTTCCAGAACATAGTGAGCTTGCCTAAATAGACAGCATCCAAATTTAAACATCTCAAGAGTAACTCATCTTAAATATTCTGGGTAGACATCTGTTATTTTACATGCATGATCAGGTGTGTTCAGCAGCTCAGAATGGCTCAATTAGCAGTAAATGTGAGTTTGGGTCACTTAAATGTGTATTTAGCAACATAACAATGCTTCAATCATTATCCCAAACTTGTAATGGGAAACACTTATTAATAAGCTTTAATATTTGGTGTAACATTTGAAATTTGAAGATATTAAGTAAGGAATAATTGACGTTGGGCTGTTGAATTATTAGAAAAAATAATGCACACCCGAGGTGGTGATGTGAATTAGTCTGTGCATTTCTCAGAAGTGTTTGGCTAAAAGGATAAAGTATAAAGTCATCAGAGTCATATGCATTACTATTTGTCATCAGATTTAAGCACTCAATGGCCCCGTAGTATGAAGATTAGACGTAACTTTAGAAGTATTGTAACTTTACAGTTTACTTTAAAATAAAATAATATTAATATAATTAAGAAAGTATAATAAAGTATTAAGAACAATACACGTTTTAATAGTTTAATAGTTTTATTTTTTTTTTTAAATATATTCAAATAGATTATAAATTAGTAAAAAAACAACTACAGTATTGATTTACTTATTTCCAATAAAGAGTTGCACGCCATTTTGAAAAGGATACTTGCAATGCTGTCAAATAGCTTCTTTTCAAAATTAGCAATACATTCTGACAAAATAATTTGTCAGCACTGACATGGCGTCATTTACCTGCAGCTGATGTTGCTGGCAAAATAAGTCCTGCAGTTCCACGAGGAAAGATGGCAGATAAATAGCTTGCTTAGCTGTGCCAGCTGTACTACTGCCATTGAGATGAATGGGAATGCTAATGGATACTTTTGCTGGATCGCGCCTACAGTGTTGCAAAATGCTGACTTCATAGGCTGCTCATTAGATTTTGGAACCTTTGTCTTTGTACAGTTTGTACAGTAAAAAACCCAAGATTGTTCTTCAGCCTGACAACTTCAGGTGTGAGCCTGAGCAGCAGACAAATGTGTTACAGACGACGGCTTGGTTTGTGAATTGAACGTGGGTGATTTTAATTCTGCTAAACAAATAAAGTGAATTTTTGAAGCTACATTTGAAGCTACAGTGATCATAGCAAACATAATGGTGTTGAAAGCTTGTGCTGAGCGTAAAGATAAACTAAAAAGATCAGACATGATCCGTTTTCAAAGCAAACGTGGTTAAAGATGTACACTGCATCAATTATAGAGCACCAGCAGCTGGGCTTAATAAACCAATAAACAAGCCTACAATTGGTACAACATAAAACCCAATCTTAGTTATAAAAGTAAAGACACACCTATAGTAATAAAACTTGATGGATCTACAATGATGAATTTGCAAACAATGATAAATTTACAGGTGAAATAATGTTATATAAGCAGTCAGAATTGCATTGAGGGGAAATAAGCACTTAGCCATGGGTCTAATCTGCAAGGGTAACAGTACTCAACTCAGCACGAGGGTAAACACTCTCTCTAAGAGCAAAGTAAATGTGAGTCTTTGCTTATTAGCATGCCTACTAGTAAGTTAACATGCTGTCTGTTTATTAGTAAGTAGCCTGGGAGTGTGCAAATTAACAGCACATTCAACATTTTAGGTGAACTATCCCTTTAAGATGTTTACTTTTTAGTCTCTTAAGCACACCAAGACAGCATTTACAACATTTGTTTGAAATAGGATTTTTTCTAACATTCTAAATATAATTTCATTGTCATTTTTAATCAATTTAATACATCCTGTATACAATTATGGGAACACTTTATTTTAGGGTGTCATAATACAGAGCGATTACATAATTAGGTACGTAGTAGTAGCCATATTTACATGAAATAACATGTACTTGTGTAACTAAGTTATGAAACATACATGTAATTAAAGTTCGTAATTATGTAGATGTAATAGACAGCTACTGTTACACATACATTATGTAACAGACCCAAGTCTGTTACACAGCTGCTTACACTTAAGTACAATCTTAATACAATTTAATTAGCTAATGCCTGTGTAATATTGCAGTCTTGATACACTTTTTTTCTTTAAGTAGCTTATATTTGCGTGGTTTATACATTTTTTGCGTGGTATAATTACATTCTATAAATTCTAAAACACATGACAATCTTTTTCTGATTACATAAGTAGCTGTTACAAATATGTATAGTAGCAGCCTATTACTGTACATCTACACAATTACAAACTTTAAGTACAAACTGTTCCAAAATGCAGTTACATGGTAAGTACAATGGCTACTACTAAGTACTTACTAGGTAATTACTCTGTATTATTGACACCTTAAAATAAAGTGTTACTAAAAGTATACATTTCTTATTTATTCATTAATTTAGTTGTAATATTATTTATCTCAGACTTTGGAATGGTGATAAAATTATAAAGCATCAAAAAGTTTTGATCATCGATAATAATAAAAAATATTTTGAGCACCAAACTGGCGTATCAGAATGATTTCCGAGAAACTGACGACTGGAGCAATAGCTACTAAAAAGTCAGCTTAGCCATCACAGAAATAAATTACTTTTAAAATATATTCAAAAAGCAGTGCAATATTTTTCCATATGATAATGGAAATATATTCAATCATCAGACACAGTTTTAGATGCTTATAAATGTATATGGTTGCCACTTGTATATTTTTTGCCATATTTTCAAACTACATTAACACATTTGAACTTGCTTGTGTTTCTGCCTCATAACACCATAAAATATCCCTAACAGCTGCTGTCAGATATATTACAGTACATAACAGCATTGTTACTTGCCATAGTTGCTTTGCCTTTCTTTCTGTTTCAGTCCCTCCCCTCTGTAAATATATGTGTTTTATTCAGAGTAATATGCTGTCATAAAGTTAAATGGTCAATGTGTTGATGAGCTGTTCAACCACTCGACTATTTTGGATAGCAGAGAAGAAAGATGCAGGCTGGCTTTCTCTTTGAAGAAGTAAACAATGCACTATATCAGCGTTCAGAGAGCATGCACCATGACAGTTTAGCTGTGCATTTCTAAAAAAAAAAACACATTCCTGTGAGCCTTTTCAAGCTCTTCCATAAAAGCCATAATGGAAATTTGACCTTTGCTGAAGTGTATTCTATCTATATGTACAAAAAAAAGTTCCACTGTAACAGCATCATAACATGACCCTTCATCAGTTAAGACCTAAAAATTAGCATTCTGTCATAAATCACAATGTTTAAACAATATTCTTACTATGTTTCTTCGCCTTGATCATGACCTTCAGTGTCTATGGTAGAGTCAGAGAGCTCTCGGATTTGATAAAAAAAACGGTTACGGTTTTGCGTAAACGGCATAAGGTTGAGTAATTAATGACAGAATTGTCATTTTTGGCTGAACACCCGGGTTTAGTGTGTGGGTTTCAAAGCTTGAAACTTGAAAATGTATTGTAAAATATTAATGTATGATATTTTTCATGTTAAAATAATTTCTCATAACCCTTTATACAGAATATATACACAATATATCACAAACATAAACTTAAATCATCATTATAAAAAGCATTAAATGAGATGATATACAGATCTTGTCATTTATAAATAACTGAAAAACCTGACTTATTTTTAAAAATAAATGAATTTGAGTGTCCCTGAATAATCTCTTCAATCTCGATTCTTTAACATATTCTCTTTCTCTCTGACACATTAAAATGTTAAATCACTTTTAATATTTATATATCTATTTTAACTGAAATCCCTCTCTTCTGTTCATCTAATCAGCACTCTTTTCTTCTTCTCTTCTAAAAATGCTCTTTTCCTACTTGTTAACTCATGTTTCTCTCTTTCTCAGTTTTTTTTGCTTTAGACAGACAGTGAGCGTGATAAAAATCAAAAGAATACAGATGAAGGACATCTTTTTATGGAAGTTTCATTATCTCTGATTTTTGGTGTTGTTCTTGTTTAAACTGTAGTCTTCACCAATTCATGTCTCACAATAATTCCCTGATTTAACAGAGTGCTCTGTTGTTGTGTTTGTAGTTTCTTGTTTATTTTATCATTCACCCTATGTTCTGTGGGCTAAGCTGAAAAATAAACCTTTTAAAAAAAACTCTCCATTTCAAGGCTGAGTTGAAAGTTGTGTATATGGGAGTTTTCAAGTGTTTGTGTATGTGTATGAAAAAGTGCACTGCATTCTGATGACATGCCCTAACCTACAGCACTCTAAAGTAAGAGGAACAACAAGATGGTGCTAAACGGAGTGTGCTTTTAGAGTCCTTTGTGTATGTGTGCACACAAGTGGTGTAGAGTCTCTCTCAATCCTTCAAAACATCTTAGGACAGAGGAACTGGGATTTTACACACATGCTGTGATTTTTACAAACTGTGGTTTTAAATGGATCTATCAGGAGAAATCAAATTTAGTTTGAAACCCCAATTTCTGTAAACTATAAAGACTGTTATTTTAACTTCTTAAAAGCTCCTTTAATCCAAAAATGTATTTATTGAGACAAACCTGCAGAGAGGGTTTGTTCCGAATTTATTGCCCACAAATTGATCATCTTGTGTGTAGAACCTGCAGCTCTGCATATTTTTCCTAAAGGAGCTAATGTAAACAAACAAGTAAATGCACACAAACACATGCACACACACACACGCACACACACACGTTGGTTTTACATGTTTAATGGGGACATTCCATAGGCGTAATGATGTTTATACTGCACAGACTGTATGAGGTATTGTCCTACAGTACACCCTACACCTAAACCTACCCCTTACAGGAAACTGTGTGCATTTTTGGATTTTCAAAAAACTTAACTCTGTGGGATTTATAAGCTTGTTTCCTCATGGGGACCTAGGAAATGTCCCCACAAGGTCAAAATTTACTGGTATTCCTATCTGGGGACAATTGGTCCCCATAAGGTGATAAATACCAGGTGCACACGTACACACACACAGGCCAAAACTATATCTATAAATCATTAGCTTTATGTGAACAAAGTACATACATGCCTCTCTCTGCCAGGCAGCAAAGGAAAGTTTAGACTTAGCTTGTGTGTAAATAGAATGCTGCATCAGAGATGTTTTGAACTGGACTAGTATCATGAAAGATATTCCGTGCTTGCTGTGTAAAGCCTTCTATTGAAGGTTAAGATCCATCACAATTCAAGGAAATACAAGAAAGAAGGTCAATACAGTATATGACTGAGGGAGTCATGCCCTAACCACTGTTATTCAGATGAATAAGAATCTAGGTATTTTAAATCTCCTTGAGTTTACAAAAGAAGAACAATCAAACGTCTAAAGCTGAAATTATCTACAAAATAATGTCTAAATGGTTCATACATAAAAACAATTGAGCTGAAGTAATTGGAGAAAATTGTGGAGAAGCAATAAAAATTGAACAGATGAGGGAGAAGAGACTATTTGCAAGCAGCGCAACAAAGG
>JAUMHP010000040.1:11789666-11800156 GCA_032361065.1 Enteromius trimaculatus | reverse complement strand
AGGGGTGGGGTCAGCGGAGCTCGTGAAGATTTAAAGGGGAAGTACACAGAACAGAGTGATTTCTAAAGAGCTGTTTTGACGGGGTAAAAATAGCATTTTTTAAACTATTTTTGAGAAATTTTATAACAAACTATATTGCAAACTTTTCATTAAGACCCTAAAGAATCATATTAGGAAAATTGGCTTTGTATGACTCTTTTAACATTAGTTAATGAACTACTGTAATATGAATAAACAATGAACGACTGCATTTCTATTTGCTAACATTAAAAAAGATTAATAAAAAGTTTAATAAATGTGTTAATCACTGATGCTTCGTGTTAGTGAATACATTAACCAATGTTATCAAATGACACCTTATTGTAAACTTTTACCATTTTATCCTTACAGTAATGCCATTTTAAAAACAATGACCTAAGAAAGGTGCAACAAATTAATACATAATTAATATTAGTACTAAAGTTTGTATTTTGTAGTAAATATTAATGCTCAACACTTTAGTATGGAATTTAATCACATGATGCAAAGGTGCAAAAAATATTAACACTGTATTTTGGATACATAAAATATCTTGCAAGATGTATAATTAGAGTTAGGCTGCCTTTTTATTACAGAACTAATGCCACTTCCACTACCAAGCAAACTACATAATTAGTGTGGTGGAACTGACCTTGTACCCACACGACAAAGCTACACTGCCTATGTTAGGGAGTAATCATTCTGTGTAAATGAAAGGTATTGATCCTACACTTCAAACCTTTATTTTCGACTGTAAATAACAATTGCAACCCCATGAAGTGTTGGCGAGCTAACAAGGAGCGATGGGATTATTCTTCATATGCAGTAACTTTTTTTCTTTTTTTAATCTTTCTAATTTAAAAAAGAAGAAAAAAAAAACAAAAAAACTTAGTCCTTTTCTTAGCCCAGTTCACAACAGTATGCTTGTAATGTTTTCTAATTTGAGTGGTACTGGTATTTTTGCGCAGAAATTAAATAAAAATTTTAAGAAAAAAATAACAATAATAATTATAATAATTTCCTTGGTTTATTGTGCTATGAGCTAAGTGATGGCTAGATTTAATTACCATGATGGTAAGGATGATGTATTTTGATGCTTTTTCTGTTGGTCAGAACAAAAGTGGCAGACGTGTTACTTGTTCAGATGTTTCCTGTGAAACATCTTATTTGTGTCGTATTTTCCAAGATGTGGAATCTGTGAATCCGAAGTACAGTAAATATTCACACCATTGCCGTGACTGACCATGGAGCCATGCCAATGCACAACCCACATAATTTCACAAATAACAGCAATTTCAGGTTTCAAATAGAGATGGCAACAAAGAGGCAAAACTTATGGACTAAATCTTTACACTTTATAACATGATTAAACTGATTTTTGATTTTGCTTCTAAGGATGGCAAACGTTGAAATAAAGGTTTGGCGCAACAGAAAATACAGAGTGGGCCATTTATATGGATACACCAGGATGGGCCATTTACCTGTATATGGATACACCAAAATATACACAATAAAATTGCCACCATGGTCACCACACATCTTGAAAAGTTTCCCCCCACACATATTCTAATGTGCCACAAACAGGAAGTTAATTCTTCACCAACCATTCCCATTTTATTAAGGTGTATCCATAAATGACCCACCCTGTATATTATTATGCTCTTTATTTTGTGAAAACTGCACAAACATAGACAGTTTTACATCCATCCATTTTTTTTTTTTCACTAGTTTTTCAGAAAAAAATGTGAATTGCCCACACAGTGTTGGGACTTGATTAACTAAATAACAGTAGTGGCACTGCTAGAAAAAAATTTCAGTAAGACAGTATGACAATAGTTCAGTTAAAGAATCTTTAACATTCCAACTATGAATTTTCATAGTTGGAATGTACTTATAAGTTTTTTTTGTTTTTTTTTTATTCATATAAAAATTAATATAAAATGCTCACTGTTTTTGTTTCAGATAAATAACTTTAATTAAATTATTAACTTGAATGGATAATGGCTATCAATTTTGTTTGCTAATTGTTCTGTTACCACCTTGCAGCTTATTATTGTATACTGTAAATTCGTAGTTTGCAAAGCTACGTTTTCAAAATAGCCTTACAAGTAAAGTAGCATGCCTCATGTCCCCTACAGTATATACAGGAAGTCAAACTTTGCAAAATACACATATAGTACACGCACACACACAATATTAGATGATGAATCTTCATAGTGCCAGGGTAGCTGCGCTATTAAGGGCTAAATGCTAATGCTGTCAGATGCAGGATGGATAGATCATTACAGAAACATCAGTCATTTTTCCGAGACAGAGCATGAGACATCTGCGCAAACCCTGCCTGAAAAAGACCTTAGCCATTAGGATTAACATTAGCATGATGAACAACATTTCACGTCAGCGTCGTTTCTGATGAGGAAAACAAATGCAGATGAAAGTGCACTTCATTAAAGATAAATCTATATTATTAAATCTACATTACGTCACAGACACCCAAGCAGCATGCATCACAAGAAGGCATGGGTTTTATGTAACATACTGTGTTGAGAGGTGGGAGACGTTTGTGTAACTGCTCATTAGCATGTAAAAGCCCAGGCGTTTATTTGTCCGACTCTGCTGTGCATTTGATGGAAGGATATGAAAGAGGGATGAAATGGGATAGAGGAAATAAATCTTCAGGAGAAAGAATGATAAAGGCATGATGCTTTTTGTGAGGAAGGATGAAGATTGGACACATTTGTCAACCCTTGGGATGCCGCAAAGTGTGTGCGTGCATTTGTAAGTGTGAAAATGTCATCGCTGGCCATGTTTGTGAGTTTGGGTTGTGAGAGATGCCCCCGTAGCCGGATGACAAATATCTCAATCTTTGAAAAATATGCTCGGGTGTTATTCCGCTCTCCTTTTTCAATGAGAAACACATTCTGTATTTCCTTGCTCGCTGATAAACCTGAGGGTGGTGATCTGAAACGTTAAATCGCAAACAGCCATGGCCCCATCATCCATTTCACAAGTCACCATTTATTAATGCCGACAATGGCTCTGTGACTCCGCACATCAAACTGGACTTAATTTACTCAGATGACATAACAGGCATGTCAGTAGTCTGATTCCCTCCTAGACCTGGTTGCTGTTAACCTTAAATTGTGGAATCAATATCACCATGCCGGCCTCATTATTCAGTCCAGCCACTTTAACAGGTGTGGAGATGACAAAGCAATCAACTGCAGACAGCTCCAAGCAGTCATTCTCTTATTTACCCTACCGGAGCAACAGGACCGCAATGCACCCTGCTGAAAAATTACTATTACCTGGAAGAGGACCTCACTGAAGAATTAATATTGCCAACAAGAGAACCGCAGTGAGATATAAACATTACCAGCCAATGATAAGACTGCTGCATAAATTTAGCATAAATTCAATTCAATAGCTATCGCTCACAGACACAAATATTTTCACATACCTCCAAAATAAAAAAAAAAATATTAAAAACTTCACGAGAAAGTCTAAGAATGACCTGCTTAGCTTTTCACACTATGAGCCAGTCTGAGTCATTTCTGCAAATTGTTTCTTTCAAATTAATTCAACTGGGCATGTGATTTTATTGTCTTTAATATCAATGAGGGGTTCACTGCAGTTAGAATAATATGTATTAAGTTCATTCTATCATTTCCAAACTAATTGTGATGACAGTTGTGCTACAGAAGTACCTTTTCTGGACACTAAAAATATAATTTAAACAAATTTTGTTTACTGTTCTATGGGATTACCAACTTAGGCTCATGGGAAATACATGGCTTTTCATACATTTCTCCAAAACTGGAAAAAAAAATGTACTTACATTCGAATCACTACAGGTTCCAGCTGAAATGAACACTAGAGGTTTGCACGGATAGCCTTCAGCGGGCACTATGAGTTCGAGTACCGGCTCGCAGACCTTTCCCTGGCTGCATCAGCTGATCCATTTTTACATTATTTGTTAACACTATTGGGGTAGGCTTAGGTTTGGGTTTGGTGTAGGGGATATTTCCAACATGGATTGTGTTGCCCTTTGGATTGTGTTTACTGTGTTCTGACCTACGCCTGGACTCTGACCATTCTTGTCCTTTGCCTCCACCATTCCAGTCTGCCGGTAAAGATCTTAAGCCTGTCTGTTTTTGCTCTGTGTTTTAAATAAACAGCCTGCACATGAACCCGCACGTCTCCTCGCTTTGCTCACGTGACAGTACCTGTATGTGCAACGGTAACATATTAAATGTGTGTTTTAGTGCTACTCTTCACTTTGAAACTGCAACGAAATGTGCGGTAAGGTACATAATTACGGGGTTGCAGAAATTTATGTAGAGGCATGCACAAACATTCTGGGAAAACTAATGTTGTATAATATTAGTATAAAAACTATATAAAACAATAATAATATAAAAACTATTATTTATTGTGCATTATAGGGTTACTCCTCCCAAAGATTAATCACTTACCACGTGTCATTCCAAATCTGTCAATGCTTCGTTCATCTTCAGAACACAATTTAAGATATTCTGGATGAAAACCATGAGGTTTGTGAAGAAAAAGTATGAAAGACATCATGAGAACAGTTCATCTGCCATCAGTGGTTCATGAAGTAACAAAATACTTTTTGTACAGAAAGAAAGTAAAAGTAATGACTTTATTCAACAGATTCAGCACTGTAGTCTCAGTATAGTGCCATTTTCTGCATGCAATCACGACACACAGATTCACTGTTTTCGTTCCAAATGTACATTTCGTTTAAAATATAAATATGTGTAGAATATGTATCCTTGTGCTGCGATCTCACATATCCAAATGCGATTATTTTGGTTCAGTGTGTACTGTGAGTTGTTTAAGAAACACTATGGCCGATTCAGCCATATTTGCTTTACATGTTGGTCAGTCTGAGTGGGCAGTTCTAGGCAAGGAGAAGGGATAAAAGGCATTCTAAGCATAAAAGGTTCAGTATGGTCTGAGAACCCACAGATAAACATACTGTACGCATATTGCTATTCTTAAGAGGCTTTTTCATATAATATCATCTGTCAGATGGCAAAGGTAACAGAATGACATTATCCCAGAGGGAGATATTGGGTGTGCTGAGAGAAAAGAGTTTTAAAAAGTGAAGAGGATAATAGAGACCATCCTTTGAGACTCTAACACATGCATCAGGATCACAGGACCACCCTTTTCCTCCCAGCATGCTCTAGGGCAGCCACATACTGAGGGTGTGGATGGTGAGGCTGATCTGTGTACAGGCCAAAATGTCAGAGGCTCTTTATCTACCACCTCCACACTGATATATTCCCTCAAACTCTTTCACCAGGTCTAAAGGTGTACCTCTTTGCTATCTGCTATCCCTCTCGCTCTCATTCGGTTAAATGTCAATGGTGTGATCTGGGATTGAGTGCCTGAGGCCTAACAAAAATAGGTGAGAAGGAGACAATGAAGGAATGATAGGAAATCAACTAAAGATGAGAAGATTTTGGCCCAGTTTCACAAACAGGGCTTAGCTTAAGCCAGAACTAGGCATTAGTTAAATTAAGATATTTAAGCAACTTTTACAAAAATGCCTTACAAGAAATTATTACAGGTGTGCATCTTAACACAGAACAATAATACTGATATGATTTAACATATGTCAGAGCCAGAAATTTTCATCTGAGACAGCTCAAACATGCAATTTAGTCTGGGACTAGCTTAAGCCTTGTCTGTGAAACTGGGGGTAAAATTCTTTGAAAAATTGAAGATAAACCTGCATTGTAACTAAAGTATGAGAATAATTATTTATTTTTTACATTTCTGAATGTTATTTGTGTGTTAAGTTTTATTTATTTATTTTTTACATTTTTTGCTGTCACACCAGAGGACACAGTCCCCTTATTGTTAGTCAGCTATACCCAAATATCTGTCAGTATACATAACGTATTAATCCTTTATAAATCAGATTTCACTAAGCATGCTAAGCATATAAATAAGCAGTTAAAAAAACATATTGTAATTTGAATATTTTCCCTTTGCTTTTAAGCCACGTATGTATTTGAAAAAGGCAAATTATTAGTACCAGATGTGTGTGTCTGTGTGTGAATAGCGACAAGTAACGGAATGTGTGTTTTTAGTTTTAATGTGTGTTGGTGAGAATTGTATGAGAGGTGTGCATCTGTTAACACCGTGCTCAAACAGTGAATGCCTGCGTGCTTGTGTGTATTCATATGTGAGAAAAGAGCTTGTCCTCTACATTAGCATTGTTCAGTTAAACAGAAAAAGCACTTAACCTTCTGCATTAAATAGCTTTTATTAGAATTTCTGCTAACAGTGTGTGCGAGTACGCATGTGAAGGAGGATTTCAATGCTTGCACGTGGTGCTAATGCAGTGCAACAGCTGATAAAGATGACAGTCAATGAGTGTGTGTGTGTGAAAAATATATATAGTTCACTCTCTTTATCTCTCTCAGAAACAGATCTGAACTTCAATACAAAAAAAAAAGGAAAAGATGAACGAACACCAGATGGAAAAAATATGGAATCTGCCTTATAGTTACCATAAAAAGACATAGATTTCTTAATAGTTATTGTTCTTAGTGTGATCATTAACAATGGACTATAAGTTAGTGTTTTTGACACACACAGTACACCTAACCCTGCCCCTAAAACTACCAGTCACTGGGGTTTAGACAAAGCGTACAAAATTATACGAATGAGGTTGTATGAATTTGTACAAATTAGCCGCCTTGTAAAATAAATAAGAATTTGTTGTGAGACTGTGTTGGATTTAAAATATCTTCCTTAGTGTTCAACAGAAATAAAGTAGTAGTTCACACGTTTGAAACGGCATGAGTAAACGATGACAAAATTTTCATTTTTGCATGAACCATCCTTTCAATGTTCACATGTGACAAATAATACATAATTTTTTTTTTTACTCTACCATCCATGAATCTTCACAGTTATTATTCACATGAGTGAGCCCACATATAAAGGTTAGTTCTGCTTACATTAGCATTATTCATCTGTAAGACAGACACACGTGCACAATAAAGCGTGCAGTGTGACACCGATACATCCCGGTCTCAAAAACGGGCCTTTGGCATCGGGGCGGGCACTCTGCCATCGCTACAGACTCAAAGCCGTGTTGGCATGGTAGCCAGGGCGCCAGTTTTACTGAGCTGCAACAAAAATACACACATTAGCTAATACTCTTTACATATTCCCATGACACTTAAAACAGCTTTTAGCTCGCTCTCTCTCCATCTTTTTCTTGTTCATTTACTTGATATCTGTCACATTTAAATATGCGTCGGGCAGGAAAGAGGCAGTTTAATTACCGCAGAACTTTTTCCGACGGCCTACTTTAGACAACTTCACTCGCGTGTGGAGATGAGAGGGAGCAGGCGGGAGATAAAGAGAGATACAGGGTGGGAAAGAGAGATATAAGATGGATTAGTAGCGTCTCTAATGACTGAAGAGGGACTGGGTACAGTCTCTTGAGAATATTGCTCTGGTGTTCCTGTAGGACGATAGACTGTACACACACACAACATAACTGTGACAATGTGAATTAATTTGTATGTATGATGACAATGAACATGAATCACAAGATGCTTTAGTGTAGGGAGGGTTTCTGTGTTTGTAAAAAATAATTTCACAGGGAAACTGACTTTCAATTTTTTTTTTTTTGTTTTTTTTTTTAATACTGCTTGGTAACAGCTAGCTTCACTGCAAATAGCAGTTCTTGAAACCGTATCTTTCTCATGTTTCTTAAAGCAATGGTCTCTAAAAAGAAATGGTGCAAAAAAAAATAGATGAGGACGGACAGACAATAAAAGAGGAAGACTAAACTTTTAAAAATCACAATAGTCATGCTTTACTGATCCCATGTCATTGCAAACATTGCTCGTCACACAAAGCTTTCTTATGATTTCAGAAGGTTTGGACCATATAGCATAGGGTTGCCAGGTCTGGGTAACAAAATATAACCAATTGCTACAAAAAATAGCCTACATTTAGAGAGCATTGAAATTGGTCCAAAATTGCTCGAAATTGCATTCCTTTGGGGGGAGGGGGGTTTCTACAAACTTATTTTAAGGATGAGATATTTTCTTCATGACAAAGACACTGATTATACACCTACAGTACGTATTTGTGACTTTACACACATGCCACACAGTCAACTCACGCATCTGATAACACACATACTTTCACGCTTCTGGTAGCAATTCTGTTGTCCTCATTTGTAATGTCTAATGAAGTCATTAAGGCTCCTTCTGAGTGTGTTTATTTGCTCTTATCGTCACTTCAGATTCCTCCTGATAAACATCCCACTATAAAAAGCTCCATTCTTCACCGAAGGAAACAGACAGTTTAGGTGGTTAATGACTCTTTTATTCTCATGTCTCATACGTTTTTTTTAAATATATATGTACGTGATATGTATTTGTGTTATGATGCTTTGTCTCTACATTTAGGGTGACCTTTTAACATTCTATCAAGGGTCTGCAGATGAAAAATAGCCCTGTTTGGTTAATTCTGGCACATTTTACAGTTATGTTGATTAATGTGAATTGCTCTTGTGAAAAAAAAAAAAAAGAATAATTTTTTATAGTGTTAATTATTGGCAATAGCTTTATTTATTTTGGACAAAGTCAGCTTTCAAAATAATACATATATTTATATATTTTATCTATTTGTAGACTTTTTGTATTATTATTATTATTAAAGAAAATTATGTTCTTTTTAAAAATATATAAATTTCTGAAAAATAAATACACATGTAGTGTATATTTATTATTTATTACATATAAAAGCAAACACACAACTTATGTGTTACATCCGCACCAGGTTCCACTGACACACCCACTCTCCGTTCACAATCCCCGGAATACTGACCAGCTTCACCTGTGCACACACCTGACTTCAATCACCACCACCTCATATAAACACCACTCACTCCCTCAGTCCTTGTCCGAGCTCGTTTATCATAAGTGGACTATTTCCCTACGATCGTTACTTACCTCTGTACTACTCTGTGCTCTTCCAGTTTTCCCCGTGATTCCTCCACGCTCCGACGATCTCTCGCAGCTGAAGTCCGGTTCCTTAAGTGGTGTTGGGTGATCATCGGTGTGTGCTCCAACGAACCTTTAGCTACGGAAGGAAAAGACTTTTGAGTTTGTGATTTACTTTTGTTTACATTGGACTTATTACGTTTTTGTTTACCTTTTGAATTCCGCCTTGTTGCGAAGAACCTTTGTTAATAAATCCTTATTTGAAAGAATCTCCTGTGTCAGTCCACTTCCTAACAATATGTTAAATATTTACATATATTTATATACATACAATTTATTATTTTTTATAAATATATATTTTTTTTAAATGAAGAAATACATATTTTCCTTAAATATGGGTCATTCCTGTTATGCAGTGACATTTCTGTCTCTATGATTTATTTACTCACATTTTATGTACTCACATATTTTTAAGAAATTGATGAAATTATATATAGTAGGTCTATTTTATCACTTAAACAGAGATAACAGACATTAATAACATCATTTAGCTTTTTACAAACCTTTTAATTTATATATGTGTTCTATTGTATCATGTCCTCAGTGCAAAGTTATCAACTTCCACAAGAAATATAAACCATGAAATGATAAAAACCTCAAAATAACTTTCAATTATTTTATGGACTAGACTAAACTTCATCTACCTGTATAAATAAATTATGTGAGAGTATACTTATTTTTGTACAATTTTCTTTGTTTACCATGTCCCTAAACTAATTTTCCACCCTGTTATGTACTTTCTCACCTTCCAAAATAGACTACAATACCAATGAGATAATTTTCAAGAAGTGATATTGTGTATTTTTCCCGCTGGAATTTCACTGTACAAATGGAGGTAAATGTCACCTCTCACTCTCACCTTTTTTTTTTAGGTTTTTTGAAATGTTCTCCTGCTTGTCACACTCTTAAAGTTCCACACTGTTAGGCTATATTATGGAGAAAGTTTGTACAATCTAAAAAAAATATATATAATATCTGATGTAATCTATCTAATATAATATGCTAATGTTCTGTTCATCTGTAGAAGGTTAGAGAGCGAGTTGTTCACTGAAACAACTACAGCTAATTTAGCTCAAAATGTTCCACCCTGTTAGGTTTTTATAGAATGTGGAAGGTGAAACTAATAGGGTGGAAATACTAGTAGAATACCGAGCTTGGCCAGTATGAGCTCCACATATTTAAACATGTCACTATTTTGGTTGAATGCTAAAAACATGAAAAACATGTAACTTTTGAAACCAAAATGTTACCGGATACCAGAAATGACCCATATACATGCAAGTGTTTGCTTTTATGTATACATAATAAAAATATACGGTATATACACATATATTATGTAAACAAAAACTTATTTTGAATGTGATTAAATTAATTTAAATGGTTATGTATGGATTACTATATATA
>JAUMHP010000040.1:11750781-11789566 GCA_032361065.1 Enteromius trimaculatus | reverse complement strand
TATGCAATTAATTGTATTTACTTATATGATGATGAAATAAAATTCATTTTTCATTCATATTTCTTTGAGACAAGTCAACAACATCAGGGTGATATAATTGTTCAACTATCATAACTAAGAAACAACTATTTTAACAAATCTGTTTCACTGCTCATTTAAGAAATAACTTTCCTTCCAAAGTCATATGGTGTAACAAACATGATGGATGGATCAATGGATGAATAGAGGTTCCCTGCAGGCCTCCTTGACATTGGCAATGAGGTTAATGAATCTGTGAAAATGTTAAATAATTTTGCAATGATAGGTAAGGTGAATTCCATAAAAAAAAGAAAGTTATTTTCCTTTTACTTTGGGTGACACTTCCCCAACACACACACATGCATCAGGTGTCAGAGGCATTCATTATGTTCTGAACATTTGCTTGAACTCACTGTCTCTTTCTCCCACACTAATTATTACATCTTTGCATCTGAGTCTATCTCTTCATTAGCACTGAGTTATGTTACATATTAAAATTAATTACCGCCTTACTCACCACTAAACCTTAGCCCTGACCCTGTCAGACTCTCACCCAGACAGACGGACTGCGCTCTCACTCCGACCCCTTCGTCCGGAAATCCTCATTAACTCCTACATTTAATCAACCTGCCTCAGGAAGCCAAAGGAGCCTGCCTCTGTATCTCATCCTCTGATACGTGAAATCTTGTTGCAAGACTGTGTTTAAAGAAATAATTTGCACAAATTGTCAATTATATCATCATTTACTCCTATCAGTAAAACCATACATTTTAAATGTTTTTTTTAATAACATGCTTTTTAAGATATCATTCAACTCTCTTGTGAACGTTTGTGATAGAATAAATCAAGAATGAAGGATTTCAGAGAACCTATTAAGTTGAATTAAAGTTGACATGAAAATCAGACTTTTCCCATGATTAAGTGCTATAATCAGCTTCCCTGTGCATAAATGTTATAGCAAATTCAGTGCATAACACAGAATCCCAAGCAACTGTCCTTTGCTGAGAAACCCCTACAGTTTAAACTGACACAAAAAGCATCATTTCAGCACAACAGGCATGATAATCAACAACAATGATAATCAACAGGTGTTTCTAGGAGTATCTAAGGAGCAAGCTATAAAGGCACACCCCTAAATCTGTAAAAGGGGGCTGGGAGAAAAATCATTTGAATTTAATAGCATTTGCTCGCATAGTGCAAGCAAGACACCGGAGGAAAAATAAAAAAAGAGGAAGACTAATGAACACTTTGTGTCGAATAGTGAAAGCAGAACTAAAGACCTAAACCAAACCTGGGATAGCATTCAGAAGTTGGCTCAAAACAGACTGGAGACCGGAAAATATTTGTTACTGCATTACATGCCTAGCCATAAAGAGCAATGAAGAAGCAGCAGTCACAAAACTTACAGTCTCAGCCTCAGACCTCATGATCCATGGACTGTTGGCTGAACGTCTGATGAATATGGCACAATTATCTGGAAACACTCCAGGACTTTCAAAGCCGTTGTCGGATTGGTTGAATTATGCAGGATTTTCGGGAGACGGGTGTCGTGTTCCTTAACGTTCCACCTGGAAAAAAAATGCCATGACGTCAAACTCCCTCATGAAATATGAAAGACGTTGTGTTTATAACTGTGACGATAAGTGCTTATCAGGATCAATTGAAAACTGGATTTACAAAACTATATGAAATTTAAATTCTGCGGTATAGAATCTTTAAAATATGTCAGAGTTTTACACACCAGTCTGTTATTGTGGTGACATTTCCATGCCCCAAATGTGATGTGGAACTTAACTAACTGTGATTGGTTGTTTGACATATCGGTCACTCTGTGGACACACTTGGACAAAATTTCCATGTGAATTTTCAAACGGCTGGAGGAGTAATTTGAGTTAGAGTGTTATAATTTGACTGTCTTATCAGCTTGATGGTTGCAAAGTGGCTTACTGGATGCTGAACTTTGTTAATAAGTGATTTTCCACATGAGAGGGAGCATCAAACTGTCAACGCTAATGAAAGTGAGTTTTCTCACTTTCACAGGCTCTGTGTGTCTGTGTTTGTGAGAAACGGAAGACTTGATAAGAACAGTGCGATGATGGTTTATGCATGTCCTAGTGGTTTTTTTTAGTGTGCACGCATGTGTTTGTGTTGAGCTGTGTGCAACAGTAAAACAGTGACAGTGTTTGAAGTTGACAGATACTCTGATTAACGCACTGACTTTCTTCTTCAAAGTTTCTGTCAACTTCCATCGCTCAGGTACAAGCATTGCCAACATGAAAGGCTAAGTTCAATTAGCCAATCAGTGTATCTGAGGCCTAGGCTTTAGGAAAAGAAAAAGTCCCTATTTGACAAGAACAAAAAAGGAATTGCAGAATACTTTTAAGAAGTTAAAGCTGTCCCTCTATATATTTCATGAGATAAAGTTCCCAGAGTTCATAAGATCTTTCCGACAGAGATATATTCTTTAGGATTCAATTCAGACACAGTTCAGAATGCAATCATTAGTAGTTAAAAACAATACAACACTACAATATTCTATTCAATAACACTGACTTGTGATTAAAGTATACATCACTTTGCTCACAAGTTTGGTCATTTTTAGCAAAATATTCAGTTTGTTTGTTTGTCTAAATTAAAATATTAAACTTATGTAATGAGAAAAGGAATTTCCTTAATATTGAGAAAATGCCGATTTATGCAACACAGTAGCATAAATCTAAAAAAAAAAAAACAGTCAAGATTTATTTAAACTGAGCTGCAGAACCGTCTCTAGTTTACTCATTTAAATAATCTCTTTCTTCTCAACACATGTATACACAGTGATATCACTAGCGTTATATTGTATAATGAGTTAAATTTTATGCAAGTTATTCTTTTAAAAATGTATTTCAAATTATTTATTCACTTTAAAGTAGTATGTTACACCGTTGCTGAATAAAATATGCATGTTAAAAAAATAAAATAAAAAAAAAACATGTAACAAGCAAACAACAGTTTAAGACCAGAATAAGCACATAACTAAAATTTAAAAATACATATATGTCATGTCATGTCAGTTTCAAAAAGGCTTATGTTTACATTCATAAGTCTGTCTGAGCTTCTTTTATCCACTGATTTATACTCAGTTTCAGTTCAAGAGAAAGTCTTCCATCTTGTTCCTTCCAGTGTTTATTAATGTAGACAGGCCAGATCTTTCTTACCTTCAATCTGCAAGACGCTTACAAAGCATTTTATTGGTAGGATTATGATTAAGAATTTGACATTTAGAAAATGGAGAAAACAAGAGAACTTACAGATAGATGACATCTTTTAAACTCAGACTGCACAAATCAATGTGAAGGAAATGGTAAAGCCTCCACGATGAAATAAAACCATCTATATAATGAAATATTTTTATTTTTAAATGACCACGTCTTATTTAGCGAGCATGGTTTGTGAGGAGAAAACTTGTTTTATATGGTACTTTTTTTTTTATTTTATTTTTTTTTTACTTTTATCACTTGAAACCTTATTTTGTCTTTGAAGTAAGTGCTACTGTAGAACCAATGTTACATTCTCTTTCATTAACTCTCTCATCCTGCAGGAGTGTATGTCCTCACTGAACATCCTCTTCTAATTCACACACATGCACAACAGTATACCCAACAGTATACCCAAAAGCATAAAGGAACTGTAAGTGTATTCAAATAAGATGGGACAAGAATATATAATACTGCCTATAGAATAAAACAAAAGGTCCATTTATACATCCTTGAGGCACACCCGCAAAAAATGCACTGAAAAAGATATCCTCTGCATTAATTGGAAAGGGAGATCAAGCTTTTATTCAATTTAATACTACAAACCAACGTCTTTAGAAGAGCTTAGCAAAAGAAATATTTATTTAACATCTGTTTAACATCTGTTTAATCACATAATTCTCTAAATTATGGGAATTCTACTAAATTCTAAAATTTAGCAAATAGGCATTATAAAACATGTCATAATATAATGAAATATTTGTGGTTTACATTGCTTGCAAAAAGTTTAGTTAGAATGTAAAACAAGGTTTTTTTTTTCCCTGGGGAATGATGCAGTCAAATAGTTCAAAACAGCAGTGATAGATCATGCCAACCAACCAAACTATGACCCCTTGCTTTGAATGATCAGGTTAAATAAAAAAAAAAATAAATAAATAAAAAAATAGAAATAAAAAAGAGAGAGAGAGACAGACAGAGACAAAAGTAGAGCAGAGATGCTTCAAACGTATTAATAATCGCCTATAATATGCTAATATTTTAGGTGTGTATATGTATATTTGAAGTGAAATGGGAGTTTATGAGAAATGAATGGGTGTTTGTGAGGGTATAACTACCTGTGTGTGTTGAAAGAGGGGGGTGGAGGTTGGTTACCCAACTCACATCTTCCGCATCTTGATTAACTCTTGCTCTGGGGAAAACTGCAAGTGAACCATTTTATTTACAGATTTTATATTTTTGTTCTCTCGCAGCTAATACTTTCTCCAATCAGCACCTCAGAGGGCAATAACAAAATAGCAAAATAAATAAATAAAATAGTAAGAACGCTTATGTGGTGAAAAAAAAAAGCCTTTGAGTAAATTTTAGTGAGCCACGAGGGAATATGGCCTCCAGAGAATTTCAAAAACTGTGTGAGCGTGTGTGTACGCATGCTTGCCTTTTCAAAGCATCCAAGCAGCCCAGAAAAGTAATTACTCTCTCTGCAGAACAGAATGAGAACAGAAACGGTGTGTGTGTGTGAGTGTGAGTGAGTGTGTGAATTTCTGCTTTTCAAAAACACTGCTCCTGTGCAGGCAGGCACACACACCCCCACACACTTAGACAGAACAGAGTGCTGATCTTTAAACTTTTAGCATACCTGAAGGTGATAAGGCTTCATAATAGCTATAAACTGCAGTGTTTGTGTGCGAGAGAGAAGAAAAAGAAGTAGCTTACAGGAGAAAGAGCGAAACAGTAACAGTTTAACCCATCACTGTATACAGTAAGTTGTTAATATAACAGGCCACAGTAAAATACTATAATATATATATATATATATATATATATATATATATATTAAAAAGTATGTTAAATAATGCTATTGCTGCTGATGTATGCTGAATAGAAAATTGTATGAAAAAACATGCTTGACCTTCCTTTTCCAGTGTGATAAATTTGAATAATAATTAATAAATTAATAAATAAGTTAATTAATAACCCTGATATTTCAAATTCAGACTGCTGCCTAAAAATTAGGCACTGCATAAGTAAAAAAAAAAAAAAAAAAAGTAATGTAATAAACATTTTATTAATTTTAATTAACTTAAACCATACATATATGTTGTTGTTTTTTTTTTTTTTGTACATTTATTAGACATAAAATAAAATAAAATAAAATAAATATTGTGGGCAAAGTACAGTTAAAACTGGCATAATGCTTTAATACTATGATAAAAAAAATCACTTTTCTTCAAAAATCTCAAGCCAACAACTCTCTCATATAATCCTCTTCTCTTCCTCTCTTTCAATCACAGCTTTCTGCTGAATGACACTGAGTCAGGCTTCTGCTCATGGCTGAGGTCTTAGTTCTAACACATGCAAAGTATTCAAAAACAGCTCCTAAAATTCCTCAACATTAAGACAATTACAAAATCATATAGCTACAGTATGTGCACTCACACCAGTACAAATATTCTCTGGGGGAACAAGAATGTGTTAAATTCTCCACATCGGAAGTCTGACAGGCAAACAGTTTTTCAGATGTGTGTGTGTATGTGCTTTGACAGCACTCCATCTCTGCCTCTGACATCAGCGAATTTACCAGCTAGACCCTTAGTGACAAGCTTTAAATATCCCTAGGATCATACATACACACTGACACACACACATAAACTCTGATGGTTCCTGTGCTTATATGGCTGATTATACAGGAGAGATCAAAAGAACACTCAGAGTTTAATCTCTGTCAAAGAGTGAAGAGGGTGTATGTCACTGTCAATCTCTCTCCCAGGCACATACTGTACATGCAGCCTCCCATCACTTTTACATCTGAAAAATTTCCAAATGCATCATGTCAACAACGACAAAAATCATTATTCCCTGGATTAAAAAAGTGTCTAGTCTACCCAAAGGCTAACTTTCTTGCTCCGAGTTTGAGCTTTCATAGCTCACGAGACTTGAAGGATGCAGTTAAAAAAAAAAAAAAAAAAAGACTTTATGATAACAAGCTGTCACGCAATATAGCTACTACTTTACCAATGTTAGTGATGACATCTTCTGTAAGATCACACAGTTGAGTGATGGTAAAATATACAGGAAGTCAACTCTACTTTGAGTGATTTCATTGTTCTATGATTGATCCCTGCACCCATACAGTAATAAAAATAAATACATTTGGAAGTCAGAAATTGTCATCATGATGGTGAGTTTTATTCATGCAGTGAAAATGGTTCTTCTTTTTCATATTTATTAAGCACTGCAGCAATTTATTTACAAAGGCTTTCCTATACAGAATGTCAAGTTTACAGTAGCTTGCCAGAAAACAGATTCCTTGTCCAAATAGAATGAATTTTTTATAGCTCTATAAACTTTAAACTGAAAAATCATGCTTAAACTGTCATGAGGCATGTGATTTCTCAAGATCTTTCTCCATCTATATATATATACTTCTCCATATATATATATATATATATATATATATATATATATATATATAGACACCACATACAGTATTCCAGGATGTCACTTAAGTCTCCAAATAAATAAATAAACGAGACAATGACTCAAATTTAGATTCATGAACAAATCAGTCAGTTTTGCGGACAAACTGTTCTTCACAAATTATGAACCTTAGTACTGGGACGAATTTTCTGTGGTGACAAATCAAGATTTTGCCATTTAAAAAGCAGCGACCTACAACTGAAAAATGAGGCACTGAGAAACTACAAGAACAAAACAGCATTGGCAAAATGCCACAGCGTGTGTGTCATCACGGTATTTGCAGTCGCCAAGTCACATCTTGTTAATACTCAGGTGCAAATGAACCGAAGAAAGGTTGTGTCACCACGGAAACACAGGTGTAATTGAGGTGACCGTTGGAGGTTAATTAGCCCAATAAAGAAGCTGGTGATTTAGTGGGTGGGTTGAGAGGAGAAGACCTGATGTCAACTTTCTGGTTAGCAAGTTGGAATTTACTGTGTAGATTAAAACACTCCCCAAAACATTTATACAGCCATCTAATTTCACACAGTTCACAGACTGGCTATTTTATAAATGGAATGCTAGCATACATCTTACTAGAGATTGTGCAGTACACAATATTATATGAAACAGAATGCATTATGCAGAAATAAACATCTTAAACATTCGATTTCTACACTGACCTCACACTGCAGTTTTAATTCAGCAAGATGCATCTGTCAGTTATCACAGAAATTAAAATTAACATGTTGTATTGTTTTATTTAAATTTAATGACTTGTTTTTGGGCAGTTAGCGTATGGTTGTATGCTATTCTGAATCATTTATTGTTCTCAAAACTATAATTTGAAATTATAGTGCTGGGTGACAGCTCACTGAAAGAACCATAAAAAGCTACTCAAATAGCATTACAGAGATTCTCTTGTGGTGCATATTTCTGTGGATCTCTATAAAGAGTAAAATACTATTTACAATGCAAAATTATTTCATTTGACTACCTGTACATAGATTTTTACAGTGGAATGCTGTTGTGTCAGATTTTCTGAAAAGCAGCTCGGATTAGCTGGTTTACTGTGTCAAGAGAGTTTATAAGTTCATAATCTCAAATCCATTCATAAATCCATCTGTTTGGATACTCGAGTGGTGTACCCTATGCAGGGTCACAGGTAGGCTACTGGTAAGTAAATAACTCTGCAACTCTCAACTTTTCTACAGTACTTGACGACACATATATGCTCCTCAACTGTTTGTCACACCAAATATTGGATTAATATAAATAGTAATGTGATAATAATAGTAAAGACAATTGCACACTGAAGGTACCTGAACACTAAGAAAGTTTTGCATGTGTTTTCCGGGTTTTGTTTTGTATCCGTCATCCTTTTCATAAAAATGCAAGCTATGGAAGCAAAAACAAAAAAACCGAACCTGATCTGAATTTTGGTAACACTTTATTTTGATGGTTCCTTCTGAACATTCTGTTGACACTAAGTAATGTTGCAACTACATATCAACAAACTCTCATCAGAGTATTAGTAGACTGTCTGATAAATATATGTGCTAACTTTGTCTACCAACTGACATTCAGCTGACTAAAAGTAACTTTGCAAGTACATATCAACTTATTCTAACCCTAACCCTACCAGTCTTTACTAACGCTACTGACAAGAGTCAGTAGAAATGTAGGTGCAGTGTTACTTATAGTGAACAGAACTTAAGGGACCATCAAAATAAAGTGAAACGGAGGCAGTGTGTAAACGTAATTGACATTATATGAAGTTGTATTTATTTTTCAACATGCAAACATTTAAAACTCCATGTACAGTAGCTTTGAGTCTGATATTTTAGTCAGAAATCTCTGCATGTTAAAAAATAAATATGACTTCATGTTGCTTTAATTGCATTTACACACTGCATCTCAAACTTCCGTCAGCCATAGAAAAAAAATGGATGAGGTCTGGAAAACGCAAAAACGCATGCAAAAGGTTTGGACTTAGTGTGCAACACCAAAAAACTAAGATTTACACTTTAACAATTCAAGGTATTTGAACAAATCAGTTGAATTAATGATTCAATCATTCATTCATTATATTTGTTCTGTTTCGTTCCTGAATGAATGGGTTCAATTAATGAATCAAATGGCTCACTCATAAATATCATCGCTCTCGTGTCACCTAGTGTAACAATATAATCTGAAGAAAGAATCAGTAGACCCCACAAGTAATGCAAACTGACAGTCTTGCAAATTCATGATAAAAATTTATGTTAAACCTTAAAAGTCAGTTAAAACAGTTAAATGTCACAGTGCTGTTCGACTTATATAAAAACTCAGAACATTGCGTTAAACAAATTCAGTCACTGATACTTTAATTGAAGTGAACTGCAAAATCAAGTAAATTCACCACATTCATCCACCACATAAAGATACTCCTGAAGAAACTCATACCAGTAGTTAAGGAAATGTTTCTGTGCCATGATACTCAAACAAACAAATGTGATACTTTATTAAAAGAAAATTATAGTTGCTTCCCCATATTAAACCAGGATAAGAGAACATAGCTATATAAAAATGACAAACTTCCCCTTTCCCTGAATCAAGGTCAAAAACAAGGCAATGGTCAAAGTAGGCAGCGAACAATCACAAGGAGAGGAACAATCCGGGGTCGGTAACATGAAAACAAAACAGAATAATGCTAAGAAATAACAACAAGGTAAATCAAGACTTCGCGACTTGTTGGAATTTCAGACTTTTATTTGTGTGTGTAATGAGTGTTTGGGTGTGGTGACGAGCTGGATACACGCATTCCAGGGTGGAGCAGGCAGCTATGGCGCCCTCCAGGGCGGAACAGGCGGCAGAGACGCCCACCAGGGCAGAGTAGGTGACATTGACGCCCTCCAAGACGGAGCAGGTGACAGTGACGAGCTGCAGGTGTATAATTAGTCCAGGTGTGTGTGATTAGTCCAGGAGTGAAGCATACTGGGAAATGGAGTCCGTGGGTGATAAGGTGAAAGTTTGTGGCTGAGGGTGAGAGCAGACAGACCGAATCATAACAGCTATAGCTCAAGTCTATAAAAACATGCTAGATTTTTTGCAGTGTTTTAGTAGTGTTCTATCGAACCATGTTACCCAAATGATCAAATATATTGTAAACGGTAGAAATAATTTTTAGAGAGACGCTTTACACTTAAGTTTTAACATTTTGTGAAGTTTAAGCTTCTTCCTGTTCTTTTCACTCACTAAAAATGCTTATTTTAGACCCTACATTTTCTGTCTCAGTGAAAATTGTCTTCTAGAGCTCCAGGAGATGGTGTGAGAAAAGAAGCAGGTTAACATACTGCAAGCACAAAGCCTGAGGGAAAGCCAGATGTTTATTACTAATTAAATATATAACTTTTATCAGCAATACAAAAAAAGTAACACAGGGAGGCAAAGTATTCAATAGTGATGATGCTGTGTGAGAGATTTTGTATGTGTGTTATTTTATAGACTGAACAAAACATCCAATCACATTCAAAAAATGTGTATAAAATGTCTTAATTGTGTCCTTCAGCAAGCGTCAACTTTGAACTGAAGGTAAACAGTCCATCTCTCCTTTATTTGTCTTTTAAAAACACGAATAAGCTGATCGCCTTGATTGACTGAACTGCACAAGCTAAAAAACATTAGTAATTATACTTAAGAGTATTTCCAGGAGGGATTTAAAAACAGATTTCTTATTAAACTTGCATAATGCAATTTCAGCGTAATATGTTTTTTATAGGATTAGCTCTAAAAAAAAGGAACTAATCCTCCATTGATAGCGTTCTGTACCTTTTCTCCTTTCTTCCAAGTCAGAGAAGAACACAAAATTGGGGGAAGAGAACGGAAAAGAGTATGAATGTTCTTCGGTGCCAATGCAAGGTTTATTTTAAAGTCAGTTGAAGAGGGATTGCGAGAGTGAATGCAATAAAAGCAGGTTGAGAGAAAGAAAAGCTACATGCAGAACAAGGCCACCTCTCATGCGTGCAGCGTCCTTCACGCAGTTTAAATGGGCTGGCCACTCATCCATACCAACACCAGGGTGAGAGCGAGCGGCAGAGAAGGTGAGGTAGCTGCATTTTTACACAGAAAAAGGATTGAATTTTTGGTGAAAAGCAGATGACCTCTTCTATGGTGCCATGTTCTTGTTTTTTTTACCCTGTCATTTCAAGGGAAGTAGACGAGAGGGAGCGATAGCAGTGAGAGAGAGACATTTACTGTATACGCTCAAACTGAAAAACTATTATACCATATTTACATGATAACACCTCTTATCATCCATCACAAACAATCCATATCATCCTATGATGCACCCAGCACCAGAAACGTCAGCTTCCTCTAAATCACCATCTAATGCACAACGCCTTCAGTTTATCATCTTTAGAAGCTGAACATTTAGGGTTCTGTAATGCTGCCATATCACTTTATGAAATTACATGTGTTGAGGAGCATTTACAGTGGCGTGTAGGGTTTTAATCTATCCCTGAGAGCATAATTATCCCCGCAGTTCTCACTCACTCTTATTTTCTTCGCTAGGTGTTGAGGACTGCTTCTGACCTGACATAAGAAATTCTTTTACAGTAGATGTTCCGCAGAATCACTTTATTCTGATCCCTCAGCAAGAATCTTAAAATGGTCATCTGAAGCAGCATCAATAAGTGGCGTGCAAAAGAGAATGAAATGCATTCAAATAGCAGATTATGGGACTCTGAGGCAATTATGTTGACAGAAGCACTGTACACCAGTCATGTTCAGGGAAATGTCCCTGTGAAATTAAATGGGGTTTTTTGGTGCATTATTTTGGTTATAAAATGCAACAAAATAAACTTTATATTATAAAATAAATATATAATAATATAATATATATATATATATAAAAAAAAAAAACCTTGTTAAAATCAGATTCAATCCACTTTAAGCCTGGATAAAAAAGTTCTAGACCTTCAGGGGCAGTTTCCCGAACAGGGTTTAAGACTAGTCCTACATTAAAATAAATTTTAAGAGCTGTATAAACTGGAAAAAGCTTGCACTGAGATCTCTTAAAATACATTAGTGTCATTGTTTGGTCTTAAAATGCTCACAGATAATGCATTTTTAAAATTCCTAAAAGCCCTAAATTAGCAAAGGTCTAGTCCTGGCTTAATCTAATCCCTATCCGAGAAACCAGCCCTCACTGTTTATTACTATTATTGTTGTTAAAAAATATACCAGTTAAATTCTTTATTAATGAAAATATTTGTCCAACTGATCTTATAAATATTTAGAGTTTTATTATAAATATAATTATTTGGATTTTATTTTCTTTTTTATTTAAAAAAGATACAAAAATAATAAATGGTTTGCACAAAAGTAAAAACAAATAAATATAAAGTATATGTATATACAGTATATTGTATAAGTCACAAATCTTATATTCCCAAACTTCTCTCATGAAATCTGAAATGAATCACCTGTGAGGGCATCCAAAATTTTGAACTATTTCTCTTCTGGGAAAATAGCCCAAAATATTGATGACGCAACTTGTTGGCAAGACCGTACACTGACTGCCAATCAACCGAATACAAATAAAAAATTGCTCTTAGAGATAATACTTCCGATTGCAACTATTCTGGAAAACTGTGGCTTGACCGGTTCGGCTCATGATGCAAACTAAAAGCTACTGGCTATTCATATAAAGAACAAACCTGCCAATCTGGCTCACACTAACTTCCTGTTTCAACAGAACAAAACCAACCAAAGAACAAGGAAAGTATATATTTGAAGTATTTCATGCAGTCTTCTCAATAAAATTTACACCCCGAAGTCAAGCTTAAATATGACTTTTCCAAAATATCAAGGGTAAAATGAACGTCTGTGGGGGTGCCTCTGCAATCTAAAGCTCCACATAGCTGAGAAATCAAAGGTGTAGTGGGGTTTGTCAGAAATGAAAAATGAAATAAATTGATGGCGATATTCAGGTTCTGCTGTTAATGTGTACTTTTGTATTCACTGTGTGGCGTGACACACAGAGGAACTCAACGCTCCAGCTGCTTAGTGAAGAAAAAGCGAAGTTCAGTCTCACACGTACTGTTCAAAACACACTCTTGAAGATAATACAGTACGCCTGAAGACATCCACATCGGGACAGAGAATTTTCCTCTAAAATGCGGTTATCGATGTGGGATTTTAGAATACTTTCAAATAATCCACAAAAAGAGTATTTTGAGAAACCTCAGAGGTCTGTGCTTCAAACACACACACACACACACACACACACACTTTAAAAATCTAAAAATATGATTGCAGGCACTTTTCCTGCATGCTCCTGGTTGTCATCATACCCACATTTATATTCACTGCAATCTGCTGAGCCTGTCTAATTAATATGGAATTCATTTCAAACATGCTGAACATTATATTTGCATTCTGTAATCTGTGTCTTGCACTTTACATAATGACTCACACTATTAGGTGTGTTTGAATGGTGCACTTCACATTTGATGTGGCTGCTGTCTTGCACCTGAACTTCCCCTCAGAAATCAATACAATATTGATCAGTTATAGAGTACAACCATCTATCATCTCTCTCAGTCAAACTGGTCCACACAGTTCCCACATGCATTAGTTAGTGTGCTTTGATATTCTCTGTGTGAGAGTTACCAGGTCTGACCTTCAAGGAAGTCCAGGGTTAACTACATGTGATATGGCCTCCTTTTACTCTTAAACCAAGTTACTGTTACAGTCAATACAGTGTGCTCTGCCTGCATTTGTTCACGTTGTGTTTATGTGTGTACCAACAATACGCTCTACCACAGGCCACCTACACCACCTCTTCACACTGTGGGATGAAAGGACTTCCTCTCTTTTTTTTTATCTCTCTCTTTCACTCTTCCGTATTCAGCTTGAGATCTTCAGGGCTACCAAAGTGGATCTTCTTTGACTATAAGGCATTTCTCTTTTGGGTTTCTGCTAAAATAATAAGTTGATAATTCTTCAGTAAGTCTCTTTGCTGAAGGGACAGTTAATAATAAATGACAAACAAACATTACTTCCTGTTTCTTTATCCTGTTGTAGCTAAGCACAGCCATGAGTGAAATGGTTAATCATACAGTGACACCTACACTGCATGTAAAATGTATGAATGTCACTGTATTTGAACCAAAATATCACCAAGTGCCACTTGTTACGATGCCACAGGAACATTTAGAAAACACACTTAAAAAAGAGGTTGTTGTAAATTATAGAGCGATAGATACTTCGCTCAAAGGTGTCAAATGTTAGTAGAACATGCCCTTAAATATTCATAGAAGCACCACATCTTGCATGTTTTTAGTGTAGCTCATAAAAAAGTTTTCATCAAAATGGAAAAGTAAAAAAAAAAAAAAAAAAAAAAATGTCATGGTGACAGTTTATGTAAGGTATATCACCACTGCACTTGGCATTATTTTTAATCATGTTTAAGTGTGTATCTTTAGCAAAGCAGTGCAGAAACCAGATGCTTCTAAAACATGCCACGACACGGCCGATATAAACACAAGCATTGACTCAAGTGGTAATGTCGGTAAATAAGGTATTATCCAAACATTATTGACAAGGAAAGTCGACTTTACTTGAGAGATGCCAAGGGTTTCTTGGAGGTTATAGTAAGTCAAAGAATGGTCAAAGACTTTTCATCATCCGCCACCTCATCAGGAGCATGCCCAGGCCTTGTAGGGAGGTCATACAGGCACATGGAGGCCATACACACTATTGACATCAAAGTTGGATCAGCCTGTAGTGTGTTTTTCTACTTCAATCATGAGTTTTACTCCAAATCCAAATCTCCACGGGTTAATAAATTTGATTTCCATTGATAATTTTTGTGTGATTTTGTTGTCAGCACATTCAGCTATGTAAAGAACAATGTATTTAATAAGAATATTTCATTCATTCAGATCTAGGATGTGTTATTTTAGTGTTCCTTTTTTGAGCTGTGTACATTCAGTTTACAATGTTTGATGTAACTGGATGCTTCATCCATTTAACTCAGTTGAGTATAACAGAGTCTTTCACATTATGACTGTACTTAGCAATAGGAGTAAATAAGGATAGGCCGCATAGCACAATGATCTATGAGTAAATTAAAGAGCCAGTCTCCGTGGGCCAAAGATAAGAATCGTATTTCCATTAGGTCGATTGCAAAGAGTTCCAATAGCATGAAAAATGTGTTTTGCGCGCTCTTCCTGCCTCTCCCTCGCTCTGTCTTCCCTGCAGCGTACAGGATCTGGACACAAAAAGTGCATTGTTTCATCATAATGGAGATGTTAAACTCGATGAATATGTTTGTATTATGCGCATGCATTAAATCCACCTCCGTGCCTACGTGGGATAATTAAACGGTGAGGTGCCTGGAACAAAAGCCAGACACAAAAGGACTCAAACTTCTTAATGACTTTAGCCAAAAGCTCTGCGTCTCGGGGTCGTGCATGCTCGAATCGATCCATCCCCCTGCTGCTCACACGACGCACCTCTGACCTCGTCCCAAGTTAGTGTAATTAATTAAAATCTGGAGAGGTGTTGACGCTTGATGGATTGTTCCTTCTTGTTTGTTACAACTGTGGCGTTAATCGCAGCGCAGCATTTCTCACAGAAGCTCCCTGCCTCATTCTATATATATTGTCACGTCAGCATCGAAATTTCACCACTAAACTGTCACTACAGAATATCATTTAAAGAAATTAACCAACAACACCCACAAAGTAGCTATTACAGCATGAAGGTCGCTTCACAAGCTGTTTAACGACTGGAGTCGTATGGATGTCGTGATGCTTTCTATCAGCTTTCTGACGGCACCCATACACCACAAAAGGATTCAATAGAGTTTTGGTTCCTTGCTGCTGTTGCCTCTGGCTTGCTTAGTTGGGGACACTTTCCTCTAACCGAAAAGTTTAAGTAACTGAGTGCTTAATCTTGTAATTTTGCATTACCGATGCTACTCTCCTATATGATCCTGTTGAGTGCTTTGACACAATCTGTATTGTTCAAAGCGTTATATAAATAAAGGTGACTTGACTTGACTACGGACCTTTTTTTACAGGCCTACCAACTACCCTTAAAGAAACCCAAAAAATGTTCACCCAAAAAATGAACAGCTAAAAATTCTCTTGCTGTCATGCCATCCAAGATGTAGATGAGTTTGTTTCCTCATCAGAATAGATTTGGAGGAATGTAACATTACATCGCTTGCTCATTAATGAATCCTTTGAAGTGAATCGGTGCCAGAATGAGAATCAGTATGAAGGTAAAAAGTATGAAGGTTACTTCACAAAATGTTTAACGATGGACTGGAGTCGTGATGTTTTTTTCTGTCTGGACTCTCAATCTGACGGCACCCGTACAATGCAAAAGGATCCATGGGTAAAATGTACTGCTACATTTCTAAAGAAGAAACAGATCTATATCTTGGATGGCCTAAGGGTGAGTACGTTTTCAGCCAGGTTTCAGTGACCTATTACTTTAATCAACACAGACCTGTTACACTGTCAGATTTACAGAACAAAGATTTACGCTTTTTAAATAACGAAAACCACTTGAAATGGAAAGTGTAAAATCACCTGGTTTGAGCTCTTATCATCTTTATTAGTAGTAGAAACATGTTGTAAGACAGCAGCTGACCTTGAAGTAAATGTTAAACATCAGTTACATCTATTATTGATTCACACTAATTAAACTAGTTGTTGGATGTTCAGGGTCTCTCAGTGGAATCACAATAGTCGTATTCAGAATCAAGAACACCTACACCCTCACCTCAACTCTCAATCCTACACAAGCATGCATCCAAAAGAGGATTCGCTTATTCATCAACATCTCACTTATGCCGAGCGAAATCACAGAGAACCCACTCCAAAAGCCAATTAACCCGCACATTCATGCAATCAATGACAGCTATACAGATCCTACACCTTGGGCGAGAATGAAATCTGTAATGAAGTCTTACCTGGTCAAACACTCGCTGGCTGTTGTGAGTGTAATATCCCATTTAGCAGAGAATTGGTCTGGCTTAGTGTCAGTAAACTTTGACTTCAATCTCATTGTTCTCACATCATATTTGAACAACACTGTTATTCCACGCTGAGTAGTGTGAGGTGGGATTTGGGAGGGATGAGTGAGGTTTAAATCTTTTAAAGAGTTTGATAGTCACTGCACAAAATCAAACACGCCAAGGCCCATCTCATTCCAGACATCGCTTTGCAGAATAACGTTGCTGAGAAAAAGAAAGTGAGACGGAGATGAAAAGAGAACAATTATTGGTTGGCTGCCAGTGGAATCGGCAGATGATCATCATGTCATATCTTGGCAACCATCATTTCATTTCTCAAAATGGCACAATATCATTACCTCTGTCCTCTGACGCAAACACAGAAGCGCTGATTTTAAGTAATAGAAGTGTTTGTTTAGTGTGTTAGGTCAAGGAGGAAGAGAAAGACTGGTATCGTCCCACACCCATCATCCTCCTGCCGTGACGTGCTGATTGATGAAGGGAACACAAATCACTCCATCTGAAAAAAAAAACAAAGACAGCGCGAGAGAGACAGAGAGATGCTGTCAACCAAATAAAACCTGCAAATCTTCCATTTCGTGCATTTAGGATCTTAAAGGCATAGTACACTCGAAAATTCAGTCTCTCATCTCTTTCTTTCAAACAGTGAACGTCAATGGTGTCCGTTATCCTCAATTGTGTTACAGAAAGAAAGTCACATCGGTTTGACATGAGCGTGAAGGATAACTACATTTTTGGGGTTAATTATTTCTTTAAATCTATATGTATAATTTAATATTCCCTCTGAAACACTTGTTTGTTAATTAGTTGTGGCATTCTGACACACAGCAAACATTGGGGAAATGCTTTGAGTAGTGTGAGGGTTTGTTTTTGGATAAAAAAAAAAATAAATAAATAAAAGGATAGCAAATATTTGCAATTAATGACTGTTGTC
The DNA here is from genome assembly GCA_032361065.1 of Enteromius trimaculatus. Lineage (NCBI taxonomy): Eukaryota > Metazoa > Chordata > Actinopteri > Cypriniformes > Cyprinidae > Enteromius > Enteromius trimaculatus. Next base: position 11,771,883 of record JAUMHP010000040.1, on the reverse strand, counting down.
CAGGGTGGTGATTTATAAATGATTGCTCGTCCGGGAAATCATGTTTTCCTCTTGTTCTGTCTCTCTGTGGTCCCTAAAAATAAGCTAATAATAAAACAATTCCATCTCAGATCAATATTTCAAGTCCATTTTTTTTATTTATTTGTAAGTAGCCATAGTTGATAAAACATTCAGTAAGGCAAATACTTTAAGGTGACTGTTCACGCAGTCAGGGTTATTTAATGACCGTCTGAATGATTATTTCATTACATATTTTCTGCAAATCACAATTCTAGCTGAATTGCTTTTAAAAGAAATCTCTCATTATTCCCATCAATGCGTTCCTGTATCTGTGTCTCTTAAAACTGTAGCTAATCATCTCCACGCTGCTAGAGTTACAGTGTTAATCATAAATGCTTATTTTACAGCTCCTCAAAATTACTTTCGCATTATAGCTTCTTAATTATACACATCTCCTTATAGCCCAGATAATCATCTCCAGCAGCATGACGGGGGGGAATATCAGAAGATTTAACAGACCGCTTGGAGGCGCTGTTGTTTGCTGAAATTCATCTGATTTCGAGAAACCGTTGTCTGTGAGTTTTCTTATATGAGGACAATCTTAAATCATAACGGGCAGCAAACAAACAAACTCTAACGTCTAAGTCTCACGCTTCAGGGAAAAAAAAGAGTTTTCTGGAACATTACAATCTCTGCTGAAAGCCTCCTCTCAAAAGCACTAAGAGAAAAGCAATGTCGGTTGTTTATAACTGTCAAGAGTTGGACCATAACTCAAATTAGCAGCCTACAATATTAAAGCATGCATTATTCATTAAATATGCCCTTGAGGTGACAATTATAACACATAATAATAGGCTATTCGTCTTGTCCCTGAAATCTCTTCTCACACAGACCGGTAGGTTACTGCGCTTCCGCCAGAGGGCGCATGGTGCACATAGAAGAGACGAAGAACGCGAGAGCTTTCAACTCTTTGCGACACGAAGAGAACTTGGTAACCGTGTGACAAGAGCTTAACACAGCACCCACACATTACCGTGTTAATAACGGAGGGGAGGCAAGGAGAGCGTTCCGAAATGAGAGTTTGTTTCTTGATATCGAACAATCAGTTTAGCCTGTCGCAGGCATACATGAGTCTTGAGAAAGAGATAAAACGGAAGGAAAGACGGAGAGAGGTAAATCTTGTTACTGATATGAGGCTCGCTGGTAAACAATCGGATGACTAAATCTCATTAGATGCAAACGGACCGGCACCAGAAGCCACACTGCGAAAATGTTAGATTTTCGTTTAGAACCCTGCCTACTTTGCTGGAAAAGAGGCGATTATGGGATGGCGTGTATTTTGTCATTAAATTGTGTAGTTAATGCCAGTATACCCACCAATTTGAGCTATTAAAATCTATTTGTCAATGCAAAATGTACTGATGATAACCCTAGTCGTATAATTGAGGCCCACGTCACTCAGAGTCGGCTTGTAACCAATAATAACAAAGACTAAGCGCAACAGTAGCCTGGCTTTCAGACAGTTTTGTTATCGACAAACAGAATTTGCGCAAAAAAAGTATTTGTGTTAACTCTAAACTCTAAACAGCATCACATGATGCTTAAATAATACAATAAAGAATAACAAAACACCTAATGTAGCTTATAAAAATATATAATGAGATTCATACTATATAGCCTACTTAAAGGCATATCATTTCAATACGTATTTTACAGTATAGAGCACTGAATAATATATATTTTTTTACAACCTGTACGATTTTTATTGTAATACGACATGTGCCCTATTTTACCTTATACTGTATAAGTTGACATCCAGTTAAGGTTTTACTGAAGCATTTTTATCTTTCCTCACACTGAAACTACTAGAATATTTTACAGATTCCTCCACATACACGCGCTCTCGGCGTGCGCGCTCGTGCACAGCATACTAAAGAGTCCACTTTCCGTACTTCGGATTAAAAACATTCAAATGCCATCATTAAGAATTAGCTTCTTAAATAAGCATCGCATCCATCATATCGCTAACTATAGTTATATATTGCACGCACGCACTAGGTTTCTTATAATGACAAATGCATAGGAAAAGACTAGAAACTGACAGATAAAAACAACTGTACAAGGATTTCTGTCCATTGTGACTCGCGTTCCCAAGTGCTAATATTTACCTTGAATGCGACTGTTTGACTTTATAAGACATGTAAATCAATTCTCATTCTCTGTTTAAAGAGAGCTGGAGTGGGGATGTGAGGGCGCATTGAGGAGGGAGGGAGCGTCTGATTGACGTTTACTGGGTCGAATCGGGTGACGCAGCGCTGGCAGACCGGGCCGTCCATTGGTTGCTGGTGGCAAGAGCTCTGCGCAAAACAACGCACTGATGCTCACTCTCCTTGCAGAACTCGGGAAGAGGGGACCTACGGATTTCTAAGCATCCCGCAGATATTATGGACTATTAGACAACTATATATAAAAAAGGTGTTTTTTGTGTGCAATAGCTCGCGTTCAGGATTTTATTTTCAATTGATTTTCCCACTCACTAAGCAAAAGAGTTTTGGAAAGATTTTCGCTTCTCAGTAATAAGGATCGTTGCATCTGTAGGTTCTGCAATGTCTTGCTGTGACGCACGGACTACTAAATTCTGCTCTCCTTGAGACAGCTTTATATCAAATGGCTATAGATCTTGAGCATATGGCGACATGGTTTCCGGCTGACACAGTAGCTTTCTTGTTCGTTTGGGAAGTTGCACAGCGCATATGTTTTCTTGGACCAAAGCGATGGGTAATTCCTAAGCTGTGACCTGGAGAAGAAACGGCGTTAAGACAGAGCGAGGGAATAAAGAGGAGTGCACTTGTTGTTTGGAGATGATTTTGATATTTCTCTTTTTCTCTATCTTGGATGGAGGGTTATCGCAGCTGCACTTCACGGTTCCGGAGGAGCAGGAGCGCGGGACGGTTGTGGGAAATATCGCTGAAGACCTGGGGCTGGACATCACCAAACTTTCCGCGCGGCGTTTCCAGACCGTGCCTAGCTCGCGCACGCCGTACCTGGAGGTCAACTTGGAGAACGGAGCGCTGGTGGTGAACGAGCGCATCGACAGAGAGGAGATATGTCGTCAGACCGTCCCGTGCCTCCTGCACCTCGAAGTGTTTTTGGAGAACCCGCTCGAGCTGTTCCGCGTCGAGATCGAGGTAATGGATATTAACGACAATCCGCCGAGTTTCCCAGAGACGGACATCACCGTGGAGATCACCGAGAGCGCTACACCGGGCACCCGCTTCCCGGTGGAGAACGCCTTCGACCCCGATGTGGGGACTAATGCCTTGAGCACATACGCCATCACTAATAACAACTACTTTTATTTGGACGTACAGACGCAAGGCGACGGCAACCGCTTTGCGGAGCTCGTGCTGGATAAACCCCTGGACCGAGAGCAGCAGGCGGTGCACAGGTACGTGCTTACCGCCGTGGACGGAGGGCAGCCGCAGAAGACCGGCACTGCACTGCTTGTGGTTAAAGTGTTGGACTCCAACGACAACGCGCCCACGTTCGATCAATCCGTTTACTCTGTGAGCTTGCGCGAGAACTCCCCAGTTGGCACGCTCGTTATTCAGCTCAACGCCACTGATATGGACGAGGGCCAGAACGGAGAGATTGTTTACTCTCTAAGTAGTCACAATCCGCCGCGCATTCGGGACTTGTTTAACATCGACTCGCGCACCGGGAGGATTGAAGTGACCGGTGAGGTGGATTACGAGGAGAGCAGCACGCATCAGATCTACGTGCAGGCTAAAGACATGGGACCGAACGCCGTGCCCGCGCACTGCAAAGTTCTGGTCAAACTTATCGACGTGAACGACAACACGCCGGAGATTAGTTTCAGCACGGTAACGGAGTCGGTAAGTGAGCAGGCTGCCCCGGGCACGGTGATCGCTCTGCTGAGCGTCACGGACCGAGACTCCGGCGAGAACGGACAGATGACCTGCGAGCTGCACGGCGAGGTTCCGTTTAAACTCAAGTCTTCTTTCAAAAACTATTACACGATTGTCACGGACGGTCCGCTGGACCGCGAAAAAGCGGAGTCTTACACGCTCACGGTGGTCGCCAAAGACAAGGGGGTGCCGTCTCTTTCCACAAGCAAGTCCATCAAAGTGCACGTCTCGGACGAAAACGATAACGCGCCGAAATTCATGCAGTCGGTTTACGACGTGTACGTGACGGAGAATAACGTCCCGGGCGCTTACATTTACGCGGTGAGCGCAGTGGACCCTGATGTTGGACAGAACGCCTATGTCACTTACTCCATATTGGAGTGCGAAATACAGGGTATGTCCATTTTAACCTACGTGTCAATCAACTCAGAGAACGGCTACTTGTACGCGCTGCGCTCTTTTGATTACGAGCAAATAAAAGAGTTCAGTTTTATGGTGCACGCCAAAGACTCCGGCGCGCCCGAGTTAACGGCCAACGCCACCGTTAATGTCATCATAGTGGACCAGAACGACAACGCCCCCTCTATAATCGCGCCTCTGGGCAAAAACGGCACCGCGAGGGAACATCTGCCCCGTTCAGCCGAACCGGGATACTTGGTGACCCGTATTGTGGCCACGGATACGGATGACGGCGAGAACGCGCGCCTGTCATACAGCATCCTCCGAGGAAACGAGCTCGGGATGTTCCGGATGGACTGGAGAACCGGTGAGCTACGTACTGCCCGCCGGGTGTCCAGCAAACGGGACCCGCCGCACCCGTACGACCTGTTGATCGAGGTGCGCGACCACGGGCAGCCGCCGCTCTCGTCCTCTGCGAGCATCAACGTGGTGCTGGTGGACAGCATAGTGGAGGGCCGGAGCGGCGACCGGGGGTCGGTCAAGTCCAAAGAGGGCTCGCTGGACCTCACGCTCATCCTCATCATCGCGCTCGGCTCCGTCTCCTTCATCTTCCTCCTCGCAATGATCGTGCTGGCGGTGCGCTGTCAGAAGGACAAGAAACTGAACATCTACACGTGCATGGCCGGAGACTCGTGCTGCCAGTGCTGCAGTCGCCAAGCGCGCGGGCGCAAGAAGAAGCTCAGTAAATCGGACATAATGCTCGTCCAGAGCACTAACGTGGCCAGTACCGCACAGGTGCCGGTGGAGGAGTCAGGCAGCTTCGGCTCGCACCACCAGAACCAGAACTACTGCTACCAAGTGTGCCTGACTCCGGAGTCTGCCAAAACCGACCTGATGTTCCTTAAACCGTGCAGCCCATCCCGGAGCACAGACACTGAGCACAACCCGTGCGGGGCAATCGTTACCGGATACGCGGATCAGCAACCAGACATTATCTCAAACGGGAGCATTTTATCCAGCGAGGTGAAAACCCATTTTATTACCTATCACTGGATACTTTATCTTAATCCAGTATGAAATGCTTACATTATTAGAAAGCTTTTACCGTATTAAAATTTGCATATTGAATCTTAGAATTTATATATATACACAGTTTGCTTTCAGTGTTAGTATTTCAGTTTGTTGCTACATTGAAAGTGTTAAAGTTTTAAGTGAAATCAAAAACTCAAAATTGAGTAGAAATCACATAAATTCTTGTGAGAAGTTCAGTGGATGGAAACATCTTTCTGTACATAGCCTGTATGCACCGTAAAAGGCTATTCAGTGGTGATCTTTCAGCTTCCTGTGTTTGTAATGTCAGATTGCAATCATCTGCTTGCTTATGACTCACATAGTGCTTTTAAAGGTAGCTTGGGGCTGTAGTGCTATTTTCAGGCGCTTTAATTACACTACAGCACTTCAGGGTCAGTTACATAGAAGGATGTAACCACATATTCAAGATTGGATGGAAACCAAAGGTAAACATTTCAGACTCAATCAATGGCATTCCTGTATTGATTGACCAATAATAGGAATATATGGGGGATGTGAATGTTAAGGGTGGATACAAGCTGGTTTTATTTCTTCTCTGATACTAGCATCTTCCTTTTTGCCTCTGAGACAAGTCATGTTATCTTAAGTGAGCCCCCTATCCGACAAGGTCTACCTTACTATCCCCTGGCACTTTCTGAAAGGGTGTAGCCCTGGAGTCAAGTCTGAGGAGGGAGGGGGGAGTGTATTGGATGAGGGTTTAAGTATGCTAAGCACACAGTCGCTGGGTATCAGTGGAACAAAGGCGGTTCTATGGTTGAGGTGCACTAGTGCATGGACAGAGCAGAACAGAAGCCTGACTAGTGTTTTAATCACAAATGCACAATATCAAATGAACCTGCTCATCACCATCGTTATTATTATTAATATTCAGTGTTGTTGTTGCCATCTTTTAGACCAAGCACCAGAGAACCGAACTCAGCTACCTGGTGGATAGGCCCCGTCGTGTTAACAGGTGAGATTACAGATCAAATACAATGTGTACCTATACACACATATACATTGCATTTCCATGTTTTGTTTCTTTCGATGGACATAATGATTTTTATACTGTACAGACATGATATTCTATCCTAAACCTAAACCTCACAGAAAATCTCTTTTTACATTACAAACAAATAAATAAATTAATTAAAATAAATAATAACACGTTTTATTATATATGTTTTTAAAAAATAATTTATTATTATTATTACTACTATTATTTTACAAATTGTTTACATTATCTTTATTCACTTCTGGGTACAAACTAAGTAGGTACACACATTTACTTACAATATGGGAATATTCTATAGACTTCTATTTTCTTACATGCAGTTATAAATACTATAACCTATGACCCAAACCCAGAAGCCTAAGTAACAAAAAAACAACAACTTTGTCTATTTATATATCCTTTTTTTATTTTACAAACGAGGACATGCCTAAAGGGAGCTTTTGTTAGATTTAGCTCACCTCTGGGTACAAAATTGTCCTCAAAATATGGTTAAATAGAATAAACTCCACACTAAGACAAAGAAAGAGCAGTATAAAGGATGTGGCGCCTATCTAAGTTACAATATCTGACTCAGTGTTGCATGTTTCATCGTAACGTTTGATACTACACAGCACAAGTCTGATATAGAACTTGATATTAAATTTAATCAGCAGTCTTAAACTATGCCAAAAGTGTTAAATAACCAAAACAATCAATACTTCTAATAGGAAAGAGCAGAACAAAGCTCCAATTACCAAATGACTACTAAACCATAAAATTCTCTTATAGTTCAGCGTTTCAAGAGGCAGATATCGTCAGCTCTAAAGACAGCGGGCATGGAGATAGTGAGCAGGGCGACAGCGACCATGACGCCACCAACCGGGGCCACACAGCAGGTGAGTTGATTACGAGTTCCTCACCTATCGTCGACCTCATGCTAGACTTGAAAGAAGCTAGAGGAGTGAAAGGCCCCTGGGGAATGAACACCGAAGAGAAACATAGGTAGCGATAGACACTGGGAAATTGTTTGCATCTTGGCTTTGAAAGCAACGCGACAAGCCTTCAGCCGATTCCAGCAGTGGATCAATATAGGGACTGCGTGGAAATTATACATCTGTCAACAGAGCTAAACGGGTTTCAGTCAATGCCAGCGAAGGAGTCTGGCTTGTCTGATGGACAGGCTTTCTGAAGCATTTAATGAGTATTTGAAAGCTTCCACTGTAACGAATCCTAACAGCTGCCCGCCACCCCACCTACACCCCCCAAATACAATTATTTACCCATTCATATTAAATGGCAATAACGTTTGAGTCAAGCACAACGAAATGGCAATCTCTCGTTGAAGACGAATTTGATTTTATTTCGTTTATTCTTTATTTATTTATATTCAATTTGATGAGCTTTTTTGACTTTCAAGTTCTATATTCCATCGCTGCTCGTTTATTGATCAAGGTGGAGCCTTGCGGCTTCGACTGGATAAGGCTTTGACCTTTCTCTCCAAAGAATCGTGACATTCAGCCTTCGGTTTGGCAAACAGTTAGATGATGGGTTGCCAGATATTACGAATGCGCCATGCACAATGGAATACAAATTCTTGAAAAGATCACGGATTCACAGTTTAGGTAACTACAGTATGAGAAAACCTCAAAAGGCCATTTTAGGTGGGGGGAAATAAAAATGGCAAAAGGAGAGGGATTGAGATTTTTTGAAAACTTATTAGAGCATCAAAGAGGTAAAATGAGAAGATGTGTGTGTGAGCGTCCTTTTCTTCCCTGCTCTCCTCTGGGTGTGTGTTGGCAAGCTCGCAGTTTCTGCACTCCCATTTCAGTGCCTGTCTCCGCATAGCCAATTATCACAGCAAGGTTAAGATGAAGGCCTGGGACACTGACAGGGGTAGAACCACTGCATTAACAACCACTTACATACACACACATTCGCTATCTCCTTCACACATCCCTACCTCACCTCCTTTTGTTCTTACAGCATCAATTTGGAGATATCAGACTAAATTAAGAGAATCCCAGCCAAAGGATAGAAGATAAAGAAGCATTTTAACCCTCATGTTGTGTAACGCACTCTACAGCTATTATAGAGATCCCAGTGATATATGAGAAGAGGTAACACTTTACACAAAGACTCCATTCATTAGCATTAACATACTCAGGTTATTCTGACCTTTCAAAACACATGGAAATTACAATAAAGGGTGTATATACCGATTGTGATATTTTAATGAAATATTCTAAAATCATTCGAATTTTGCATGTAATGCATATCCGACAAGCTTTTTAAATAGCAGATTTATATATCAGATGAGCATATGAGGGTCAAGCTAAAAGATCTGGGGCGACAGAATGGCCATTTTCCATGATTTAGACTGTTACATCTGCACTTGTTTGTGAAGAGACAGAGGCGTGACAAATTGCACAATTAGATTAACACGAGTGAGCGATAGATTGATGATTATCTATAAATGAGGGATGTGTGGTGATGACGTTAATCAAATCACTCCTGTTGCTGTAATTTAATGCTTTCAGATCTCAATCAGGCAACTCCATTTGCTCTGCACACGCACACACACACACACAAAGCAAATGCTGGGGGAATAACTTAGAAACTGTAGCTTCAAGCTATTCGTAATTTTAAGTGGTTCAACTAGTCAAGCTACCTTCAGGAAAAGTTGTCAGCTACACTACAAGCTACAAAAGGTAAATAAGCACTAAGGTATAGCCAGGGTGCAATATCTTTTGAAATGTATATCTAATGCATACAATTTATGCAGTGAAGAACACAAAGCAGCACAGACTTATACAGTCGAAATAGTCAAACAATACCATTTGCTACACAAAATAGAAACAACTCAAATAAGTGATTATTTTAAAATGATTCATTTATCCATCTAAACAGCTGTTTGTTCTTTGGATTATTGCTTCAGCTCACTCAGTATGAAGTTGTGTGTTCAATACAATGTGACAAAAGCAGTCATGCAGTGTTTTGTCACACTACACTACCAAAAAAGATGCATAATTAAAAAACTTCACAGTACTGAAAAATAGAATCACTCCCAAAGACTCGCAAAAGCAGTGACAGTGTAGGTTATTTCAATAGCTGGAAGTGGATTTTGAATACAAACCCACCCTGATTGCTCTTCCCAACGCTATAGCAAAAACTCTCATCCTCAGTATGTTAGCTCAGGTCTTTGGTCAGCCCGACGACAGGTGTTCTAAAGGGAAATTCTGCCCATCAGGGCTTTGGCAGTGTTTTTCCTTTTCGTTCTGATACTTTTGCACACCATTGATAAAAGATGTGATGAGGTCTCCAGAAGAGAAAATGCAAGAGAAGGGGAAAAAGATGAAAATAACACGCACACAGTGGGATGCGGAGCACTTCCTGATGGAGAACAGCTTAGTTAGTCAGTGTTTGTACTCAACGCAGCATCTCTTTTTCTCTTGATAACTGAAACCCCGGAGTCCACGATCTAGTCAGATCATTAATGTTTTCAATAAAGCTCCCAGCTGCACTGAGGATCTCTAATATCTGATCGAATACAGGTCTGCAATTAATTATAGGATTTCATGGGCAATTATTTCGATATTTTTTTATTTCTTTATTGACCATGAAGTGCAGGTGTTAATCTATAGCATACAACCCGCTACACTAGTCTTTGCAAGGATGTATTGTATTGCAAAATAATGGAATGAACTGTACAAATGCAGTTTGCTGAAGCATATTGCTGTTAGATTTTAAACACAATTATTCTGACAGCTCAAATTTGACAGCTAAAAAAAAAAAAAATCATAAAATCCTCGAGGTGCACCACTCACAATGCATAATGGATGCTGCATTGTCATGTTCTTTTATATCCAAAGAGCACTAATGCTTAACTATCAGCCCAAATTTCAGCATTTAACTCAGATTGAACCGTTTAATGACTGCATTCAAACTTTGTTTTCTAGATAATTTCAACCTTAATCCTCATTCGAATAGGTCTTGTTTTCCCAGAGGATGGTCATTTTGTTTCGCAGATATACTTTGTGACTTAAATCCCGTCCAAATGGAAAATGTCTGTTTTTCTTCCACAACCATTGCTGTTAACACAGGGTCCTCTGAGAAATCAAATTCAGTTTGTAGAAGCATCAGTGATTGTGGTTTATTACTTTTTCCACAATGATTTTCTTTTTCTTTTTTTTTTCTTTTTTTTTTTTTTTTTACCATTATTAAGGATTTATATTTAATTCTATCATAAATATACTTGATTGTAAATAAATGGGTTGTAAATCGGAGTAAAAGCTACAGAAATCTCAATAATATCTGGGTAAACCAATAATAAGTTCTGGTTAAATCATTGTTACAATATTCAAAACATAAAAATCCCTTCCAAGTTGTTGCTTAATTTGTGCCAATATCCTCCATCACTAAATTTTGATTCTGTTCTGCTAACCATCAATGTAAAAAAAGTACCATGATTTTCATATTTAAAAGCTGTTTGTTATTGGCTTTGGTTCATCATGTGACTTTCCCATTACCACCTGCATTTAATGGTTATCAGTGTATTTAAAAGGTACAAAACAGATTTCAGTACTTTAATAGGTTGGTATTAAGATTATCTCAGTTAATGAAATTACGGTATTTAACTGTAAAATTACCTTAAAACCGTGAAATCAATTTTTTTTTTTTACGGCAACCACAGCTGCCATTTATTTTACCGTAAATTTTACGGATTTTTTACAGTGATAATTCAAATCTACATCAGGATATTTTACCATTAAATTATGCTAAATTCATAAAACACAATTATTTTGCTGTTGTTTCCTTCAGAACATGCCAATCTGGTCCTTTTCTTTTTTACAAAGCCTACAAAAGCAGACCTCAGCCAGATAAAACGATTTCAGGTCCTACATGTTGTACATGAGTCTCTGCATGTGACTGTGATATCGATGTGAACGTCATGCTGTGAGCTTCTGTCTGCTCGCTCGGTGGGGATATTTAGGGATCGCTGTTCTAATTACATTGAGTTTGATTGTATGCAGTCAGGTTTATCTGTGTACTTAATATTGATGGTATCACAAAGGCCTTGGCTCCCTGCTTTAAAGAGATTTACGCCTCTGTGTACATCCACATATCTCTGTCCATATATATCACCCTGATATAATGGTGAAATAACAAAGTGGACAGGTTGTGGAAGTGATCTATGGATTTCACAACCCATCTGAGCAGGAATGTGAGCTGAATGCGGGTTCAGATGTTGCATCTGTAAGATTAGAAGTACTGAGGTGTGCGAAGGAGAGAAGAATCACATAAGAAATCTTTTCAACTTTGCTTATCCCTGACAGCAATGATACAGGAAGCAAATGGAGACTTTTGCTTAAGCTTCTCAGATCTCTCCTGAGAAAAATACGCTAGTAATCTCACATATGCCTCCTCTAGAGTTTCATAAGAGATCTCAGTGAAGTCAAAAACTGTACTAAGACACCAAAGTCAGCGATAAAAAAAAGATTTCAAGATTACCTAAAATATCCTGATTTTATAGCTCTGTCAACACCATATTTTTTTCTTCTTAAGAAATCTGATGAATGTTTTGATACTTACAAAAAAGCAACTTACAAGGGATGAAAGAGTAGGGTTGGTGTATCATGTCTTACTTTTAGTGTACATTTATGCTTGCAGAGTAAATAACTTGATACACACAATCCAGAAGGCCTCATCATTAATTATCTTGCATTTTTCTGTGCTGTCCAGTAAATGAAAGAGCCGTTGCAAACAAGCTTATTACTTTGTGCGCAACATAATCACACACTTTGATCACTAAATAATACTTCATTATCTATTGAAGTCCCCTATAGCAACACTAATAAGCACCGACTGTGGGTCAGAGTAGCACTTTATGCATATATCGGCAGATCCCAAAGCCACACTAATAACATGTTTCCTGGTCACCTATGCAAATCCTTACAACAGATCTGCACTAATAAATCATTATTCCCTTGTGGGTTAATTTAGGCATCAACACACACACACACACACACTCATAGTATGGTCAGCTTTATCAGAAGAGCAGATTTGTCCTTTGATCTCACTCAGAAGGGCTTCTGCCACGAGGAATTAGAGATTAGAGATTGGCCTGACATGCATCCACCCCCTCCTTCTCCTCCTCTGTCGGCCTTTGTCTTTACCTTTGTATCAAATTTCCCATGTCATCCTACAGACTCTTTCATCATCGCCTCTTTTTTTTAAATCCCTTTAAATTTCCTCTTTTAAATCAGTCTTTCTCATTGTACCTGTTGAATCTGACCTTGGTGCATCACTGTATCGCCTACTCCTCCACTCTTATATGGATGGTACCTTTTGTGGCACTCTATAACTTAAAAAAAATAAAAATAAATAAATAAATAAGAATCTATGAAGACATACATTCTGGTCAGGCCGGGGCTCTTTTATCATATATAACTTGATTATATTAGACAATGATTATTTATTACACAACAGGATTGATAGTCAACCCTATGAGTGAGGGACTGAGAATTAATCATCTTTTAAAATGATTTACGTTATCACAAGGAATTATGTATTTTAATAAAACAGGATAGAATATTTTAAACGCAAATAAGCTGATTAAATGCCACCGAATTAATCAAATTCATTGCTAATTCTTAAAGATGTTTGTGCTGCTTTCTGGAGGATGATATTATTAATGACCAGGCTCTTTGTAATGGACTTCATAAACAATAGCTTCCACATTTAGCCTCAATGGTCACCAGAACGTCCAGTGCAGTGCAACATGTGGAAATACTACGAAAAATTATAAAGAAAAACTTTATTTTAAGTTGTCCTTGTTACAATGTAATTATACATTTAATAACAGAGTAATATACATTAACTAAATGTACTTACTATATGGTTAGAATTGAAATGGCATGAAATTCTTCAGAATTTATTGTTACTATAATAAGAAGGAAAGGAAGAAAAGGACGTGGCGTGTGGCCAGGTAGGTTTTCCCATACTGGGTATTTGTACTCCGCGTTTTACCCATCCAAGTGCACACACACAGCAGTGAGAAGTGAACAACCACACACACACACCGTAAACACACACCCAATTGTCCATTAGTTAATCCATTACAATAGTATTATCCAATAATAGTAAGTATGTAATAGTAAGTACACGTAACGTATAACAAGAAATAAAAATAAAGTGTTGCCAACAAATTAAGCCCACAATTTTATATTGAGCAAATGTCATATCACAGTACGTAGCAGCATTGATACAATCTACAGTAGTTAAAGCTAAAGCTGCTGGATCTCCGTAATAAAATGTTATGTTTCAGTACATAAAATATAACATTTCAACAGCTATTCAGTGTATGTCAATTAAAAAAGGAGAATAGAAAGTTCTATTGTGTACACAGGCTAAACTACAAAATTATTGACATATGATTATGAATGTTAAAACATTTCTTTCCTATTAGGCACTAGTGCAGAACACCTAATGACATAGTAATATCTTATTTAATTGTAATATTATGATAAAAGAGCTAATATGATTTCTATCATTAATAAAAAATTAGGAGTTTAATTTTTCATGTAATATATTAAGACAGGGCTCGCAGGTGCTGAATAATAGATCATACCATACCATAATAATCTGCTCACCTTGACTGTGATTTTTGCAGAGTATGCTTCTGGATCATGTTTTGTTGGTCCTGGAACTAGAGTTCTGTCAAATAAACATAGTCCCAACCCCATCCGAATTCAAATCTACGTCCAGGTTTTGGCTTGAGAAAAAAGGTGTGCACACCAACAGTTACATCAATGGGTGCAAATTTTGTTTGCAGCAAACCAAACTTGAGAGAGGGCTGGCTGAGCAGATAGACTCGTGTTGGACTTTTATACAGGCAGAGAATGACTTCAAATAATTTTAAAAGCAAAATGTTTCTGACTGCACTGTGAATACAGCTTTTCTGTTGTATCATAAAGAACATTTGAATACATAGTTTACTAAATAAAATGATTTAATAGAGAATAGCGTAATGCAGTGCACATGAGGTATAACTGCTGTGACGTACACATGCATCTGTGATGGTTAGCGGCAGGTCGAATGTGTCAGTATAAACCGGGCTTAACTCTGATCCCTACTCCTACCTTTTTCCCTTGTTTGAATATCCAAATCCCTAACCTTTGTTTTGAAGCTTAGCACATTTTACTAGTGCTGTTCCTAGTTGATTGACTGGTACCCACATATAAGATACCTGACTAATAACTACCCCCAAAAATTGGAAATGGGGTGGAATCAAACCTGCATCTCTCTCATGAGCACCTAACTCAATGTGTCAAAGACAGAATGACCTTGCAGGGTTTGCAAAACATACAAATGAAAGTGTATGAATCCATATGAATTAGCCATGAATTCACCAAAACGTGAACGTATGTGCATTTTTTTTTTAAGCAAACATAAAAGTCCACCACTATTAATAATTGTAACCGAGACGTGAAGAAAACGTATAAATGAGAGTGCACAAATTCATATGAATTAGCCACCAACTTGGAATTATTGTATAAAAATATAAACGTCACTGAGGCAGTAAACTGTGAAAACACATGAATGAGATTGTAAGTCCCAAATCTAAATAGTTATGAATTGCCATAAATTTGTGATGTTGAGCACATAATCACAAAGTCTTAACTTCACTTTCTTTAATAATGTGTTCATCTTCTCCATCCAAATTCTGAATTGGTCTTCAAGTTCTCTGTATCACTGAACCTCATGCTGGGGTTGAATCCAGAGGCCTTTATTAGAGTTCAGTGTGACGCCACTCTGCTCTCTGCCCCTCTCTTTCATTTATTTCCCTTTCAAGCTCCCCTCTCGTTCTCTTCCTCTGAAACCGGCTAATTATCATTCTCTGTGTAGTCATTAGTCAGAAAGCAAGAGCGTGTATATGTGAGCCTGTGTGTTGGGAGGACGCTTTCTCCCAGTGTTGTTAGTTTTGGTTGCGTTGCCTAGTGTTTGTATGAAGGACTTGAGAGACCGGCGGATGAGACACGGTGAAATTAACAGCATGAAAAGAGCATGAAAACATCACAGCAGATTCGTTTAATATGAGTTGGTGGGAGGGACAGGGAGAGGCAGAGAGGGAGAAACAAAGGGCTGGAGAGTTCACTGCTTTGTGTATATAACTATCTGTCTTTCAGTGGGCCGCCTTCCAGTCAATTATTGTGCTTTGCTGAAGCCTGACAATGAGTGCAGTTGATTATAAAACGAGTAAAAAGCTCGCAATCTGTCTGGTTAAATAATCATCTCCATTCAAATATGAATAATTTCAGACTCCGCGCTCTGGATAATTCATAGTAATTTTGCCATTGTGTTACTGTTGACATCGGATTGCTACGCAGAAGAGCAGCAGATAAAGTGAAAGCCGAAGATCTCAGTGAGGAAGCGTGTAGCCTCATCTTTTCTGCTAAAGAGATCTCGGAACATGGGCAGAGGAACGCTGATGCGCCCACACATATGTTCATTTAATTCATTTTAGATCATCACGCATGGACTTTTTTGCTTTTATGGCAAATATATTCTGAAACATTGCAAAAACAGAATTTTTGTGAATGGTGTTTACGTGTATAAAACTCTACACTCAAGTTGCTTTGGAGTTGAGATGTTTTGGGTGGTGGCCTCCTTGCTTAAAAATCATAATTGTCAGTATAAGTCCTTTGATATGGCTCAAATCTCTGCTTAAATTAAAATATATTTATATGTACACTGAAAAATAATACTAATATTATTAATAAAGAAAAATAATACCAAAATCCCTAAGCTTAATGGAAATGTTCACCCAAAAACTGTAATTCTGTTCTCAATTACTCACCTAAATTCCGTTTAGACTGTGTGACTAGATTTTTTGTTCATTTCATGGATCGTTTCCTTTCTATCTACTGAACAAAATAAAGCCACACAGGTTTGGAACGATGCGTACATGAGTAAATGATGACAGAAATGTAATACAATACTACAAAAGTAAAGTCCCTTTTAAACTATACTTTTAGGTAAATATAGTAACACCAGTAGTTCTACATCATCTTTGACTAACATTTCCTCTCTTCCATCTTTCCTCTGTCTTTCACAGGAGCAGATCTTTTCTCCAACTGCACTGAAGAGTGCAAGGCTCTGGGTCACTCCGACCGTTGCTGGATGCCCTCCTTCATGCCTGGCGACAGTCGCCAGGGCGCCGATTACCGTAGCAACCTGCACGTCCCGGGAATGGATGCGGTGCCGGACACTGAGGTACAGGAGAACGTGGTTCCGGGCGATGCGTGCAATCGAGCAGATGATAGATCATTCTCCACGTTTGGCAAAGACAAGTCACACCACGGCACGCTCACACGCCACGAGCTACACACACTCTTACCAAGCGCCCGAGCGCCTTACAAACCCAACTATCTGTGTGAGTACTCACTCAAAATGTACAATTTCTGACCCCGAATCCCCCCCCCCAGATCTGATCCACTGCCGTCATCTCTCTTCCAAATCTAACCCATGGCTCTGTTTGTATAGAACTATTTATATTTCTAATATATATATATATATATATATGTAATCCCATTTCTCCAAACACCCTTTCTTGACCTATTCTCTCACTTTCCAATTTGTTTTCCCTTTCCTTCAAAAGCAAAATGACAAAAACCAAAAACAATTGTATAATATATGGACATATCAATAAAGGAATTTTTTTGAGTGAAAGTGTGGAGTTGTGTCCAACATTTTGTCCTCTCCTTGCCCTCTAAATTCTCCCAAAGCATCTGAAGACACTGGTGAAAAACCATCCTATTACAAATTTGGCTCATGAATGCTGAATTTGCAACTAATTCGTCATCCAATCCTACATAACACATACTTTGTGCTGTGACTTTTCCTTAAGCTGAAATCAATCTTCATCATAATCATGTAAGACATGCCTATATCTCATCACATGGTTCCGCATCTCAAACGATCACAATTTTCCACCGTATTTCCACCATATAAACAAACGCATGCAGGAGTTATTTTTCAGCTTCCATTCACATAATGCTACATTATCTACCTGTTTTTCTTCCATGCCTGTTCTAATCACCATACTGTATGTCACATCTTTACAGTAATCACACTTGTGACAGTCATAGCGCCCTGCCTCCTTGCCTCTGATTATAGCATGCAAACTGTGGTGGTGTACGCTCACAGCCGCTGACACATCCAGCACTGTTACTGTATGTGTTCTACTACTGCACTGAAGTGTACACTGTGTGCTTTTCTGTGGGTTGAGACTAAGTGTGCGTGTGCATGTGTTTGTATTCCTGGATATTACGAATCTTATATCCACAAGCCCTGCCTTTTTAAATGAATGAATGGAAATTTTGGGTTACACTCTCACAAGAAAATGTCACAAAACTGCATATTTATCAGCAAACCAACAACATATCACTCTGGAAATTATTCTTTTTATTTTTCGTTTATTTATTTTACGGCGTTTTAATGATTTACCTTGATTAGGTTTTGATGTCAGACGTGGCTTTTTATGCTATTTGAACATATTTTATAAAACATAAAAGTATTTTATTAAAAATATAAAATTATAGTATTTAATAAAATACTATTTTACATGATTACATGATATTACATTTACAATGTAATAGTATCTACATTTAATTACATTTGAATGCTATATACTTCATGTTTTATTTTTCCTGAAAATGCTAGCCAACACTTTTACCCAAAACTTTGTTTACATTATATATAACAGCTCCTGCATTTTTTCCCTCTTTGCAGTAAAAAATAACCGGCCTTTTAATAACTTCTTATACATCTCGACTGGATTCAGTCGTCTTAATTAACTTGTTTTCTTTCAATTATCTTAATTAATCTGAGCTTATGCATCTCAGTTTTTGAGTGAATACTGTCAAAATTAACCACAAATATTTTTTTCTTTTAAAAACAGCACAAATTAACGAGGCCTAGGATCAGTCAGTTCCAAAAATAAACTCAAAACCAGTGAAGACAAAGAATACAAGTTGTAATAAAAAAAAAAAAAAAAGGAATCCAAGACTATTTTTTTTTTAAGTCTGGTCAATTTGAACCAGTAACACTACATTAGGTCATAAATAAGTACATAAAATGCATTTTATGTGATTTGACAGAACAATTACACCAAAGATCATTAATACAATTCTCACTCCATTTATGTAATTGTCTGAATTATGAGTGATGTTTTTGTGGTGCATGGATAAATGCAGCTACAGCGATGCTTTTCCTTGTGAGATCGGACTCAATTTGGGAAAATGACTGTTTGGACTGGTAAGAATCAGATTTTAATGATTCATGTGTTCTCCTGTTCTTTGCCCTTATAGCACGCAAAAGGATTTCCTAGCACCTTCCGCGTGGACATTCCTGAAAAAGCGTGAGTTTGCACAGTAACGCAACCGGCCAAAAGCATCAAGGGTTTCCTTTTTTTTAAATTTTACTTGGTTTCTTTTTTTTATTATTATTGAACTCAATCACGGACGATCTGGATGTTCCGAGCTCTGTCGGACGTCTGAAACAGATTAAATCAGATGCGATCCGATGACGTAAGGACCCTGAGAATTCTCAGCAGGACTGAGAAACCTCGCCAAATCTCTTCCGAAAAACTGGATGAGAAGAGGGAAGAACAGAGGGAGAGAGCTCAAAAAGAGGATTAGGAGTGATGGAGAGACAAAAGGAGAAAAATGGATGATCAATGGACACGGTTGTTTCCTCACTCTCTCCGCTCTATGATCAATGTGTCTCTGTTTACAGTCCACTGTAAACTATACCAACTATCTGAGCCCTTTACCCATTTCGACATGCACACACACACACACACACACACACACACTTGTACAAACGTACTGTACAAAGAGCAGCCCAAACTATGTGCATTATAAACTCAACTATCCGTTTTAGACTTGACTGTTTTCTATAGTTGTTTATTTTTTCTTCTTAATCAGTGTGGTCAAGTGTTCTTCTTAAGTTACTATCTTTAGAAAAAGCGCGGATGCGGGGGACAAAAAAATGGAAAAAGTAAAAAAAAAAAAAAAAATAGATGATTCTGTCCTCTCATTGGCCTATGGATACTTCATCTGACATTGTGGTTATCTTCACGTGTGCAAGTGTGTACTGTTCTCTTTTAAAGCTTCAAATAACTATAAACCTATATATATATATATAAACACATATATATATATAATATATAAATATACTTTTTTTCTGAACCTGTGTAGCCCATTGGATAGTTTCCTAAACACCATATTGCCATAAACCAATACAAAGTGCTGAAAAGACTTGCATTAAAATTGGGGCTTCGAATTGTGTTGCCTCTCTGTCTATAAGTGCATAATTATTTTATGCTGTAGTCATTTGACATAATGCACACAAATTACATACAATATATATTATAAGTGAGACCGGGGCTAGTTGTCACATCTGTGTAAGTCTTAAATACAGAAACATTTTTTAACCTTTACATGGTTAATACATGGTATCACTATATATATATATATACAGACCTTTTGTTGCAACATGCCCTAAAATTTTCAAATTGTTTTTTTGACAACTAACTGTAAGTACATGTTTCCGCAACAGGTATGCTATTTGAATTTGGATCAGAAAATTTACAAAAGGAATGAATCTAGGTGTCTGTAACCCACATGTATGTTCAACGCTAACGAAAACACATTTTTGTGATTCCACTCCAAACTTAGTAAGTGAGATCCAGTGTTTTGTGACAACTCACCCAGTCTCCTGTCTCTCTCTAAATAACACACATTAGATCACAGGCACATCTTTTCATTCAATCCAGAACATCTTTTGCTTCTTGGCCTGAAATGATAAGCACGAGTATGAAAGACTTTGATTGCGGATGTTTATTCAGTCCTGCCGCACTGACTGAGATTAGAGAATTGTTTTGAACATTAAACTTCTCTGCCCTTTTCTCCAGTGTTCCTGATTGGCCATTAGAAAAAAAAAGCACCCAGTTTTATAAAATCAGCATGTAAAAACAAGGCTTTGAATTGAAAACTCCTGCATGACTAATCAGCAACAGAAAAACATCAAGCACTTTAAGAGGACGGATATGGTAGAAATTACTTTTTTTCTTGCACAAACGGACACAATGAGTCTTCACAATAACAGAATGACAGCTTTAAAGAAAAGATGAGGTCTCCATTTAGATCAGCATCCCTGTGGGATTTATCCACACCACTGGATAATGAGATCTTTAATGATTTACTAATGCTTTTCTCTGGTCGTGGTGGTCAATTTTAGTTTTGTAAAGGTTTGTTTTGATTTATATATATATATATATATATATACATATACATATACATATACTTTATCAATCAAATGTTTGAATCACTACAATTGATTTATTTATTTGTATTTATTAAGTCTGTCATCAAGGCTGTATTAAAAAAGTAAAACAGAAATATTCTGAAATATTAATACAATGTTAACATAAAAATATCTGTTTATATATATATTTATATATATTAATATTATAATATTATAATAATATTAATATTATATTATATTAAGTTATTTTAAATTGTAATAATATTTCACTATATTACTATTTTATTGTATTTTTGCTTCAACAATTACACTGTAAAAAAAAATCATTGCCAATATTCAAAATTTCAAGGCAACACATTGCATTCACATTTTCATGTTTTC
>JAUMHP010000040.1:11705241-11723006 GCA_032361065.1 Enteromius trimaculatus | reverse complement strand
AGGAGTGGGCCAAAATCCCTCCTGCAGTGTGTGCAAACCTGGTGAAGAACTACAGGAACCGTTTGACCTCTGTAATTCTTCTGTATCAAATATTACTGTAAATATTACTGTGTTCATTGTCCCCGTTCTAGCATGCACTGTGTTTACCCTGTCCATGCTCTTTGTTTTGTTTTCATGCCGTTTCCCTCATGTGTCTTCATCATCTGTAACTCCGCCCTTGTAATTAGTGTTTGATTCTCTGCCAGCTGTGTTGTCCAGGTGCCTTGACTCTTTGTCTTGATTAGTCTTTGTATAAATTCACTCCCCTTTTCTTGTATGTTTGTCAGTCTATAAAGTTGTGTGTATGTTTGTGCTTCGGGTTGTTTCAGTTTTCTTTGTATAACATTAAATGTTTGTTGTTCAAGTGTGTCTCCGTGCCGCTGAAAGAGCTCATGACTCGCTTCACCACAGCGGCCGGGTATGACAGATAGACTGACCAGAGTGTAGATGGCGTTCACCCCTGCGAACGCACACATCTTCGTGGACTTCGGTCCACATTCATGGCTCCAGCTGCTCTGATCTCACCTCACTATTCGGCGGGGTCCGTCTCCGAGATTGGTTCATTATGGCGGTACATCAGAACCGTTTCTTGGGTGTTTGTTTACCTTGTCCATTTGCTCTGTGTTTTGTTTTCATGCCGTTTTCCTTATCTTCATCATCTGTAACCCCGCCCTTGTCCAGGTGTCTTAATTAGTCTTTGTATAAATTCACTCCCCTGGTCTTGTATGTTTGTCAGTCTATAAAGTTGCGTGTACGTTCGGGTTTGTTTTGCTTTGTTTCAGTTTTCCTTGTTTAACATTAAATGTTCGTTGTTCAAGTGTATCTCTGCCTGCCGTGTCTCTGTGGCATAAAACATTTGTCTTTTAATTAATGAAGATTTTATTTAATTTTATATTACAGTTAAAAAAACTGAAGAAATACTGTTTTGATCATTTTTATGGTAGCCTATTACTACTGAACAATACTAATAAAAATAATAATAAAACATTTCTGCAGCCATGTCCAAACCGAACTTTTATTTTGACGGCTTGCCATGAATATCTTTACAGTTCTGTGTATATGACAATAGATTTACTCAAATGAAATGGTCAATTGCTCTTGAAGTAACCCTCGGAGCAGTTCTGGAGATGTTATTCATGTAGCCTATTGTATTTATGTCCTCATTTATTGATATGCAAGACGTTAATATCACTGGAAGGGTGCATGCACGTTCGTGTGTGTAGTGCTGCAGTCTTACTGGCTCGATGACGTTGATGAGATTAACCCCTTTAGGTATCAAAATTGGGTACCGAACGACGAGACATTTTTCAATACTTGGTTGTATCGAGGCAATTCGGTCTGTACCTATCGAACTCAGCCCTACAGTACCCTTGCATGCTTATGCACCCCTAAAGGGTCCCTATATTAATACTTAAATGGCATACATATTTGTACTGCCACAGTAACAGCTTTTGTACCTTATTCTGAGAATGTTTAAGAAGATTAGCAATATATGAGTTAATATATGGCCCTGTTATTTTTTTTAAATAGAGATATCATAACAGCAGTAGCAGTCAGTGGTAAAAGTACAGTTATAAGTGTCACTTCATGGAGAATCTTGCCCACATACACACTTACTCACACACAATTACAAAACTGCACACAATTCCAGCTCTCTAAGCGATCACACTCTAGAACAGACTGAAATAACAGAATAGGAATATATCCTAGAACAGTATCCCACGAGAAACAGAGCACAGTGTGTGTGAGATCTCTCCTTCATGATGCCTTTGAGGTGTAAAAAATAGATTCGCTCCCTAGTGGAATGACCCCTGTGGTCTTTCAAGATTTCTCTGTTGGACTCTCTCAGGGTGTTCTTGTAACTCTTACTGAACACACACACACACTTCATTTCACTTACACTGATTACGTGTTTTCAGCACCTTAATATGAACCTTTAAAATATTGCATTTGGATCTACTCCAGATACAATTTACTGAAGCAATAAAACCCCATTTTCTCTTCACCTACAAGAATTTAACATCACTGTGTGTACTGCTTAAACTGCTGCATCCCAGTACATAACACAGTGTGCATGTGTGAGAGAGTGCAAAAAAAAAAAAAAAAAAAAAAAATTACAAGACTACAATCATTATTCTCTGATTTGAATCATTATAGCGACTGATTTAAAGCTTGTTACAGCGTTAGATCATTCAAGCCAATGAAAAGAGAGTCTGACTAACGGTTGGAAGTTCTGAAATTGACACTAAAAGCTCAAGCCCTGGAACATTTCATGGAGTCTAAAAGCCAGTAGTAATTATAAACGGAGACAAATCCTGCACTCTCTCACACATACACAATTACAATAACTGGGTTCATTTTCTTGTGTGCAGAGATGAATCTAAAGTCTTATGTATATATTTAAATAAAAAAGTAGCAGTGTTAGTCCAGGTTTCTAGTGTGATTTAGCTTTAGATTTATCAACTATAGACAGGCTATTCCAATTACTGCAAATACTTCTATGTGTTTATAATTTCATGTATTTAAAAGTTAGTCAATTAAATTTTTTAAAAATAATTTAAGCTCAGGGTGGGTCAAGTTGATGAATATGTGTGGAATATATATTACTTCTACTCAACTTATTTAACAATTCCTTTAACTCTGATAACTTCAAATAAGAAACGCACTATTGCATTAATTGCCCTCATCACTCTGTTGCTAAATGATGATGTCATTTCAGATTTGTCCATTAAAATAAATGTAAAACAATTCTAGCAAGAGGTTCATTTAGACAGACTTTTTAATGAGGCAAAAACGAAATTCAATAATTGGTTCTAACTATATATTGTTGTCATTAAAGGGTTAAAAAAAGTTACAGTTAATGCAAAATTGAAAGTATGCATATTATTATTATTATTATTATTGTTTATAAGTTGGTAATTTTTGCTAGTATTGGATAGGGATAATGCTTTGTCAAGAACCACAATGGAAATAAGCCATTTGGCCATAAATAAGCCATAAATAAAATAACAATAATTAAAATTAAATAAAGCAAATATTAAGAAAATGACAAACGGCAACAACAAACTTTATTATTATTAGCATTGGTTATATGTTATTATTTATTTTCATTTTGTTAATATCAACGATTATATTAATACTGTTACTATTAATTTAAATAAAAATAAATAAATAATCTGTCATGATTTTCTGTTGACCTCACCATATCATCAGTTTTGCCCACCCTGGCAATCAATCAGACCTGCATTTAAGAGGCATACAGAAACTATTAATGTCCTTCAAACCCTTCCGAATTATAAAAACAGCAAACAACAAAACTGCAGTGAGTTTTTTGTGAGAAAGCCGGGTACACATTTACACTATGTGAAACCATAAAACATTCAGTTCTGACAAAAACACCCACATCAGTGGTTAAAGCGAGCTTTGATTTGAATAAAAAAGAAAGAAAGATGGCTGGAAAAGTCCCGGTCTCTAAAAACAGGGCTTTGTGATTGATAATGTTTTGGGTCTAAAGGCGCAGGATCAGCAGTACTGGCCTGAGAACAGTAATTTTCATTAGTGTAGGACAGAAACGATAATGGAAGAGTATACACACACACGCGTACACACACACACTCACAGCAGCAGCAGTAGGAATCGCTTCCACGTGTGACGTGAAACATTTTAGAGTAGCGCAGGCCAAAAGGACATACCCAGCTTGAACTGCACACAAACAGTGAGGGTACCATCAACATGACACACAGACTACACAAACTTGACACATGGACGAGATAAGAGTGTCATTAGCTGGAGATTATGTGAGCGGCATACTGCAGGTGGTAAATAATGAGGGCTTTTTCAGCGTTATGGATGCTGAAATGACAAATAATACCACAGGCCAGTCTGTATCTCACACGGCTTCTGCTCGAGAGTACAGCAGATATAATAGTGTGGTGCCAAAATAAGACAAACCCAAAATCCACAGGAAGAGGATAAAACAAGAGAGGGACTAACGCTAATGGAGTCTTAATGAATAAGCTTTCTGACGACCAAGAACGTTTTGTTCATGTTTTTTTTTTTTTTAATCATAGACTTAGAAAATACACAGATGTTTTTCATGGAAGAGGTCTTTTCAAAAGCATCCCCTGCTCTAATAAAGAAAAACAAGGGACCACACAAACCTCGAAATTTTTTTTCCTATTTCTTTCTACTATTATACAACTTTTTTGAGTATGCCTAATATCTCCCGTGTTTTCATAAGGCTGGAAAATACACAAAATATAAAGATGCTCATAAACGCTCAAAATGTCCTTCCTTTTAAGTTTGATCCCTTTTCAAACACCAGCTAAGTTAACTGGGCCTTTCATTTGTGAATTATTGTGAATTATTATCTATGGTCCATAACATTTCAAATAGTATAAAGACAATTCTCACAGGCCTTAATAGAGGACACAGTTTTAAAAAACAAAAAGAAAACTTTAAATTAAGTGTCCCTAATACCTGTGTACTTACATAGTAACTACATATGTATCTAGAATGTAACCACAGTGTAAGTACACATTACTACTGTAGTATCTACAGCTGTGATATTTCTGTAACTACACACACATGTAACAACCCTCAGAATGGTGTGTGTAAGTACAAATGTGTAACAGGACTTTGGTAACAACACTTTATTCACTTCAATAAGTAGTAATGTAACAGGAATTACATACAGTTAAATTTTGTAACAGCTGTATGTATAAGAGTAACTGGAACAGGGGGTGATCAGGGGGTGTAGTTGGGTAGGTTTAGGGGAATGTAAAGTGGGTGGAGTTGGTGCACCTCTGTAATAGCAGTGTATATACAAGGTAACACCTCAGGAACTGCCCACTTAAATACAAAGTGTAACATTCTGGACACCAACCACAATTTAAATGTAAAGCCTAATTTACTGCCCGCTGCTGTGTAACATCAGAGTAAGTACATGCTACATCCATAGCAATTGTCTATTAAATATAAAGTGTAACACTTTATTTACCAAACAGTGCTGTTAGTCCTGTTACACATTTGTACCTTCATTACGACAAAGTGTGTTACCAATGTACTGTTACACATTTGTACTTACACACACCATTCTGAGGGTTGTTACATAGTTACAGAAATATTACAGCTGTAGATACTATGTACTGGTGTGTACTTACACTGTGGTTACATGCTACATACACTTCTAGTTACTATGTAAGTACTCAGGTATTAGGGACAATTAATATAAAGTGGGATTTTCATAAAGTATCCCATTACAGACAAGTAACCCTTAGCCAAACCCTCATAATTACTCTAAACCATACAGTGAGCACATGTAGTCAGTTAATATGACTTATAAGTACTTATATGAATAATTACACCGTAACAAGGACACCTCAAAATAAAGTGTAAACTAATAATTGAGTACCATGGATCAGACACCACTATACTATTTAGCAAGACACAGCACATCATGAGAGAGGCATCCAGCTAGCTCTTAGCACTATTAGAGCAATGGTGACCTTTAAATCCTGGATGAAATATGCTTTGGCTTTCCAGTAACACTATGTAACTCTCAGCATGTTAAAGTATAAAAGAACACAATGAACTTAACAGCCATCTGCACTATACAGGGTCAGTACTGTGGTGGCCATTCCTAATGAAAGCAGCTATCCTGTGTGTGTGTGTGTGTGTGTTTGACCACGAAGTTGTAACGAAAGCTTCATGTCTGTCTCTTCTCTGCCAGCTCTTCGCATCACAGCATATTTCCAGTCTCAAAGGGGACAGAGGAAGGAACACACACACATGAGGGAGGCATTCCTCATGGTAAGAAGAACACATCTACATACTAAAACAGCACGTTTACATGTTACATGTTTTAATGTATTTACCAGCACACACAGACCCTCACAAGTGCAAGGTGGCATATGGAGAGGCTGTACCATCAGGGAGAAGTGGTAAAGGCATGTTAAACTCATGACTTGCATGCTGAACACACACATAGACACACACTGCCCAGAACAGACACATTAGAGAGTCTGTGTTTGCTTGGAAACATCCCTGCTACATGATTTAAAGTTTTAACTTCTGTCCAGGATGACATATTACCCACGTCCAACCGAGGAGAAAAAACTGCACCCAGGACAGCACTGAGAAAAGAAAAAAAAATCTTGTTTTCTCTCATGTTGGAATTTCCCGCCAGAACTGTACCACTAGGAAATGTTGACTTTATTCCTCTGTTTTTGCAATTCTTTGTGCAAGTTCCTTTTTCGTTTCTGTTCAAGATTGGACAGAGAATTCTGGAAAACCCTTATGCCAAAGGACTCCACAGAGAAGACACAAGAATGAAACTGTCTTCAAGTTGGCTACTTTTACAAGCTCATATATCACCTATGACAGCTTCACTAAGAGATTTCCTTGAGATACATTGCCTGAAGTCATACAGTTATCTGCTGCTTTCCAAACAATTACAGACTCCCACTGTAAATCAATATACAACGTTTAAGCATCTTTAAACACAAAAACAATGTACAATCCTCAAAAGCTACCCAAGGTAAAGCATATAATTTCTGTTCCACCTGTGGCAACAATGTGAAACTGGAAAAATACAAAAATGCCTTATAAGAAAATATTACAGGTGTGCCTCTTAACACAGAACAATGACATGTTTTAAGATATGTCAGAGCTATGTCAAGATATTTTCATCTGAGACAGCTCAAACATGCAATTTAATGGGACTAGCTTAAGCCTTGTCTGTGAAACTGGAGGTAAATGTCTCTCATTGGTTGACTAAACAGCTAGCCCTGCTCCTACACTTACACAATTGTTTGAATCAATCGTGCTGTGTGGTCCTGATCGGAATGATATATTCCTTTAATAAACAAAGCAGCATTTTTATAATGCCACAAAGATATAGAGTTTCTTTGGGAATTTCAAGGGAAATCAGCTTACAAAATGGCTTACTTGCTTAGGAGAAAAGCATTTTAACATAAAAAAATGGCACATTTCACCTTGAAACCTTGATATTAGAAAATGCACCATGTACACATGTAGTGTGCTGTTTGGATCTACTGGCCAGCTTTTAATGCTGTTTAAAGTGTATATAGTTTACATTGATTATCTTATTTAATATTAATAGCTCTAGAATCCTTCTGAAACATCCTAGAAACACCTTGGGGGGGGGGGGGGGGGGGTAGTTTAACTATCATGGAAGCTTTTCACTGGAGAAAACGGTTAGTTGTAGAGGAAAAAATATTTCTAAGACAATTTCAAAAAGGTTCTTTTAAGAACTTTAAAGAGCCCAAATATAATATACAGTAATAATAAAAAGCCTTTTCAAAACAGTACTGTGATGGTATCATGGGATTGTGTTGGTACTGTGCAACATAGTATTCAATGATTGATTGTATTTCAAAACATACCATGTGATTCTCATATCCAAAAGCAAATATCATGTTGATTTTTAGAAAGTAAGCTCTAGAAAGCTCCATAATTGACACTGGCAACAGTCAGTGTTTTTCAGCCTGTGGTCAAAAACAGGCATTCTATCATTCACTGTCTCTTTCTCTCAAGCAAGTTTATGAGGGACTGACGGCAAACAGGCATCATGCTGTTAGTGCATTAGACTGAAGACATATGCCTGGATAATGAACACAACTCTTTCACCAGGCCACTGACAGCAAGCAAGAGACTCACCCCACCCTCACATTCTACATTAATAATGCTATCTAGCTCTGCTACATGATAAACAGAGTGGGAGAGCTGTCAGATGAACATGCAAGAAACGCAGGATTTGAAAAATGTGCCATATTTCACATCCTGCTTCATGAAAGCTTAATAAACATCAAAATGAGAGTATGTTAGCGAGTCTTACATGTACTTTACAGGGTTCTTGGAGTATAATTAAAAGTTAATAAAACGTGATACAAATAATGGAAAAGTGCTGACTTGATGGGGGAAAAAGTCACACCGTATCAACATTAAAGGGAGATTTCACCCAAAATCCCAATCGGACTTTTTTTCCCAAAAAGGAAATTTAGAATATTTAAGATGCTCTTTTCCATAACTTGAAAGTGAATTGTTTGCTTGATAATATTAAGCAGCACATCTGTTTTCAACACGGATAATAATGTTTTCTGAGCAGTAAATCATCAAATTTAAAAAACTTCTGAAGGACCACGTGACACTGAAGACTAATAATGCTAAAAAATTCAGCTTTGCAATTATCAAAAATGAACTGCATTTTAAAATACATTAAAATGAAAAATAGTATTTGCAATAAGTGCTGTCAAACAATTATAGCTTACAATTTTTTTTTTTGTTCACTTAATATGTGTACTGTGATGTATATATAAATGTATATATATAAAGACACACACATACAGTACATCATATATATATATTTGCATGTATATACTTATATTCATATAATTTATATTATATATACATATATTAACAAACATGACATATTTGTCTTAAATATGTACATGCATGTTTGTATTTATTTATACATAATAACTATGCACAGTTTACACACATATATTACACACAAACTTTTATTTTTGATGATTAGTCATAATGAATCCTTTGACAGCACTTACTGTAATATTTCACATCATAACTGCTTACTTTTTTCTGTATTTATGAACCTTGTGATTAAAAAAAAAACTGTTGTGTATTATGATTTCTGAAGCCATATATTAATTTTGTGTGACACATCGAGCAAAGTTAAGTTGTTATTAAAAATAAAATACAATAAAATACATAATTTTTTTTTTTTTTTTTTTTGCCAAAAGAACAGTCTGAAAAATCTGTTCTACATTTTTTAAATGCTTTTGAGGCGTAAATGCCATGTGAGTAATCATCGTTGAGCCATGGGGAAATGATGTCATGATGCTAATTGGCTGATATTACCACACAACAGCGTACAGACACAAACCCTTCCTGGCCCTTAGCCATGAGATGTTAAAAAGCATGCAAAGGTTACTTATTGAAATCTCTCATCATCATCATCCTCATCATCATAATAGTACATTAATTCCAAATGTATCTGTTCTAGAATTATAAAAAAAAAAAGTACTTTTAAATATAAAGATGATACAGAATTTTCAGATTTGAGTCAACTAAACTGCACATAATCCAATATGTGAATTGTGTGAATTCTGCTAAATAAATCAGGTCATTCCAAACAAGCACAGATTGTACACAGACACAAGACTTCGCCTGAGGAAGCCACAAAGAAGCAGATGCCACTGAGCGTGAGAGAGAGATTTGGAGATTTTCTGACTTCACCTCGAATCATCTTTGCAGAAAACTGTTCATTTTAAGCTGCCCAGGTTGTAGGCTGTGCTTAATGACGAGAGTTATCTCCCATGAGCACATGGTGCTCGGATACGGCTTAAACACACAGCTGAACACTGAATGTTGATGATTGCGAATCGAAGGGTTGTGCCAAAGGTTAAAAGCTAATTTATTAGAACACACATGCTTACACACACACACACACACACACACACACACACAAATATGTTCTTGCATAGTCTAAAACTTTCGTTAAACCAATGCCATCAAATCATGACCACAACTCTTGATTCACAACTCAGAACCATACAAGCCTGAGTCCACTGTGAAGCTGATCTTCAGGTCTATGAATGCTAAATCAGGTCTGTTCCAACCTCTGTGCCATCAAACATCTGCTGTTGAATAAACATTGTTTACCTGTGTAATCGATGAGGGAGCATTGAGCATCCAGAGAGAGTCTTCCAGCCAGTGAGTCCCAAAGTACATCCTAGCAATTCAATGAGAGAGCTGCAAATCACATGACACTCTTGGGTCTGCAGTTACAAAAGTAACCTTCCCTCACCTGGAGTTGAGAAGAGACTTTACAATGACATACAAATGAACAGAAGTCTCGACAGACCGTTAATGTAGCTTATCTGCTTGAGTGTTGCAGGAGCAATACTAATGTCATGGGTTTGACTGAAACAGAACAACAGACAGACGAAAGCAAATCAACCAAGGACATCTATGACACTTTGAAAGCTACCTGTTAGTATTGCTGTTTATCTCAATGTTTTTACGGGCACTCAGTTATGGATGCAGTTGTTTTTGAAGCGTAAATGCCATGTGAGTAACAATTGCTGAGCCATGAAGAAATTATGTCATGATGCTAATTGGCTTATATTACCACACAAAAGTGTACGGACGCAAATCTTTTACTATAAACGGTCAGAGACTATCAGAGATTATGCAAAAAAAAAAAAAAAAAGTATGCTTTTTTTTAAGACCATATTGTTAATAATAACAATAATAATAATAATAATATAGCTATACAATAAATAATAAAACATACCTTTTATATACTCATTAATGCATTAATAGAGCTTTTTTTTTTTCGCTCACAAATTGTAGGAACCGCATTTACTCGCATGACTTGAAGCTTTTTGAAAACAAAACAAAATAATAAAATGAAATGAAATTCCTTTAAACTAAAGACTTTTAAATGTAAACAAGGAGTTATTCAGCAAACTGTCCAAGCTTCTGCATTTCATACAATAAAAATGGAGAGTGGCTGTCAAGCACCAGAGAAAGATGATGAAAACACGGAGCATGAAGTCATTACAGTATAGTTACGATCTTTGTCTACTTTGCACAATTTTTTTTAAAGTTTGAGATATTAAATATGAGTGTTTGGCCATTAAAAATGTTAAACTGAAAAGCTCAGCATGTTTTGTTGTTTACTGATGACAGTTTGCCTTGACCACACACACCAACACACACACATGCACATAAACCAAGACAATGCACAGCTTGCTCCTTAAACTCAAGTTTTATGCACCATCTTTCACAGTTTGTGACAAAAACAAATTCATCCGGACACACATGCTATAATTTCAGCTTGCAGATGCTCTGAGGTGACAGGCACACACACACAGAGGTAGGTTTAGAGTGAGCTTTAGGATTCGAACAAGTAAGGCCTGAATAATGCAGTATCCGCTTACTGTATGATTGAAATAAATATACACTGATGCTATTTTATAGGATTTTTGTACTAATGTTATTCACATTTAGTGCAATTAAATCTAATTCTACACCGCAATGAAACCTTAACACTTTACTTATGTATAATGCACATATAATTGTTCATGTATATATACAGTAATTGCAATACAGTACAATATAACTGTACCATAAATATATATAGTACAAATTACAAAAGTAACTATTTTTTTTTTCTCATTCAAAACTTTTATTTATTTAAAAAGAGAGCCTACACTTATCGAGGGTTACAAATACCACTGCTTTTCCCTACTTTTGGGTGTAAAGAAAATTAAAGTAGAAGGTCTACACGGATTTTGTACTGTACAACAATTTGAGGAAACTGTTGAAAAAGCTTCAAGTCGGTTAGTGACCTATTCTTGTCTAAGTGAGCAGTTCTTAACCAGAACAAAGTACAAAATGCACAAGACTTCATGGCAAAGGTGCTGTGTGGCTACATCCAATAAAAGCAACCAATTCACAGACACACTTTTAGAAGAACTAAAAGCTCTATTACTGCAAAAACCCAATCGACCGTAATGAAATTATAATTACCATCAGACACATTTGTCGACATAATGCATCAAAAATATTCCCAAACGTTTAGTGTATCATAAATAGTGTAATGTAAATATTAATCCGTTTTAACGTTTCAGATTATGAGAACGTGCAACAAAAAGCAGGAACGTGTCAGACATCAACCTTGAGAACGTGTCTCTGTTATTGGCCCACGAAAAGTGTCTGCATTCCATGTTAATGCAAGTTAATTTCCTAGTCGATCCCAAAAAAAAAGCACCACCATACTTCCGTCGCAAATGCATTAGCCAGTAGCAAACAGATTTTCAAGACGGCCACCATGATTGCTAAAAGAGGCTCTAATGTTTGTGCGTGTGCCTTGCAATAATCTTTATCCCGAAGCAGAGGGCTGGTGCTGTAGCGTTGGCTAGCACGCTTGTGTTAGCGAGCAGCGGGTTAGCGCTGTTGCGTGCAAATCACACCCCGAGGCCAATGAAAGAATGACAAAGGTTAACAGTCCCCCAAGGGAAGGGGAAAGGGAAAAGAGAGCAAACAGGGCAGAGGTGAAGAACAACCAAAGAGGCAGAATGATAAGAAAAATGAGCGGAAAGAAAACAGGGATCTTAAAATGGGCCGGCGCGCTCTGGCACGCAACTCGCAAAACACACACATGTAAGGAAGAGCTGTGCAAACAAAGTGAAATCTAAAACAATTACACAAGAGCACATGGGCCTGCACACAAATAACTGACAGAAATACGAATGCGGAAAGAAATCCGTGCCACTTTAATCCTTTATTAGGTCTACTCAGTAAAACGCACACACGCACAATTACCGAAGAAACAAACAGATCCACAAAAACGCTCCAAATTGCTGCCACAAACAAAGCCCTTATCATGCTAGTTTAAAAAGCTCTTAAAGCACCCTCATTTCTTTCGCTCCCTCGCAGACTCATTAGTTGGATAACAGCAGAATCGTGGCTCCCCCAGTCGGCCCTCTATTCTCGTTAGCGCCTGCTGGCCACTTTCCCCAGTGTGTTCGCAGAGCGCTCTGCTAAGTGAAGGGAGAAAAAGCAAAAGTGGCATACAACAAATTATTTGACCCCTCGGGCTGCCCTCTAGTTCAAACACAACATTTTTAGGAGCACTGTCAACCAGCCCCCCCACCTCGCACCCTGCTCAGGCTGCACCCTGCCTGGGCATCAGGTCTGATCTCTCTCCTGCCTGGCTCCTGGAGCGTTATTAAGTGAGAAGGCTGTGGCTGATTGTAGCCTGTAGCGCAAAACCTGCTCTAACGTCTATACGCACGCTGCGAATGGCCTACTTCTACTCCATCAAGCTCTGTAGCACAAATGCACGCTTGCATACATAGAGCAAATAACATTTTGTGCCAACCTCACGTCACCTTGCTTTTAATGTGACCCAACACTGGCGAAAGAAAGAGAGAGCTGAGTGGAAGATGCCGGAGGGCTTAAAAAATTCACCGTTTAATGTTTAAAGGGTGGGTTTATTTAGAGACACAAATTTTGACAAGTTTGTTCCAGTCTAAAGAAAACAGGTCAGCCAGATTATAGGGGGCAGACTAGTCAACCAGATGCTTTTAACCAGGTCAACACAGATTAGCCAAGAATCTACCAGCTCTAAGCACAATTAGCAACCAGCTAGGGTCAACAAATGACTGGTTTCAACTTAAAAACTAACTACTGTACCATCAAAGTTGGAATTATTAAACACGCAGCATGAATAAATTATGGGAAATGTATATAAATATCTTCTCCTAATCTGATTTTGAATCAACGAAGTAGAAATACTGTACGTTTTATTAAGTAACTTTTTTCTAGGTTGCAACCATCAAATCATCAAAAAAAAATTAAATATATCATTGTATTATAGCAGATGTTTTATTAAGTGATATATATATATATATATATATATATATGTATTATTTAATTTTTTAAAATGTAATTTTTTACTGTTAATTATCTTAACAGTATATTAACAGTATATTTTTTCCTATCTACTGCCTTTAACGTTACTTTCTAGGATTAAGTCTACAAACAGACTTAGCAATTTTAATTGCTTGTTAACTGCAGGGTATTTCATTTAACAAGCTGAAGAACAAGGACACCAACAGGCTAAATAAATAAATATCCTAAAAAGTAGTGCTTTTATAAACTTTTTGTGCAATTAATGTGCTTAAGCAGCCAAACCAGTAAGTCTTAAAGGGATAGTTCACCCAATTACTCACCCTCATATCGTTCCAAACCTATAAGACCTCTGTTCACCTGCGGAAAACAAATTTTTGATGGAATCTGAGAGCTTTCACTTAATAACATAATTTCATTCAGTAGTTCTTCTCCCAGAGTTGCCGTCTTCTTCAATTTTGTAGAGTACCCTAAAATGTAAACAATGCAATTAGCGTTGTTTTCGTTCAGTAGACAACGTTCACATGCTGAATATAAACAACACTTGTTACGATGATTATGTTCTGGGGCACTCTCAAAAAAATGGTGGAAAACGGTAACTCTTGCTGAGTTCGAAAATCGTGAAAGTATTGTCGTAGCTTTGTAAAATTATGGTTAAACCCTGATGGACTATTTTACCAACACAGTCTCACTACAACTCGTCACATTTTGACGTTTGCTCAAAACATTTTTGGGTCGTTTTTCGATGCTCAAGGTACCCCCTTTTTTTTAAGTGCCCGAAAAATTACGCAAAACTGTTTTGACCAAGCGTCAAAATGTGACAAGTTGGAGTGAGACTGTTGATTTTACTGATGTTCCTGCTGTGATTATGCGTTGATCGTGGTAATATCTTGAGGATGAGTTATTGATTAGAGGTTTTCATTGTTTCATTGTATTCTTTATAGTTTTTGTTTTTGATACCATGAGGCACAAAAAATATACTCTGAATTAGGATTTTGCCATTCTTTTCCAAGCAATTACAATTGAACAAAGGCTGGAGCTTTTTTAGTTTTGACCATATCTCTACACTTAAACCTAACCTTACCATGAGTAATGCCTAAAATCATATTTAATGACAGATGAACGACAAGCCTAAAATCCTAAACTTCACAAAAACTCTTGAAATCTGATTGGCTAATCACAATGTTGTTCCAGAGTCATGTCGAATTCAGCAAAATCAGGTTCTGCATGAGCCATATTACTCAGTTTTCTGTTGTGACTAGATCACTGAGTGAGTTAGTGAAATGGGTCAGGTCAGGTTTTGCGAATCTGTGATATTGTGATTCAGATCTGACAAAAAAAAAAAAAAAAAAAAAAAAGATTAATTTCAGGGAATGACATATTTCAGTCTATTCTCAGTCATGTGATATTTTAGGGGTGGGGTTAGCTGTACAGTAGGTCATTTGTACAAGTTCATTCAAATTGGCAACTTGTAAAATAGGTACTATTTAACAAAAATCATATGAATTTGTACTGTGTGAGTGAGGTCGTATGAATTAGCCATCTCAAAAAAATATGTACATATTGCCGTGAGACTGGGCTGGAAATAAAAGGTACAAAGGCTGTCACTGGAATGGTACCTTTTCAAACTCAATCTCACAGTAACATATTTTACAAGATGGCTAATTCATACAAATTCATATGACCTCACTCGACCTCATTGAGAGAGTGTACACAAAGCTACTGTGCAGCTTCACAAAAATGAAATATAGGATATTTTATTATTATTATTTTTAATTTTACATTTTTGCCATTTTCTGTGTTCACATTCATGATGAAAAGAATGGCCCGGATATTCTTCAAAAACTTTTGAAGAATAAAAAAAAAAAGTGGTTTGTAACACCAAATTTGAAAATTTGGATAATAAGATTCCGACTGATTTTGTGATGCACCAATAGCACAGGACGTCCTCTATCTGGATTATCATTCTACGTACAAACACTTAGCTCTCATTCTCTTTGTTCAAGTTTCTTCTCTCTTTTGAAAGCTCTAACCCATTCCCAAAGTGAATAAAAGCCATCTTCAATTAGGCCACAGAACCTCTGAATATTCTATTTTTCTTTTCTTCTCTTGTGTATTACACGGAAAAGACAATCATAGCTCTTCACTAACCGTATGGAACATGTTATTGTACATCATTAACGAAGCAGGGTGAGCAATTTCTCACACAAGACACACAACCAGATGTGATCTATTAAGCTGAATAACAATGAGCAGTTAAACCATTTGTAAGTTAAACTGATAAAAAGGTTTTTATTCCACAAGAATGGGCCCTTATCTGAGCTTGATAGAGCTTTTAGGATTCTTTACGTCTGGAGAACAAAAAAAAGAATTCTCATCATCTTCCCCCCCAAAAAAGAAATGCCTATTTTTTTTGGACTCGATCTCTCATTTCTGCCACTGAAACCTTCTTTACCTTCCCTCAATAACGGTGCCTGCATCTCCTCTCGACCATCCTCAATAACCTCAATTTCCCACTATTACTCTGTCAAAAGCTCCCGGAGGATGACAGCGGAGAACAGCGGAGCTGAGAGCACGGGAGCAGGTGCCACTGCATCTGAGGTCACAGATTTCTCATGTCAAAATGACCTACAGTGAGGGCTAGCTCTGTGACAAGAAACAAAAGAGCTCTGACATGAGACGAAGAAAGACAGGGGGAAGAGAGAGAGAGGCTGAAACGAGAGAGGAAGCTATCATATGACCAAGTAGGGTGGTTAATTTGCTCTAACAAAACGGAGAGGCCTACTGGGGCTCAGACAACCCTAGTTAAGGGAATAAAAGAAAACTTTGTCTGCGTGATCATTTGAAAACAAAGCCGTCTTTGTGCGCTCGGATGGGAGCTTTTAAATGCAGTTGAAGAGCGTATAGGCAGAAGAAATAGCGATGAGATGAAAAGAAATTATTAACATCCAGAGGTGTGTAGGAAAGCAGCAGTGTGCCGCGAACGCAATGAACGCAGCGGTATGTTGTCATAGCAATCTCTTACACACGTTATTCAGAGTGGTATCAAAAATAAACTTTACTTAAAATATCTTGCTAATTAGCATATAAACCACTCTGTCTCATTTTATTGGGTTTAATTTGTTTTTAAAGGCATGAAACCACAGATGACGTCCATACTATGCAGCACGGTTTTACATCCCCCATTATATCGTATGACTTAATATAATTAAAGTCATCTTGCTAATTGATTTAAATGGTGAAAAGTGGGCGATACATACCATAACTATTTACTATTATACCATAACTATTAATAACTAACATTATTCAACAGACAGCATGGCCTAAGTGTGGAAGCTTTTTCCAATCAGAATGAATGCAATTGCAACTTAATGTGTTTTGCAATTCTGAAAAGTCAGAATTGTGGAATAAAAAGTTGAAACTCTCTCTCACATTTCTGACTTTTTTCCAGATTAAAAAATAAATAAAAATAGATACAGTCAAAATTCTGAATGAAAATTTAGACTTGCGAGACATAAATATTGAATTTAAATCATTTAAATAAATTCTAGCACATTTTCCCCCAGATGTGTGGAACAAAACAAAACCAAACACGAAACTTAAAATGAAAAAATTGTAAAGCAATTATTGATTTATTTTTTAATTCTACGGTAGGTAAAAAAAAAAGAAAAAAAAGAAGAAAAAAAAAAGAATTGAGAGACAAACTTACAATCCAGAGCAAAAAAGCAGAATTACAAAGAAAAAATTCCAAATTCTGAGTTTATATCTTGCACTTCTGAACACTTCTTGCACTGACCCAGATAAAAGTAATAATATAATAATGAAGGTTTCTAATGTTTATGTTCAGAAGAAAAATAAAAGATAAAAAACATTAGTTGTTTTATCAAATATGAACGGTATACCTCATTGAAACAATAGAAAATAAATGCTCTGCGTATCAGCCTGATCTCTTGAGAATCAAATTTAGAGATTGTAATGAGTGTGAACTGTGTGCTTTATAATAATGAAAGCCTCATGAAACTCATCAAATGATTTATTCTGAATACACACAGTGGCACAAACACGCACACCATACAGGGGTTTTTAATTACTCTTAGTCACTGAAATTGGGATCAGTGTCTAAACTAATCTTCATGCATGTCTGGTTCAGGATGTAATATCTGTAATAGAGCAGTATGAATACTGTTACACTGCTGAAATGCTTATAATTCAAATGAGACTGCTGGAGTTATATTTAATTTAATCTACCAGCCTAAAAAATTATC
>JAUMHP010000040.1:11693025-11705141 GCA_032361065.1 Enteromius trimaculatus | reverse complement strand
CACTGCTGAAATGCTTATAATTCAAATGAGACTGCTGGAGTTATATTTAATTTAATCTACCAGCCTAAAAAATTATCTGCAATCAGAAGCAGATTGCGGTGATTAAAATGAAATATGGTTTTAAATATGCATTAATTTTAATGTGACAATATGTTGTGCCAGAGATTTGCAGTCAATCCGATGACTAACGGATTCATTTTTAATAAAATAACACAAAACTTTAATTACTACCCCAGCAAAGGTAAAACTGACTTATAAAATATAAAAACCATATATTTATATATTTATAAAAATGTTAGATCAAAATCGCTCTGTAATCACTATGGGATCAAGGTTAATACCTTCAAGCACAGTACGCTTGAGCTGACAAAAAAGGAAAATGTTATTACAAAAGGAGAAGTGACAGATTTTAAATGATGAAAGTATTAAAAGTTTTAAAAGTTAATCATTACTTCAAGTGAGATCATATCATATCACACTTTCTAACACATGGTTAAAACAAGAAAAATCAATCTAGAGTCTAGTAGACATCAAGTGCTCGAACCATTAAACTGCCTATAATTTTATGTAGCGTGACCCAGTTTTGAGA
The DNA here is from genome assembly GCA_032361065.1 of Enteromius trimaculatus. Taxonomy (NCBI): domain Eukaryota; kingdom Metazoa; phylum Chordata; class Actinopteri; order Cypriniformes; family Cyprinidae; genus Enteromius; species Enteromius trimaculatus. The sequence continues at coordinate 11,704,552 of JAUMHP010000040.1, read as the reverse complement.
CACACACACACACACATATATATGTATGTATGTGTAAATATCTATTAGTTGTATTGTTTTTTTGTTTTTTTTTGCAATGAAGATTTAAGCTATTTAAGCTACTTAAGCCCAGAATAAAAAGTTACAAAGTTTAAATGTTCATAGATCCTCTAAAGGGGGAACAGACAGTAATGGGAAAACATGTTTGTGAGCAAACACACAACTTGTGATGAAAATTATATCATTCTTTAATGCCTTTGCAATCAAATGAACTATTTCTAAGAAAATCTAAAAAAGAGTGAATGCAGACGTATAGAAACATAGAGGCTACATATTACCAGATTGAGAGGTGATTTTTCATATCAAAAGAAATTTCATTTTTTTCATTAAGCTACTGAGGGGGAATCACCCCCACCCTAGTTTTTTTTATTTTTTTACTGATTTAAATTGTTGATATATATGACCTCACAGTAACCAAAAATGTCCCAACAAAGTCAAAATGTACTGATATTACGATCCTATATATATATAGATATAGATATACTATACTAGCATGGGCCTGCACATACTTCCTGTGACGCTACAATCAATTTCGTGAGCAAAATCAGTCTGGCAAAGCTGCCGTTTTAGAGCATTTCCGTTTCAAAAAAAAGTGGGAACCAATAAGAAACGAGCTCCCCACCCCCGGCACGAATGAGGCGGGTTCTTCAGGTTCTGTCGCTACGCATACGTCATTTGTATAGAATTATGGGTAAGGTTCCAATATTAGTGACAATTTCTGGTTATTTACTGATCATGTTCATTGTTAATGTCTATGTCTGTAGTTCTTTTGCTAGGACACCTGTGTGAACTGACCTTAGTAGAGTGTCACATTAAAAAAACATACACACAAATAAAAAATAAAATAAAATAAATAAACATGTAAATGTTCTCTGGTGTCTGTTTGGACTCAGCACCAACCAACAAATGATTCTCATGTGAAAAAAATGTTATAAACATAAAGACAGTGAGCTCTCTGTGTCAGAGTAGGCATATGGTAGACGTTGGAGTGTCATATGACAAAAAGAAAGGGCCTTTTGCCAACATAAGCTCAAACACACTCGCATCTCATGACTGCTTTGTCTTATTAAACAGTGTGCTCTTTCTTCACCCGTTCAAATTCTAGTTAAACTTGTGACTAATTTGTCTCGTACCTACAGTATACAGACATCAAGCATTCTTCACCCCTCGGGACCAGAGAGAAAATAGATTATTTCTGCACCCTGTAAACAGAGAAAGGTCTTTGTAATGAAAGCCGTACATAACTTATAATAGTTGATGTAGATCATCAATCAGGCTGGAGTCTGTGAAAGGTCTCCTCCACGCTGATCCATATATCATAGAACGTTTACTTTTCTTGTAAAGAATTTAACAAACAACTCTTGTCTCATGCATATTTAAATCTCCTTACTTTTTGATCAGGTGGCGAAAAGTTTCTTAAAAGGAAAGTGTTAAAGAAAACGCATGCTTAACTATTTCATTCAAAGCGTTAAAACAAGAACAAAGGAACAGATGCTAATTTCAGAGGATACGGCCTGCTTTAACTCGACTCATCATGTTTTAGATCGTATTTAAATAGGCAGAATTCTGAAAGCGCATTGATGGTTTTCATTTAACTTTTATACAGCAGTCCATTTTCCTTTACCGAGCGAGATGAAACACTCAAACACAGTTTAAGGAGTTCATTTATCATGCCGTCCATTGAAATTGAGAGGCTGATTTCTGCAGGTGCGTAACAATGTGTTTAGCATCACAAAAGCTGCGGTAATGCAATAGATCAGCATTCTGCATAACTTTGGCTGCTGTAGGACCAACAAAATCGACTTTGCAGCATGTACTTTATGATGCTATATGATAGCTAAAATGAGAAATAGAGGTGTAAAATACAGCTCACAACATCCAAGTTTGCATTATTTTTAGTTTCATGAAATTAATCTTTTAGAAATGTTAAACAACAATTTTTGAATTAATCAAAAATGATAGTTAAGACATTTATAATATTCCAATATATTTCAGTTTCAAATAAAATATTTTCACTGAACTTTCTATTCATTTAAAAATACAGAAAAATAGATCAAATCAAATAGATGCAGCCTTGGTAAATAACCTTTGACCAGTAGTGAACATACATATAAAAACATATATAATACTTTTATCCATTAAGGAACAATTGAATTAATCAAAAATGATAGTTAAGACATTTATAATATTCCAAAATATTTCAGTTTCAAATAAAATCTTTTCACTGAACTTTCTATTAATCTAAAAATACAGAAAAATAGATCAAATCAAATAGATGCAGCCTTGGTAAATAACCTTTAACCAGTAGTGAACATACATATAAAAATATCTCTATCAAAGCATAAACGGGCCATACATCAAACACACACACACACATTTATATTATTTTCTATTCTACTGAATAAACATATTAAACTGCCAGCATTAATATGCAGCAGGCTAAAAAAAAAAAAAAAAAAAAAAAGCAAACAGGTCTGGTCTATGCAGCGAATGAAGCCTTCTCTGATTCCCACCGCTGCCTGCAGCCAAAGGCTCTCATCATAAAATACGAAGCTGACAGGAGGTGTTCTGGATTAAACCTGTTTAAACAGGAGACCGTGGAGAGCAGGCGTGTCTCTACTCGTGGGCCGCTTAGGTTCACGCTGTCTGGATTAGACCCCGAACAGAGCCCACTCGCGCACATCAACACACACCGACATACGCACACACACAGAGCTAAGCAAGCAATAAAGCATCTCACACACCATTTTAACCTGCCTGCTGCAGAGAGAGAGAGACAGGTAGACAGACTGAAGCGTTGCGAATGAGCACAGGTTCATCAACAACAGGATGAGGCAAGCTTGGCTAATCTAAAAGGAAAACGAAAGCACAAAATGAAACACTCCATCATGGTATGGAAAATAAGCCATGATGTGTAAGCATACCTTCCATATGTATATGACAAGATACATATCTCTCACAAAACATTAATAGGTGCCAGGTGGCCATTTAATATAATATTTATAAATATAAATGTATATATCTAGTGCTGTCAAACTATTAACCGTGATTAAAACTGCATCTGAAGAAAAAAGTTTCAGTTTACATAATGTTTATATGTTGTGTCAATTTCTATATAAACACACACACATACAGAATATATGACATTTTTTACATGTAAATACATTTATATATTTATATTCTTATATATAAACATTTTAATGCATACAAATTCATATCTATATCTATCCATTCATGTTCTTTTTAGTATATACATAATAAATCCTACACAGTTTTAAAGTTGTTATACTTTTTCCTTTTTTTTAAATCATGCATGATTTTATTATTTATTATATATATATATATATATATTTTTTGGCAGAAAATATCACCTCTCAACCCTATCAACAACTGCCCTGTTGCTATTCTGGAGGTTTAATTACACTGCAACATATTAAGTAACCTCAAGGTGATAAATGTGATTTATTACCACACAAAATATATTTTAAATCATACAGAGATTACCATCTTTACCATTGCCATCTAAAAAAGGCACATATCTTATAGAATGACACATCTGCTGTTATCAGCTGTTGATGGGGTTTTTATATATATATATATATGGAAAATCTGTCCAGGGGTTGAGAACAGTAATGATTTTACCTGGAAGAGTGGCTTTCAGAATGGTTCGAAGAGGCCTTTAAGGAGAAACATTCAAATCTTGCACTAATGGGTTCTTCAGACTTTAGTCAGAGTAAATGGCAGCAAAAAATAAGGCTGTTTAAGGATAGAAGCAGAGTCTGATCAATATACAGCTGTAGTGGTGACTGTGGAGCTGACAATACACCGAAAAAAAAATTCATTTGTAGTTTACATTTGGAAATTAACAAATGCTTTACTACAGACCTGACATCTGAATCAATAAATCACGAAGATTATTTCTAAAAGTAGTAAATAATATCTGAGTGTATCCCATTGAATATTCATGAGGAAGACTTTGTTGTCATAGACCTAAGTGAGGGTTTATTGGGAGGCCATGATTGAGGGAATTTGGGCAGGACACTGAGGTTACACCCCTACTCTTTACGATGAGTGTCATGGGATTTTTAATGGCCGCATAGAGTCAGGACCTCGGTTTAATGTCTCATCCGAAAGACGGTGTATGAGATATATGTGTCGTGTGTGAATGTATTTTCAACAGAAACGTTTCCTAACTTAGCAAAGGAAAACCATTACCTTACATTGAAATCATCCAACAATTTTCTTCACAAATACTTGGTTTGTGCTTCTAATTTACCTTTTTTTTTTTATTTGTTCTTTGCCGCACTCATCACTAATCACGTAAAGCTGATGTATTACGTCACCAGCTGATGAACCATAGAAACATTAACAACCAATCAGAATCAATCATGCTTATAATAAACAGACGATATTGTTTGCTGGATGGATACATTATCGTAATCTTTAGTTATTGCTAACCTGAATATTTTCTTTATAAAACGTGTGATGATGTTTCTGTCTTTCACAAATTTTACTTTTATTGCAATGTATCTCCACAAAATGTCTGTAACTTTCATCATATTTAACCAGGCCCTAACCAGCTGCAATTTTCGTTCATCGTTTGCATCGCCCGGTCTAGGCCTTTTTATTTGTATTTTTTATACTTAATTTACTTACATTTTCTTAATTTATTTATTAACTTAGATGTCAATATGGCTCTTTAAAACAAAACAAAACAAAACAAAAAACCAAAACAAAATTTACTGCAAAAATAACTCCATCAAAGTTTGAAATTAAAAATGCACAGCAACACAGCTGTGGTAGTGGTAGGCTGACAATGAAATGTGCTATAATTGAGGCATTGCAGTAAATTTCGACCGCCATTGCTTTGACATCATCGGGGCATTTACAATGAGCAACTTGGAACAAATGCCCAACAATTCTTTGAGTATCTGACAGAGTTTTGGCAAAGTTTCACAGCATACAATCTTTATTATATAGTAAATACAAGATTCAAGTAATTTGTATCAACCATTTCTGTCCTGTTGTAAAAACAGCTGGATCATTATTTGTTGTAACCACTTCTCTGTACGCCAGTTTACTGAAATACCTGAACCTAAAAGGTCTATAGAGTGAAAAGCAGAGTGGCCGTTAAACCTCCGGTGTGCATTATTTTTCTAATAATTCAATGGCCCGGAGTTAATTACTCCACACATATTCTACGCTTGCCACACCTCAAGACATCGATCTGATGATATAAAAGGTATTTGTCCAGTTTTTTAAAAAGCTATTGTGAGTAGGATTATTTCATTTAATGTCACCGTCAATTCCCAAAAGTCATTTTAGACCTAGTAATGGAGGCTTGAACTGTTGATAGTAGACTAATGCTGTTAACAGCAAATGTAAGTGTGTATACTGTATGCGTGAGTGAAAGAGAAAGTGTGTTCATTACCTAGAGTCTGTGCATCTCTCAATAGTGTTCTGTGTAATAGTGAAACTTTTATGTTAATTTTCTGCACTAACAGTGTAAGACCTTTTAATTAATAGAAACCATTTGGACAAGTGATATGGAACTGTGATGCGGTCAAAGAGCTCCCTGGAACAATGTTTGCTGTGCATTTCCTTGAAAATATTTGCACACCTTAGAATGAGATTCAGATCCAAGCATTCGGTGACTTTTGAGCTCTAAGCACATAACTGACCCTGTTCTCATACAAATCTGGGATATCTTATTCATCTGAACCACCCTGACCGAACTCAAAGGACCTCTGAGAGTCCAGGATGTCTCTGAGCCGTGCTCCAGCAGACAGAAGCTCCTTTCTGAGCATTCTCAGAGGAGCTGACTCCAGGTCAGTGTAGCATACTGGAGAAGCATCATGCTCCATCAATCACACCCTGGCTTCCCATTTTGGACAGCTGACAGGGGAACTGCATGGCCATCTGTGATGTCACCGCGCATTCTGAGCGACGGGCAAAGCAGTTATGCACAGTCAAACACACACACAGACACACATATGCATACACACCGTTCCCTGTCCACAGATCCCTCTCTGCTGTCAGTCCTCATTGTGTCCGTTTACAGTTCCCTTGTTCAGAAAGCCGAAAAAGAGCGTCTGGTTCACTGGCCACCGTCTGCTAGTGAGAGGGAATTGGTTGGGACATGGATAGCCTCATCGCTGGTCTGGAGTCAGTATGAGAATCTTTAGGCAGAGATGCCACATAAAGCCCAGAGGATACATGTTGATCTCATGTTGATTTCCAACATGGTTTGACGTTTTACACTGTGTCCAACATGACAATTAGAGCAAAATCTTTTAATACATTTAACACAAACGCATGCTGTCGATTAAATTGAAGCGTGAATTAAACCACAAGCATGTGTGTCAGATATGTGTCAGATTCAGCAGCAGCAGCTCTTAAAGTAATAGCAGCCAAATAACCTAACAACCCAGCTGCTGTGATGTCTGTTAATCAAAGAACAAAAGAAAAAAAAGAGGGAATCCATTACTTTTGTGGCTTTAAAGGAATAGTTCAACCAAAAATGAAAGCTATGCCATAAACTACTCATATATACTGTATATATTATGTGTGAATATATAAATTCTAATTTAAAGTCACACATAGATACTAGTGTGTTAATATAATTATAAATATAATTATTATCTAACATTTGTGATGTTGGTGTTTATGAAGCACCAGTGTAAATATAATGTGGGCTGAGACACATCAGAACTAAAAGAAAGATTGAGTCTGCTTTAAAGTACAGCAACAAAGTCAATCTAAAAAAACTTAAAATATATTTAAATGTGTGAATATTTGATCTATTTACTTATATGTGATCATTAACATCAGAGAACTGTGAATGTGTTACTAAATTATTGAAATATTGCGGAAATATCAGGGAGTGCTTGAAAACAAAAACAAAACTAATTTTATTTATTATTCGATTTCATTTTATTACTGAATTGTACCTTAGCAGTGTACATGCTCTCTGAGCCTTGCTGCTCACCAGGGAGATGTAGGTTTCCAGGTCCAGCCATTGTTGTACTGATCATCCACTTTCTCTGCCTCTTTCTCCAGTAATGCCCTGTCCCCTCTCTACTGTCTTTCTCAATAAAGAGTGGCAAAAGCCCCTATAAAGTCACTAAGAGAGAAAAACACATTAATCAACCAAATTGACCGGCATGTCTTTCTCGGCAGGTCCGCATCACACGTCTGCTCTCTCATCTCAGGTTGTCATCTGTAATATCCCCCCGGCACGCTGGCCGACGCTGATATCCCCTCATCAGTCCAGCACAAATGGCTTGTGCATCACAGACATGGCTCAAACCGATGCGAACAGTGTGCGGTGAGGAGAAATATATTCACTTTCTCTCTTTGCTGTCCTCAGCAGCCACCTTATCAGATCAAACAGCTGAGAAACACAGCAATGACTCAGTGACCACTGTGTGTGTGTGCTGTATCTGCTTCCTGAGGCCTTAGACACCATATTGGTTATGTTAGATATGGGAGTGCACACATCCACACACACACATATACCTACATATATAAATACAATGAACACCACACACACACACCTAGCAGAGTCAGATATGCCAATACCGCATGGATCAGCGGTGCCTTATCCTGCTTTGTCCACCAGAAGCTCGGCGTCAGATATCATATTACTGACTGACTCCAGAGACATGTGTGGGGTCAATGGATCAGAACCTGATCGATATGGGGAAAGGAGATACAGGAGGTTATATTTAAGTGGACAGAATTAAATTAAATTGGAAAATACAACTGAAAGGCACATAAAACCTCCATTTTCTCTCAGTGACCTGTTTGTACCTGGAGTTCCTCTTTCCCTCTTTGCTCTCACATGCTCCACACAGCAGTCTCTGTGAACCATGCCCATCCTCACATATTAAATAATACAAATTAGCATGTGTATTAATATTCTTTAATGTAAACATGAATATGTAGCATACCTTTATTACTTTTTGGATGGTGTGCCAAATAAATTAAGAACTTACACAGACATATACATAATTATGTAACAGAATATTCACAACACGTTCAATAATTAAGCTATGTACTGATTTATTTATTTATTTATTTATTTAAGATGTCGTTTACTCACAAAGGCTGCATTTATTTGAGCAAAAGTATTTTGTGAATATTATAAAATATTATTATGATTTTAAGGGATTTAATGTTTTCATTTTTAAAAATGTATCTTAAATGTCTTGTGATATATTCACACGATCCTTCAGAAATTATTCGAATATGCCAATTTGGTGCTCAAGACATATTTCGTCTTATAATCAGTATTGAAAACAATAATACAATTTTTTTATCGTGCTGTGTAATATTTTTGTGTAAACTGCCATGCACTTCTAGTGTAAATTATACAATTTTTAATCGTGATCACAATTTCTGCTTCTCTAAATTTATTAAGTAACTAGTCTGTGATATTTGCTCCTTGGTAACTGAAAAAAATCATTTTCATTTGGTGTTTACACTCTTTTGCAATGGTAACAACATCCTTTGAATCCCCTAATCAGTGTTTTTTTGCCCTATGGTTTATTTAGACCATGCAGGACCATCAGTTCTCTTGTGGAAGTGGACTAATTCTGACTGTAAAATTAATTAATAAATAAATAAACTAACAATAAACACAATAAGTAATTGTAACAGTAAATAAATGTATAATTTAATTCCACTTAAAATACTGTTCTTTCTAGCAGTCGACATTTAAAGACAAGAACAGGTACCGTTTTAGTTTTAGGACAACTTTGATTAAAGATTTTGATACACACACACACACGTTTCAGTGAGGCAACTCTTCAAGACTGGCAATAATAAGGACTAACACTATGGACTGGAATAATGGCTACTGAAAATTCAGTTTTGCATCACTTTCAGCTTATGATTTGACCTAATCTCCACCTCAAAAAAGGTTAAAAAATGATTAATAAAACAAATCTTGACATTTAAATTTGCATTGCATAATAGTCCAACCAACTACTAAAATGTGCTACCAGCGTGACACCAAAAGCAATGCTTCTTTGGTTACCTCTTCTCTAATCTCCACAAAAGATTTGTTAATTCCCGTGGCTGGAACTTATACACAGTCCAGACCTCCTGATATTTAAATTGATTGGTTAGATATTGATTAAGCTGGCTGCTTCAGGTGATGTATGCGCTTGTCTATGCTCTGAATCTCTCCCGGGGCACCATCAGACAGCACAACAATACAAAACAAACAACGTGGCCTGCCACAGAGAATAACATTCCACCAAAAACTCCTACTAGAGAAGAACCTTCACACCTGCTGTTCCTCAGTCAGAAAAAAAAAATCCAATTATGGGCCGACAAGTAAACGTTTCAGCACTTAAGAGCGGATTGATAAGAGGCAAGAGTGATAGAGGGAGAGAGAAAGAGAGAGACAGAAAAGGCTCATTTGCACAATAATACAGTTAGTGAGGTGATTTTAAAATAAGAAAAGCCCATTAACATTTAAATGACTGCAATGAGTTTCCAAATTAAGCATTTTTTTGCAATCCTTCAGCTGGATCGGATCAGTCAGGGGGAGGATGAAAGGCCTGACTGTGCACTGCTGGCTCACTTTGGCCCATTGTAGCCTGGCTTAGCCCTGTTTAAGCTTTAAGACTGAACCCATCTCAAGCCAAAACCGGTCCACTTCCTGCACTGAACATGCATGAATCAAGAAGGCACAGGCAAATTAAACAGAATAAGACTGAAACTTCAAGAGCCTTGCTTTGGTACAGTATTGTAGGTTAATCTCTTTTTATGTGGACACTGCAATCAAGCACCTCGAAACACCTGAAAGCCACAGAGCTACTTGAAAGCAATTTATCCAAGACGTTCTCAAGTCAACAACTCCCTGATTCAATGAACTCCGAATTTCTTTTGAGAAGTCAATCCAGTAGAGCCTTCAGTTATAAATGCTGTGACCGGCCTAAAAAGTGTTTTCTCAGGTCAGTTATTATGTGTGTTTCATATTTTGGTTGACTCAACCATCAATTAATCATTCCTTTCAGTAGGTTTTATTCTTTTCAGTGAACTGACCAAATGGGTTTACAAAATGGTTTGAATTGATTCGCATTTGTTTGGACCACTCTTTCTCTCTCTGAATCATCCGAAGCAGTTTTATGTCAGCAAAAGAGACATTATCAAGATGCTCAAAAGGACAGGACAAATAGCACTGGATGAAGTGGATATTCACCTTCAAACAATTGAAACAAAAGAATACCTTTTGAGAGGTAACTTTGAGAATTTAGCTACCGCTGTATCGTTTGAATAAGCAGCCATTCCAATTGTGTTTTTCGGTCGTTTTCCTTTGCTAGATGGATGTCTTTTTTTTTTTTTTTTGCTAGCCTTTTCATGTTTTAAAATGTTTCAAATGTAAAGGCACTTTCTGAAGACTCTTCTGAAGATCTGAAGGGTCTCATGAGTATTCTGATCTTACAGTGTGTAAAGTTATAGAATTTTTGAACATAAGCATATATTGATATTTTGCACTTTTTAGTGTTATTTTTGTCAAAAACATTTTTCATACCCCCGAATAAAATCCTGAAAGAGTTCAAACTGGAGTCAAACTCACCATGATAACTCTCTGGGGTCTGAGGTAATTTCAGCTACTTAGAACATACTATTGACCAACATGTTGTTTTTGTATTCAGCAGATGCTGTGCTACAATAATATGTGACCAGAATGGATGTACATGTTCGCATTTTTTAGAAAAAAAAAAATATTATGCATGGTTAGTAAGTTTTGTGAAAATAAAACTAGCTAAAATAAGGTCATGCAAGCCATACTGAATAGTCCTGAATAAGAGTTTAACCAGTAACCAGTGTTTTAGGCTAGAATATTTACTATATTTACTATGCACCAGCAAACAACCATCTATAACACTCCTAAAACATTCAAACATCATTCTAGCAATTTCTGCAAAGGTTTGAGCTGTTTCATTCAACTAATAAATTATCATGGTATTCATCTGGTCATATATTATTGATTTACTAAAAAAAAATAATAAATACGATATTGACCCTCTGTGTGACCCATCCAATCATGCTCCAGCAGGCCTAATACATGTTCTGGGAACAGCCATTCATAGCTTCTTTTGGCAATATTAATTTGATTGGTTTTCATTGATTGCAAATAACCATATTGAACAGTGTCCTTTGGTTGCACTTTTGGACTCTCTCCAAATCATGTCAGCTGCCAGCTCCACTCGCTAATGCACTTGCCTTTTCTACATTACTAGCTGAAAGGCTAATACTTCTGGTTCGGAAGCACAGTTATCCTCAGTCATTTGACAACTAGCTGAAGAATGTTTTATTCAATTATCAAAAGATTTTCAAAATCTCAAAACACTTTTTATATCCTCTATGACCCTTACACTGTTTTAACGTTTTTGGAATAGTATAAAAATAGTAGTTCCGTAATATTACAATAATTGATGCCTATTCAAGCAGATTTTAAAACAAACACATG
>JAUMHP010000040.1:11682215-11692925 GCA_032361065.1 Enteromius trimaculatus | reverse complement strand
GAATAGTATAAAAATAGTAGTTCCGTAATATTACAATAATTGATGCCTATTCAAGCAGATTTTAAAACAAACACATGCTGAAAGCATCAGTTTCACGTTATCCTTCAGGAATCACTCTTATATGCTAACTTAGTGCTCAAGATACGTACATTTTTTATATTATCAGTGTTAAAAACAGTTGTGCTATTTGCATTTTATTTTTGTACATATTTGTTGCAGAAGAAGAAATCATAAATTTCTTTCTTGATGTCAAAACTGAAAAGGCTTAAATACTAATGTTTTACAATAACAATATTTTGGAAACAGCTGTAACCAGAACACACATTAGTAGGCCAACTGGTTATTAAGCTGGAAACCGATCAAATTACGACTGCCAAAAGGGAGCGAATAATGCCAAACCATATGTATCAGGTCACCGGTCACACAGACTGGGAGTACTGTATTTTTTATATTATTTTATTATACCTAATAATATTAAATCATGTCGTCACATAAATGCAGTTATTTATTCCACACAATTCTATACTGGCGTTTTTATTTTTTTTTGTCGCACTGAAGGCTGGATAGACAGAAGGTGTGGTGTGAAATGAGAGGTACAGGATGTGCGAGTGGAACACACTGCAGGGGAAAAGGTGAAGCAGGAGACAATATGCTGCCTCTAAACAGGCCAAAAGACATTCTGTCCAGTTCTCTATGTGTGTGTGTTTAAGGAGGTGAAATAAACATATGAAGAGACAGGTGCACAACAGCATTGACTAGGCCTGCTGTACCGATGTGTATGTGGGTGTTGGTGGGGGGGGGTTATGTGGTTTATGAGGACACAAATTTGCATAATGACATGGGTATGACATAGGTATTAAAATATGTAGGTGTTTTAGGAGGACATTTTCAGTGTCCCCATAATTCAAAAGCTTAAAAAACATACTGAATGGTGTTTTTTGTTTTTTTTGAAAATCTAAAAGTGCACACAGTTTCCTGTAGTGTAGGACAATACCACATACAGTTTGTACAGTATAAAAACCATTACGCCTATGAAGAGTCTCCATAAATCACAAAAACCAACGCGCGTGCGTGCGTGTGTGTGTGTGTGTGTGTGTGTGTGTGAAAGAGAGAGAGAGATAGAATAAATGTGTGATATGCAGTAACAGATACAAGGGCAGCATTCTGAGCATAGGAACAAGCATTAAGTGTCTGTGTTTATGCGCATGTGTATTCAGGTGGAGTGTTCATTATTGTGTATGGTAGGTTTATGTAGACATTGTCTGAAAAGCAACAGCAGGTGAGGGCAGATGGCAGCAGACTCTTGGTGGCGTTGGAGAGATACAAGATGGCACACACACACAGGCAAATACACACATACACTGATATACCGCACGCATAGTTCTTTCTCAAATTCACTAAAGTTTGAAATATGGAGTGAAACATGATATCTAAATCTAAATCTTAAAAATAACATCAACTTAAAAGACTGCCATATATAGTGCACTCTATTATGGCTTGCGCAAAGTTGGAGCTGTCCAGAAATACATATAATATTAACTTACTGTAAATGTAGAATCTGAAACGATATTGCTAATTAAGTTTGTACACTTTGTACTACTAATGTACAGTTTGGGTTGAACAATTAAGATCACACTAAACAGATTTCAGTTCACTTCTAATCTGGTGCAAATTCAAGTCCTTAGTTATATTCAGCTGTCCTGTGACAGAGATGGGGGGGTATTTTGTACGAAGCCTATGTCTTGGAACACAGCATATTTCTCAGATTGCAAGCTCTATCAAGTGACCTGCACTTCAAAGTGAATTCAACACCAAACCTATTAGGTCAGGCATTTTGGTAGGATAGGTACATTATTGCTTTTCTCAAAGCCTCAAGGCTGTATCACTTAGAATGATTCATAGCTCTCTCTCTCTCACTCTCTCTCTTTCCATAAGCACTCTCCAGGAGAGAAATAGTCACAAGTAACACCTCAGGATTTCCAGATGGAGTTTTGCACAGTCATTCTGTCTAACTGTGTCCCAACTTGAGCCAATAGGTTTGTCTATGATTAATGGTTACATGATGCTCCTCTTCAAAATAAACTTGCATAATTCTAGTCTTAAATGGGATCAGTGAGGCAGGCTTGGTTATATAGTTATGGGGGAATTATTACAACCCAAAAGGATGAAAAAAAGAAGCGAATAGAGTGGTGAGACAGACAGACTCATGAATAGTGTATAGATAAGATCCAACTAGCCTCTCGTCTGTCAATCACTTGCTCTGTGGCCTGCAATTCTCCGCTTTCTTTTGCTATCCTTTCCATGCTCTTTCTTCTACACGCATGTACACACACACACACACACATCAAGAATAGACTTCTTTCTTCTGGATGGCAAAGCAGAAATAACTTAATTACTGCTCCAAATCAAAAGAGCCTGTCCTCTATGAAATTTTGGCCCCTAAATATGACTCGGTTACCTCCAAAATTTGATATGTATGGGATTTTGTCCATTTTATTGTATGCTAGATAAAAAAACATAAGGCCAGTTTCTTAGATATGTGTCTTTCTCCTCAATAAGGTAAAAGTGAGTTTTGTAGAGTAACACATCAATAGTTCATTGGATATCTCAAATTAAAAAAGGCTTCAGCTACTATAAAGGAGAAAAAAAAGGAACAGGAACAGCAAACATTTTGATCACAACCGCCACGTACACACTTGAGCTAAATTCGGTTGTCGCTTCATCTTTTAGTGCTTGCTCTGTACAAACACACTTCTACGGTATAATTTACAGGATTGACAAACTGCATTCTACGACCAAACTAACTCCTGAAAAATTTAGGAATTAACAACAGCATTCATAAATATTTCTCTTCTGTGTGCACAGTGCAATAAATAATAAGGACGAGGTACGTGTTGCCAGATCTTGCTTGGGAAAACAAACAAACAAACAAACAAAAAAAAAAAACAGCGAATAAGAACAAGCCTATAATAAACTAAAATCCAAATGCTGTATCTTGGATATAAGCCACAAACCAAAATACCACAACCTGCATCTGCCTGCTTTATTAACTACATAAACTGGATCACTTTTTAAGCCACGTCCAAACAAGACATGGCAGCGCTTCAAAAGTGAGTTCTGCAAAGCTGCCTTCCAAACCAAAAGCATGATGTCCCTGTTGATTGTTGTTTAGAAAATGCTGAACATAAGAAGTACTTGGTTGCAAAAATAGTGGACACCAAATGCCAGACATTTCAAAAACATTTATTACCATGCTTACATCACATTTTTGAATGATTTTGGCTGATCCACTCACGTATTTAAATATAATTACTTTTGACGTGTACAAGATGTTTGGGGCCAATGTCAGACCCTAATTACAATGCCAGCTTCAATATCTTAAAACAAAGAACAATCTGTCAATTTTGTGGAATTTTGTATTATGGCGATAAACTTCCCCATGTTTGCTGATTTATAGTTTGGTCACAGGAACTTGCCGTGTTGGCCAATAGAAAGTTGCTTGGTTTTCTGTGTGTGTAATCATAACTAGTTACAGTAAAAATATTTCTTTTTTGCAGTAACTAGTAGTGTAACTAATTACTAACAATAAGATTTCAATAATAATATTACAGATACCATCCATTAAAAGAAGAGAAAAAAAACGATGCCTCAACCCCTTCTGATTTTAAATCCAACAATCCAATAATTTCATATATTATTATAAGATATTATTATCTTAATATTTATTTTGATAATTTTCACAGCACCCACATATACATGAGCAGTCACCAGGGGCCTAATGTTTAAAACTCTACATTTTTAGATTTAATCCTAAGTGTGCATAAAAGTTTTCAGATTTATAATGTCATTTGTGCCAAAATATTGCTGCTCAAAATCATCCAATATAGTTATGTGTTAGAATGAGCATATCAAGAAAACCTATTTAAAGATCAGATAAAATTTAAGTTCACAAGTTCATGCTTCCTTACGATGATAAATTTAGTGTGTTTGGCGAGCTGTCCAGGGGGTGAGCTGGGAGATCGGCGGACTCCGAGCCCTAGTAGGTTGAACCCTAGCGAGGGCTGAGCCCTCAAACCCCTCGTGCCCCCAAGGGCTTTTGCTGGGCCAGCACTCGTCTCAGCTGAACTCTGCCGCTCAGGAAGTGGATGAGCTGAGCGCCCGGGTTGCCTTTAACGGGTTGACAAACTGCTGCAAGAAGCCGCCAACTGAGCCCCGGTAACTCTAACTAGCGTTCCTTTCCAGCCCGAGCCTCACGCTAACAACCTGCCGGTCTACGATAGTGATCCTAATGCCTGCCAAGCCTTTCTGTCTCAGTGTGCGCTGGTATTTTTGCTTCAATCATGACGCTACGCTTCGGAGGAGGTGAAGGTCGCCTATGTCCTCACACTTTTATCTGGATGCGCCCGCGAAAGGGGCATTGCTGTGTGGAATTCTTTGGCTCCCTGTTGCGGGAGATTTGAGTCTTTTCGCTGTCAGATGGCCAAGCTCTTTGATCGGTCTGCTCAGGGGATGAGGTTGTCTTGTCTTGTACAAGGGAATTCATCTATGACTGACTATTCTATTTAGGTCCAGACTCTAGCGGCTGCATGCACCTGGAATGGGGGCGCAATACGCGCTCGTTTTCTCGAAGGACTGGATTATGTCATCGCTGACTGCTCGCGCTTTCGGTGCGTTTTCGGGAGGGGGATGAGTGGAAAATGGCATTCAATACACCTTCGGCGCAATATGAGTACTTGGTTCTTCCGTTTGGTCTTAGCAACACTTTCCAGGGGCTTGTCAATAGCGTTCTGGGGGACATGATTAAGCAGTTTATCTTTGTGTATTTGGATGACATTCTTATTTTTTCCACCTCTGTCTAATTACACACCCAGCATGTCAGACGGGTCCTCCAGCTTCTCTTGGAGAATCAGTTGTTTGTCAGGGCGGAGAAGTGTGAATTCCACGCCGAGTCTGTTACGTTCCTTGGCCATATTATTTCTTCCAGGGGCATTAAGCCGGATCCCACTAAGGTAGAGGCTGTCGTCAAGTGGCCACTTCCCGAATTTTGTTGCTGCACCGCTCAGGCGTTAACCTCCACCAAGGGGGTCTTCAGGTGGAATTCCGAGGCTCAGGTAGCCTTTGATACCCTTAAGTCCCGTTTTGTCTCTGCTCCTGTTCTTTTGGTTCCAGATCCTGAGTCCCAGTTTATTGGTGAAGTTGACGTGTCCGACATTGGGGTTGACACAGTTCTGTCTCAGCGGTCTCCTCGTGATGAGAAGGTGCGTCTTTGTGCCTTCTTCTCTCGCCACCTCAGCCCTGCTGAACGTAACTACGACATCGGGAATAAGGAGTTGCTGGCAGTGAGATTGGCTCTGGGCGAGTGGCGTCACTGGTTGGAGGGAGCAGCACAGCCCTTCTTGGTCTGGGCAGATCACAAGAACCTGGAATACAGTACATCTGTTCGGCCAAGAGGTTGAGTTCACGCCAGGGCTGCTGGGCACTCTTCTTTGGCTGGTTTAACTTCACCCTCTCGAGTTTGCGGCCAAAGCCATTCTCCCTGAAAGGGGGTTGGGGCTCTCTCCTGGGGTATTGAGCGGCTGGTAGAGGAAGCCGGACGAGGGGTGCAAGTGTTTTGTTTTGGCTTTGACAGTTCTCCACGTCCTCATTATTCTTTTCGTCCTGCTGTCTCCAACCTCCCTTCCTGATTACTTTCTCTTGTGCCTTTTCACCTGTTTCTCGTTATTCAGGTTATTTTCTCCCTTTATTAGTTTCCTCGTTTTGTCAGTATGCGTTGGACTGTTAAGGTTGGTACCTCTGTCGGGATTCCGGGTCTCGTAGCTCCCGCTGCCGTGGTGACTGAAACCGGGAGTGTGTAAATTCCTGTGGAGACTGGACTGTTTGAAAATTCCCTTTTTGTTGTTAAACAAGAAAATAAAAGAACTTTGTGTTCCCACACTTGAATCCTGCTTCATCCCTGACATTATCTGACTGTGTCACTATGTATTTAAAAAAGAAAACGTGTAAATCTTACCATTTTCTTCAAGTTGTCCAAAAAGCATACAGTAGTACTTTTTACAATGTTTTAGATGTTTTCACACGATACCAACACCCCCATGTAAGTGGCTGCAGTGGTACAGTAAGGTTTTATCATTAGACTTATCCAATCTGGATAATAGACCGGTCAACCAAATCCAGCAGTGTCCACCATAATATCCAAGTAAGTGCTCGATATTGCTTATTATTATAAGCCAATCTACCAAAAATTTCTAAATCCATATAGTCTTGGTTAAACTTCTGTGTAATGACTTGGACTGTACATTGACACAAAAACAGAGCTTAAAATCACTGTTTTTACTTCATTCATTTCACTCAAAGAAAAAAGTTTGTACACATGGGTCAGAGTATGTGCCCAAAGTTTCCCATCAAGATGGTTTGTATAAAATCCCGCCTTTTGCACAGGAAGTGGTGTACGCATCTTTTTTACTCATTTACTCAACAGTTATAAATAAGGCCTAAATAATTTTATGGGAAAGACACACAATTACAACTCCTGTGGGGTGTGAAGGAAAAGTAATGCAAGTAATTACTGTTCTCAAAAAGTTATATTAAATTAATAATATTAAATGGGTAACTAGCAATGAGACATTCTTAGCATTTAATAATAGATATTGTAATAAATAAATATACTTATAATTTTATTTGATTTTTTTATATTCCGTGCAAGCAGCATTATTAACAATACAGATGGGCATCTTTATCAGTTTAAAAGGCACAAAAATGCAGCCATGGTTTGCAGGATGGGTTCTGGAGTAAGAGATTGCATGTGAACACGGTTTCAGGATCAAAAGCCTCAATGGGGCATCATTACTCCTCTACAAATCACCCTTGCTTTTCTCTCCATCTCCTTTATGAAGACCTCACATACTCGATGATGAGAATTACCCTTGTCAAAGATGCATAATTGGCGGACGCTCCCTAATGACGACGGCCATGTGAAATTTAACGAGTTGAAAATGAATGCGAATGGCCACTTTTCATGTGAAAACGCGCGCCGCATTCAAGTGGCTCCTGCTAATCGAGAACTGCGACTAAAGCCCCCTGATTGACTCATTCAAAGGGAGGCAGAAGGAGCGAGAGATAGAGAAGGAGAGGGAGAAATGTAGACTGAGAGAGATGGGCAGGCTATTTGTTTCAGTTTAGTGTTGTGATTGAAAGCACTTCAGGCACCATTGATGGAGGAAAACTTCATTTGGTCTCACTGAAAACCAACTGCACATCAGTCTGCAGAGGAATGACTCAGTCTGTTCTCCAAGAAAGATTTGAAAACCTGCTCCTCTGCTGCTTGTGGGAAGGGGAAAGGCTCTTTATTATTATGCTTCAAATATCAAGACTTCCAGGCAGGTGCTTTAAACAGAGATATTCCTTTGACTGAAGGTACACACTGTTATTAAGAGATTCTGGGTGAGGGTGTTCAGATATGGTGATGATTAAGTGCAGAAATAAACTATTCGTTTAACTCGTTACATTTAATTCGTTACATGCAATACATTTTAACAATGATGAGGTTATGGATTTTTTCATGACTTCCTCATGGTTTTAAGGTGTTGGGACATAACTAGGGCCATTAGTCATTTATAAAGTCAAAAGTAATCATTATATAGTGTCATCATTGTTAAATAAAATTAAAACCATGAAAAATATAAATATTATTTGAAAATACTAAACTTCAATGAAGATGAGAAATGTTGTTTGGCAACTAAATTGAAATCAGTTTACACTGAAGTACAAAACAAAAAAAACTATGTACTTGCATTTAAATTAAGCATTTAGTACAATGCACACTGTGTACATTCATGTTTTTACATTCTACATATATATTAAATGTAATTGCATCCCACCTCAAGAGCAGTAAGGGTTTTGCAATATAATACTGTATGTACAAAATAAGTACACTGTACTTATTTTTTTTTATGTTAAAGCCACCTAATATAAAGTATACCAAATACTGAAATAAACTGAAACTAAAATATGCATGTGACAAATTTACGCTAACCCTTTACAATACGGTTCATTAGTTAACCACATTAAGTAAACCTGAACTAGAACTCTAAGAATGTGTGTGTAAGTACAAATGTGTACCAAGACATTGGTAACAACACATTTTGGTAATGAAAGTACAAACAGGACTAACAGCACTTTTTTGGTAAATAAAGTGTTACACTTAAATTAAATAGAAAATTGCTATGTATACATTAATACAGTAACGAATGTTAACAAAATTACTTGTAGTTAAAATTATTAACAACAAATAATTAAATGATAAAACTCTATTATTTACTATATATATATATATATATATATATATATATATAGTACTTGAATAGCATTTCCCTGACACCTCTCCGATATTGGCCTAAATGTAGTTTAGGCCCCCGGGGTCATCTGGGGCCTCAAAAACGGTTGCCTCTGTATACTTTATACTGTATACTGTATACTTAAAAAAAAAAAAAAACCTCAATACCTCCACAATATTCTGGTGCCTAGACATGCCTGGGGCCCCACACCGAACCTCTGTTCACTATTCTACCAAAGAATCTACCCCAAATATATCTATCATATTCCAGTCCCCAGAAATAGTTAAGGCCAAAAGGGGCCTCTGGGGCACCGCATGGGCCTTCTGTACACTGCCTCAAGTCAAAAGCGTCCCACCACAATATCTCTACATTCTAGATATGGATAGAATCCTGAGAGATTTGTAAATAAAGAAATAAAAATAGTAATGCTTGTCTTATGCCAAAAATACACAACGGTGCTTTAATCTGAATGAGCGAAGTCGCTCCCGCAGCCAATCAAACGCTGTCACGTGACTCTTCCTGCCCCGCCCTCTACAAAGCTATTTTTCCGTCATGCACTAGATGCTGATGACAGCATTTCCATTATGAGACTCTGGCTGTCTGCAATTTTATTTATTTATTTATATATTTTTTTCTGTATCTGTGAGGTGATGAAATAAAGCCCTGTCAACACCAGACCCCAAATGACTTCCTTGGACTTGAAAAATGTGCTTTTTTCTATTACTTGTTAAAAGTTGAAGAAGTTCAGCATAGTCTTTATAAACTTGAGAAAACATGTCTTATCCATCTTACTTGTTAATCCCATCACAGACTCGCATGCACACAAAACAGACAAATTGGTTCCAAAGAGGACAGACAAAAACACTTCTCACTTTGTAAATGAGTGTTAATTGGTGTGAGGACAGTCTGGGTATTTTAGTGCACTTAAACACTGAAACTTCAAGACTACATTGTACGAGTGCAGACAACAAAGGTCCTAGCGAGGATGCACATGTACACAAACGCCTCACGACGCGCTCCAGACAGCTCCCATCTCTGAGAGCGCGTTAACCCCTATACGATCTGCACTAATTGGAGTCTCAGACACAATGGCAGCCATTATATGCAGTCCCTGCCGGAGTATGTGTGTGTGAATGAGTGAGGTGGAAGAGGAGGGGGGTCAGATGGACCCCAATTATGAGCGGAGACTATTAAGAGCAAAGCAGCGTGGGAAACAGAGTGAGAGAGTCTCAAATCTCCATTTGAATATTAAACAGTGCTTACTGCTTACCAATTACCACTTTCTGAAAGGCACGTTTTGAGAGTACCGCTGCACAGAAATTGGCTTTGTGCACGCTAATCGTGAATTCGGTATATATCGGCTGCACGGTGTGTGCGCATGTGACTGGAAGTGTGAGTACACCGCTGTACCCTTCAGTGAAACTCCACTGCCAAGCAAAACAATGCTACTCTCAGCATGTGTAAATTATTCAGATGGTCATAGGTACACAAATAATTCAAACAAAAGCACTGGCACAACTAGCCAACACTTACACAAACACACACGCTCACAATAAAAGAGAAAGAGAAACCGCATCAAATATTTACACAGCGGTGGGGAAGACAGTATAGTGAGCCTTACTAAAATACAATATTATTGTCGGTTCCTAATGAAGTGAAAGTGTGTGTGTGTGTGTGTGAGGTTATTGCTGTGTCATGTGTGTGTTCTGTGGGTGACAGCTGCCACATTGGCATCTTCGATGGATTTGACACTTGTCGAAAATGTCGGTGGTTTCGCAAATGAAGGTACTCTGGTAGTGGCGGGGAAGTGTTTTTACATGTAATTATGTCTGGCATTTCTAAAGGAAGAACAAGACAATTAGAGAGATAAAACTTAAAAGCCTGTTCCTCTGAACAACAGCAGCAGGGTGATTAGTGCAGGAGAGGGGAAAATTACAGCCTATTTACGGTTTAGGATTTGTATGTATGTGCAATTTATGTGTGTGTGTGTGTGCAGAAACGAATATGAACATGAATATTAGGGCTGTACAATTTGGGGAAACATTTGAATGGTCTTTTTACTAATAAAGCCTATGATGCGATACAACTCCAGATTTGCTGTTCTTGTTTGTGGTTAATTTTTTGTTATTACAAGTTATTGTAATATCATTAATATCATCGATTACATTATAAATTGTATTCATATTTTTGCATTTATTTTCACATGTATTATTTATATATTTTTACATTAAAAATGTTAGTAATCCTGTCTATTTCTTATTCTATAGTTTTTATTATTATTTTTAAATTATTATTATTTTTGGTAATATATTTTATAATATGACATCAATATGGCATCTAAAAATCTTATATATATATATATATATATATATATATA
>JAUMHP010000040.1:11643082-11659370 GCA_032361065.1 Enteromius trimaculatus | reverse complement strand
TCAATAAATCCACCCTTCGGGGTTTTTGTGTTCACCACATCTGAGTCTGTCGTGCTCTCTAGCGCCAGGGATCACAAACCATACAGTAGTTATATGCATGCATGAATATCTGCATCTACGATAGCCTTCAACAGATGAATTTGCTAACAAAAACAAAAAAAGTGAAATGTTGTCTGATCTTTTCTGGAATTGAAATCTCAGAGGCTGCGCAACATCGTGTTATCTTGGACGTCTTTTACTGCAAGTGATGATATGGACGCATCAGCACTTCTACAAATACACATCTACGCATTAACCCAACTAGATCCATGATTTCAATCCCAATTGGAATCAGGGGCACTGTTTGAAAGTTGCAGAGTACCTTCCAAAAGTGTCTTCCGAACAGCCTTGGGCCAAAAAGCTGATAGCCCACCTCAACAGTCTGCAAAGCTATTACCTACATGCCCCCAAAGACTTCACAGTTCACAGACTTCACGGTTCACCTAAAAATGAAAATTCTGTCATCATCGACCCTCATGTTGAGTAAAACCAGTATGATTTTTCACATTTCTGTGGAAAAAGAAATCTTCACACTGCTATTTTCCATTCAGTCAAATCAACAAACATGACCGGAGGCGGTCAAGCTCCAAAAAGGAGAAAAAAAGCACCGTAAATGTATTATCAAGAAGTCCGTATGAAGCCATATGATAGTTTGACAGGCTGAAATGTAATTTCAGAGAAACGAAGGCGGAAATTATTTCCATATTTCCATAAAAAAGAGATCAAAGAAACTGTATTTGATATAAAGGGGAGAATTTGATTAACTACACTAAAACCCATTGTATTTAAAGACAAAAGCAAACTATGGGAGATTCCCGAGTTTATTCACACCTGCAGTTAAAGCACAGAATAACTTCAGAATAATATATTTGTTAATTAGCACAAAAATCACCTCACAGTATGAAGTATGTAGAATAAAATATTGAAGGCACCACAAAAGATACTCCCTGCCTCCACAACATAATCTGAACATACTGGATTTGGTTATTCACGAGCGTGAACCGTGATAATGGTTTGTCACTACAGGAGCCTGCCTTTTCACGGTTAGTTTTTAGCTACTGATTGATCACCTGCTGCGAAAGCTCCTCTTTTCTGACCTTGTTGTAATACCCATGTTGTCTTAGGGTTGTTTTGGCAATTTTTTGTTGAACAGGGCGCCAAAAACCCAGTAGCCCATTCTCTGGCATGGCTTAGCCTCCGCAGAGAGGGAAAACATGTTATTTTACTCACCTAAATGCGATACGAAGCTAATTTCACTGAGCTAGCCAAGCCATCAATTCAAATTAGCGCTGGGCTCTTGAGAAAGTGTGTATAACTGTGGAAGGAGAACGAGGGAAGCGTGCGTGTCATGGGAAATCCAAAAGAACCTCTACTGAAAGATTAACTAATCTATTGTCTTATTTGAATTGATTAGCCTTTGTGGAGGATGATACCTTTGTGTACAAGAGTTCTCCCGAATGTGTAAGGACACCGGGATGTGGTTGCTAAGGTGTTCTGGGTGATTTCTAAGGCTGCTGGTACCGGATTCATTTTCTTTTCACAAAGTAACAATGGAGTTAAATTAAGGATTAAGAATGAGGAAATAGAAAGAGTGTATGAAAGTAAAATTCTGGGTGTTATATTTAATCACAAATGATGTTTGAAACCACATATTACGTAAAAACAAAAAAAAATATATAAATCTATTTCAAAATTTAATAGAATGAAACATATTTTGAATTATATGTATTTAGTTAATAGTTGGATTTCTGTTATTAGGTATGTTTGGAATTATGTATTTATATTTTGAAACAGGTTTTTTGTATTATGTTTATGTTGTATTATTAAATTTAGTGAAAATAGTCCATGTGACATCAGTGGTTCAACCTTAATTTTATGAAGCAATGAGAATACTTTTTGTGTGCAAAAGGGAAAAAAAAAAGTCTTTAAGGGTTTGGAATGACATGAGGGTGAATAACAAATCAAACATTTTACTTTAATATCTCAAAAAAAACTTAATTTAATTAAATAATTTAACTATCCCTTAACAAACTTATGCTTAAAGGGGTCATCCGCTGCCGCATGCACTTTTACAAGCTGTTTGAACTGAAATGTGTGTTGGGAGTGTGTGTACACAACCACCCTACAATGATAAAGATCCACAAAGTAGTTTTCTTTTAATTTAATAAAACTAAGTTGGCCCTTCTGAAATCAATCAATGCATGTGGGTGTGGCGTCACAGTGACAGAGGCCACTCCCACAATAGTTGATTGACAGCAGCGTGTCACACAGACTCAACTGGTGTCTTACCTCAGAGCCGCCCTGAGTGATCCGTCATCAGACCGAGACGCAGAGATGATCAAGACTCCTAAGAGATTGAGGTGTTTTGATGCTGAAAGTATTAATGAACATAGCAGTAGTTATTTAGCCCCGACATCTGAGTGACTGAAGATACAGACTGGAGACTATACGTCATGTGACTGAAGTTACGTTTGGTTCTGAAGGAAATGTGCCCTTGATCAACAGAAATGTGTTTATGTTCCAGCCTCACCTACAGAAGCAGTGAGTATAATGTCTTGAGCAGTGAGTAAATTAATCTCTGCAAATCACCTTTTCTGATAATGTGCTAATTAGCAAGTTTCTTTATAAATACGGCTAAAAAAAGATCCTCTAAAAAAAGAGTGCCTCTAAAAAGGGGTGGGGGGTTGGATGATGGTTCAGCGGAGCTCGTGAAGATTTAAAGGGGAAGTACACAGAAAGGAGTGATTTCTAAAGAGCTGTTTTTGATGGTGTAAAATAATAATCAAATTAGCTTGTGGAACATTGGCTTTGTATGACTCCTTTAAACGGTTCTTCAAATTGCCATGATATTTGTATGTAGATTTGTAAAAACTAATAAAGACTGAATATTATCAACCAACCTTGCAATGAAAAACGTGGATGTTCTAATAAATAACAATGTACAACAACATAAAGTAACAATGTTCTAAATGTATTCTCCAGTCTTTGATTCGCACATTATATAAACAAAGCAAAATCCGTTAGCAATGGAGTTGTGGACTTGCCCTGAACTGAACATGTCTTATAAAGTCTAAGCTTTGATAATTGCATTTCATCACAAGACCCCAGGCTAAGATTTATTACACTTACATTCACATTTCTCTTTCTCACAAGAGGGAGTGCTTTTGTTCCCGACAGTTATCAAAGAGAACAGACAAATGTGAAGCATCAAGTTATGTCAAGGTGTTTGATTAAATGCTAATAAATATCCAAAAAAAAAGCTGCAAGGTACTGATAATTGCAAAATCACTGCAATAATCTGGCACAATGTGTTGGATTAATAAATCACTACACTGGAAGACTTTAGAGATACGATTTATGTAAATTCAGAAGTATAAATACCAGATCAAAATGTTTGCGTCTATGAAATATTTTGTCCTAATGGACGCAGCCATCTGCTAAATGTCAAACGTCAAGTGGAAGGGAGCATTTCTGTGCTTCATAATTAAGTAAATCTTCATAATGGTCGTTAATCTACTGCGCTAAGGTTTAGGGCTCAGAATGCAGGCTTACAACTGGCGTGGCTGTTTGTCATATTGAGTAAGGGTGAGGATCTAATCCACAGGGAGTGTTTAATACTTCAAAATGCTTATCTCAGGTCTTATCGCTATGTTGATCTGCAAATCCAGATGTAAGCAATTCAGCGTTTCAGCGGATGCATTCGTGGCTATCACTTCATATATAAGCAATTGGGGAGGGGACAAGGCAAGAAACTGCGAGTCTAGGTCCATTAATCTGTGCCATCTGCCTTGCGTGCCATCTGAGTATTTGCATTTCAGAGAGCATCTACACACCCTCGGCGTGTGTGCTTGCTTGTGGGTGAGTGAAATTATGGAGAATGACGTGACCACCGCTTGACATCAAACAAAGGGATAAATCACAGTTTAAGTTCTCAACAACACATTTACTATATTATCTGAAAGAATGACTCTTCTTAAGTGAATTACAATTTGCTCCGCTCATTAAGCCTTGGCGCTTCACAATGAGTATTGTTAAGGGAGGTTAACCTGCTGTGCTGTGAGAGGTAAACATGTAAAATGCATTTTCCTGCTGCACTGAGAGTAATTATTCACTATTTCCATCTGTCTCTTCTTTTTTTTTTTACTCCCATAAGAAATGCTGCTACTAATCTCGTAGTAAAACACCACTTTTCTGCTATAGGGTTCATACAAAGCAAAGTCTTTGTTCTATATAACTTCCTCCAAGGGCGCTACTACAAATGATACAAAACACAATGCTGCATTATAATGAACTACATGTCCTTTTTTTCCATTTGTGACATTGTGATATTGGTGTAAAACTCTGTAACTTGCAATAGCTGATGTGGGTGTCTAACACAATACTGTAAGTAATTAGTTGCCTGTGAGCTTTAGATAAGGGGGAAAACGCTGGTCTTTGATGTTGATTATGCGTTATCTTCGCATAAATGTGACAGAATTAAACGCTGCTTGTTCTCAGACACGAAAAGGAAATATCTACAGTCTCACGTACAATCTCCGCCTATTTCAGAGAGTTAAATGGCAACTTTTGATGCAGCAAGCAATCAATTTCTCTTACAGCCTTATCAGTCGCATGTGTGAAATGGTGCTTGTTTTTTTTTTTTTTTTGCGTCGTGCTGGGGGTTGACGTGCAACAAACGCTTATGGGGAAGCGGTTTTCCTCACACAACTGCAGAAACAAACACAGTACATATTGAATAAAAATAAATGATTTGGATGACATGGATGACAAGCATGAAAAGCCACGCAGAAACATTAAAATTATACACTGTCATGAGAAGGGAAGCTGGTTGACTTACTGTATAAATAATGAGATGAATAACGATAAGAGTAGTAACAAAGATCTATGTTAAAGCAAAAACAAAGGGTTAATAGAAAGGCTCAGGTGGACAATATCAGAATACCAATAGCTATAGAATAAAACAGAAGATGGATTGTATTGAGCACTGCACTATGTTTAGAGGAAATCTATTGGGATGCCTTTGCAGATGCATTTTACTTTCAATCACAACTTCAATTCGGTTTTTTAAAGTTTATCTTACTCTATAACTCCTATACACACGCGTATTGCCATCTATCTATGCATATCTATCATAATTTCCCCTTTGGCAGTGCTCAAAGTGGAAAAGATACAAAGCTGTGAAAAATGAAGTACACCATGAAAATATGTTTTCACCATACTGTATGCCAGCATTTCCTTATCAAAGGTAAATTAACAAATAACAATGCAAATTTGATACCAAAAAACTATAGATAATTTACTAATTTACTATACTAATTATTTTGTGTTCTACAGAAGATTTAGTAACTGGAATTGTCCTCTATTGGCTGAAATAACTAATATATATTATTAATATATAAATACTGTATACATATAAAAAAAAAAATATATATATATACAGATATATATATATTTTTTTTTTCTAAATATAAGCTGTATGTCTGTGTCTTAATATATACAGTACATAATTAATATACACAGTACACACATATATTATAAATATAAATAAAATCCTTTAGTATGCAAGTGATCATGAGCAATCATTTGATAGCACCAGGTTCAACACTTATTCTTAAAACATTGATTATCAACACTGATGGTTGTCGTGTAGTGAAGTTGACAGCGCAGAGCGTCTGGTTGAGCAGGAAACGAAGAGCATAACGGCAGTACACAAGAATATTTTTCAAGCATAGTGCAGAATTGGTTGTAGAGCGTACCGGTGAGTCCTGTCCCACTTCGAGCAATGCCCTCAGAGATCAATAAAGGGCATCCATCCATCTAACTATTTATCTAAATCAGTGAATCATGGATACGGCCATTAAAACATGATACAAATCTGCAATCCGATATCTTATTTAAAGCCACAACCCTGATCCTCGACCAGATCAAAGATCATATTCCTACAAAACCCTACATTGTGACAGACCAGCCTATAAAGATCAGCAGATTATCGCCCGTGATGCTAAGATAGTGGCGGCTGGATGCTGCTGTGGATTATTGAGTGGATTAAATGAATCTGGGAGATTAAGACTAAGATGCTGTAAGTATGTGTGTCTCTATGTCTGAGGCACTGTGTCTCTGCCGTAATCCTCATGTTAAAGAGATGCTAGCTGGGTTAAGTGTGGGTCTGGTGTGCTTTAACACAAGCTCATTTACCAGCACTGCAGCTAACTGACAAGATTAAATACAGTCACACTGGTACTATAAGATTACGATGATTTTTTTACATTTTATTTTTTACAGGAATGCTAGCATTAAGTAACTGTTTGATCTGATTGAGGTATTAAGGTCAAAGAGAAGTGAATAATCTTACAGGTTAACTGACTAGATCAATCAAACGCCGCATCAACCATACTGATATGTCGATATACATAGATATTACTTCAAATTAAATCATATGAAATAGTAAATATAAATGTTAGGAACAGTAACTTTAAAAGTTACTTAAAAGTAATGCATTGCAATATTGCGTTAAAAAAGTAACTCATTACGTTAGTTACTTTTTATGGAAAGCAATGCGTTGCATTACTTTTTAAATATGGGCAGAGCTTGAGTGTTTTTAATATAAGAAGTTCTATTTATAGCAAATGTAAAAGCACACCACAGAGTGTCACGAATGAACCTCAGGCTGAAGAAAAAGTAAATTCACATCTGTAATGTAGAATACAGGAGAAGGAAGTTCAATACTCTTCAGCAATAACAAAAAAATAAAAATAAAGCACATTTCACAAGTCATTTTTGCTTGTAAGTATGGTTGAACTGGATCATCAAAGATCAGCAGCAAAGACATTGGTCAATAATTTCCCTAATGGATAGGGAGTTGGTCTTGTAACCCAAAGGTTGTGGGTTTGAGTCCCAGGTCTGGCAGGGATTGAACAACCAGCACTCTCTCCACCTTGTCTGAGGTGAGACCCTTGAGCAACTGCTCCACTGGGCCGCAGCAATGCCTGTCCACTGCTCTGTATGTGTGTTCACAGTGTGTGTGTGCGTGCGTGTGGTTGTTCGCTTCTCACTGCTGTGTGTGTGCACTTGGATGGGGTAAACTTTCCTTAATGCACATTCACATTTAGTCTTGAACTACACTATACTCACACACCGCACATAATGCTCTGTATTTCTGATTTCTCCCAAGATGTCAGTCAATAAATAAGAAAACAAAGTAACTGAAGTAACTCAGTTATATTACTCTAAAATTAAAAATCAATGCGTTACTTTACTAGTTACTTGGAAAAAGTAATATTATTACGTAATGTGTTACCCCCAACACTGGTTAGGAAGCTCAAGTTCAGCTAAATATTTCATTGTACCTCATACATTCAAATGAAAAGATGAATGTTTTAAAAGTACATTCGACTGAATAAAGACTCATTGAAATAAAGCATGCTGACAGATAACATGCTAATATAATTTAATTAATTACTAGTATGTTGTTAGCATGATTAGCACATTGCTAGCATGTTTAACATGGTATGATCTCACTGTAGCATGTTTTTTAGTACTGTTGATATTTTTCTTTATATTATTAGCACATTGTCTGCATGTTTTAGTGTGGTTCCTTATTAAAAAAAAGAAAAGAAAAGAAAAACAGCATATGATGGTTAGGTGCGTTTCAAAGCTGGGATGCTGGTTTGAATTGGTTTAAGCTGGTCATGACAAACCAGCAAGTTACAAGCAAAGGCCCAGCTTAAACCAGTTCAAACCAGCATTTCAGCTTTGAAACATAGCTAACCAGCATATGCTGTTTTTTTAGGGTTAGCAGGGTTAACACATTACTAACATCTTGTAGTATTTTACTAGCAGTCGCTCTAGTAGACTAGACAGTCCTTAAGGTCTGCTAGCTTTTAAGAGCCTTTAAGTCTTACTATACAAAAGTTTCAACTCAAAGAGAGTTTACAGGATGATTTGTGGTTTTGATCCGTATAAGATATAGCAAACTTAAGAAAAGCCTGTAGCAGGAAATGAGTACATTTTGGCTCAGAAGAAGAGGAAGAAAAAGAAGAATCTTAAATAGTAGATCAGTAAGTTGGCTCGTTTAAGCCAGCTTAATTAGATTGGGTAACAGGTGCGTTATTCTAATAGCTGAAGACCAGACTTTTCCAGGCAGGTTTTCCATCTGTGCTTTGGGATAAGACATCCGACAAGTTCCTGTAACCCATTACTTACCTATCTACGGCAAACACAAAGCAATATGTATTTCCAGTTTCATTAAAGATATATTTAACTAATATCACAGATGGATTTTTATTTATTTATTTATTTTTTGTGTACAGGTCCTTTCTAATAGTTTGTCAGGCTGCTCCCTGTCATCAGGTAAGATAAAATTGAAAATATCCTTTTTAATCTAAAAATGTAAGATATATGCAGTGGTGAAAGTACTGGTGGAATTTGATAGAATCCCACTATAGATGGGATTTCAACGTGACAGCATTTATCTTAAGAGGTGTGCCATGAATCTTCTGATGTCAGTGACAAAGTGATCTTATGGCCGTCATTATCCTCAAGAGACCAACCTCTACGAAAAAGCATCACAGCATAGAGAGCAGCCGTGGCACGGTCAACCATCTGTCAAGAAGCAGGATTACTGATGTGTTCTGTGAATGATGAGAAAAAACAAAGAGGAGAAACCTCACGTTAATGGAAACGGCATTCATTTTAAAGTTATTAGTAATGATGGAGTAGGGATAGAGGACACTGATTTTGAACAATGAGAATATCAATACTGTGAGAAGTCAATACGGATTACTGCCACTCTGTCTGGTCACACTTTCAGGCTTTTAAAAAGGAGAGCAAGAAAAAGAAAATGTAACAATTAATGGACAAATTAAACTAGCCTATTTTATAAACAATCTCTCACAGCCACCTTCAAACTCCTATTGATACAAACAAACAATAAAGAACGCATGCATGAACGGCAAATTAGTTTGAAAGAGCTACAATATAATTACAAAGTAAACAAATCCTACATTCAAAAAATAAAATCAAAATCTCATGTTTAAGTATAAATCAGCCTGAAAATATTTAACTCAGATCACTTTAATTAAAAATGTAACGCTATGTAGAATAAAAGTAAAAAAAAAAAAACTAAAAAAAACTTTTATCTGTTTATCGGTGTCTACATTTTTTTATCACACCCATGTTGTTTAAACCAACAATCTTGTTGATACTGTGGAATATTGCATTAAAAAATGCTGGACGGAAACGCCAAGATGCACATAACTCAATAACTAATGTGCATTAAAGAAAAAAAGTATGCTAAAAACATTCTTCGCATTAAAAGGGCTGGGCCATTTATTTATTTCCAAGTTGTTAATTATCCGTAAATCTGTCCAGTTTGAACCTGTTTCCACTATATCTGACCTTTTGTTATAGTAACAGGTAAACTCTGCAATACATCTGTCATACTTGCCAGATCTCTGGAGATTTAAGAATGTTTATCATACTTTTTCTAAAATTATAATTATTTTTCTGGCTGGATAATAAATTACTACCGGATGCTACGCATGTCTTGCACATACAGTACAGTATCACCATCTGGTTATATCCGATCATGCTCCCGTGTCCTTTGACATAAAATCTTTCTTTAGGAAATTACATCTTTAGACCTTGGAGATGACTTTCCTTTAAGTTGTCAAATAATTAATTTACAGATTTTGTAAAGTGTTGATTTGTACTTCAAACTTAATCAAACTCCTGAAATAAGTTTGAGTATATTGTGGGAGGCCTTTAAAGCCTTCATTCAAGGCCAAATAATGTCTCATATCTCATACTCAAGAAAGATGAATCCCTCTAAACAAGTTTATCTAGATGACGAGATACAGAAATTAGATCTATGATCTTCCTCCTTACACACAAAACGTGTACAGTTACTTTCAGAACATGAGTTACTAATGATAAAGGTGACTGCTAGGCAGCTGCTGAAGAGTAGACAGCGTTTCTTTGAGCATGGTGACAAAGCCGGGAAGCTTCTAGCACAACAAGCACAACAATGCTTCCAGATGGATTCCATATATGAGAATTCCATTAGGGGAGCTGATATTTGATCAGTTGAGTATCAATGCTCCCTTTGCCAATTTTTAGGCTGAGTTATATAATTGTAGGAACTTCTCTAATTCTCAGAGGAACACGACAAGACTGCCTGCTTTCGCCTCTTCTCTTTAATTTAGTCATAGAGCCTCTTGCAATGTGGCTTTGTAATTTGGTGCCTTTTGATGGTATCCCCAATTTTGGGTCAACTCATAAACTCTATCTTTATGCTTATGATTCGATACTCTTCGTCCCCAACCCTTCTTCCTCTATCCCTTCTATTCTTAAAGTTCTGGAAAAGTTTGGTCACCTGTCGAGCTATAAAATTAATTTGCAGAAAAGTGAACAATAGCCTGTAAACCCGGCAGCTAGAGAACTTTCATTCTCCCAATTTCCCTTCAAATTATCCTCAGTGGGTTTCAAATATTTAGGGATATTCTATACTAAGCTATATGGTCAATTATTTAGCCATCATTTTGTACCTCTCGTCAATCAAATTAAGGACAACATGACACGACGAATGCACAATTATCTTTTTTTTTTCCCCAGACAAGAATGATGCTTTAACCATTGTAACCACTTTGTTGTATGATGTTCAAAAAAAACAAAAACAAACGTATGCATATGCAGGATAAACTTGTTATACGATTAGAAAAACTACAGTACACATAAACGACAATGGAAATACGTTTAACAAATTAATTCTACTTAAGATGTGATATTCCAGTTTTGTGCATGAGTTAAATTCACATTTTTGGATGGAAACATAGCTATTGCCACTTCATTTTTTATTTTTTTTCTCTGCCAAGATTTCCAAAGGAAACCACAACAAGAATCAAACTCTTCCCTGAATGGATTAATTAATCAGCTTATTGAAATAATTGGTTGATGATTAATTAAAATAAAAAAATAAATCAATTAAATGACTCATTCAATAACCACTGATTCAGAGTTTTTATACTAACAATTCAATGACACGCTTATAAAGAAAGTCACATGTCGCCACCTACTGGAGTAATGATGTAAGCCGTAACCTCCAATCTCAGACTTTTTCTTCATCTTCTAGAACTATATCTGCTTACAAACCAGTATACAGATGATTTAGACCTTAGACAGAACAAAAACAAACAGAAAAATAAACTATTAAACTATTAGTCATTCTCATGAACACTGTTCTGAAGTCTGTCTTCATTTGCTGTATCCTGTTTCTTTCTCTCCCCTCAGGTAGAGTCCTGGTGACCATTTCATGACGTTCTCCCTTCATTCTTTATTTCCATCAGTCACTCAGTTACGCCACCCAGCACCCCTCCGGCTGTGACTGTCAATCCCAAAAATGTCAAGGGGAAAAATGGTCTGACCTTGTGTTTCTTCAAGATCCAAAACATCAATCTGTTTGCAGTGAACACACTACATAAACATTAATCATCATTAAACTCAAGTAACCTGAGATGTGTGTGTGTGAGAAAGAGAGACAGAGAGAAATAGAGATAGACACAAAGGAGGTGAAATGGAACATGAAGTGCTGTCTTAGGGTATATATGTCTGTGGTGACTTTGCTGCTACTACAGTATTTGAAGATAAGTGTGAAATTTAAAGATATTTGAGCATATTGTTTGCATTCATCAGAAAATGAGCAGATTTGTGCAAGATTACGTTAGTTTTTATTCATCTTTTTGTATATTTAATTTATTTATTTTTAGTTCACTATGATAACCCTGGAGGGGAAAAAAAGGTAGGTAGGCCGACCTGTTCATGTATCATAACAGTGGCATGATGTGCTGTTGACATTACACTGATCAGACAACACTTGTCATTTCATAACATTGCAATTGACCCAGCAGGATCTCCTCTAGGTAGCACACAATCTATATACAAGCACATGGTACAGAGGTAATCATTAATTCCCAGTTCATTTTCAGTGGTAAAATCTTGCTATTTGTCATGAAATTATCTTTTCAAACCTGTTTAGTGTCATTAACAAATCAGAGGCATCTTAATACATATATTTTTTGCAACCAACAAAACAACATATAGCTTTTATGTGTTGAAAGGATTTGGTAGTATTTCGAAGTACCTGAAGTAATTGTGGAACTACCCACTTTTTGGCTCCGTTTGGAGGAACTAAATTAGCTCCTACATCAGAGCAGGGTCTAGAAAATTGCCAAGAACTATCAGTAATGTAAGTGCACGCTCATTGGCTAAACATGTATGCGTGGAAGGTTTAATCATTTTTTGTTATTAAAATTGAAGATCCTGTTTCAAAGTTTACAGATAGTTTAACTAATTTGTGTGTTCAGTGTTCATGTAAACTGTTTATTAAACACTTCTGGCACTTTTTTGAGTCTCAATTAGTTGTTTTTTTATGTAAATTATTAAATAAATACTGTACCGTGCCATTCATACCGAGGCATTACCGTACAGTGAAATTTTGATACCGTTACATCCCTAGTAGACATTGTAGCTTATTCCGTAGCTTATTTCTTTTAGAAACTGCATTTACCGGAAGACTTCGTCTATGGTGTTCTTCTTTTGTTACCCTTGTTGAAAGCCACATGCAAATTACATCACTGTGGACCGGCTTACGTCACTTCTTAGTACCCACCGTCGGTGCGAATGCAACCCTTCAAATAGTGCTGGGAAATAGTTTGCACAAAATCGTCCCAGTACTACTGTACTATTAAGTTTTGTTTTATGGGATACAACGTTAACTATACATCATCACCTCACCCTGGAGATCCAGCATGTTTGCTATCACATCATATCACACAACTTTTGAACAACATGAGAGCCAATGATGACAATATTGTCATCTTTACGAGTCAGAACAAGTGACTGGCTTTTCCCAATGCTGGCTGAATCGACATTAAATCTGAATCAAGACAAGAAACGATAGACGCGGTCACCGTCACATTTTAATTGAATTATCATCAGAGTTTCAAAATGCTTTGGTAAGCAAGATAATATTCTTTTGTTCAGGTTAATTAAAATGGAAGTAAATGCAAAATTGGCTAAATCTTTAATAGGTTCATCAAAGATGAACAGATCTGTGACGGGGTGAACTTCTCCTGACTTACATACTCTGACATTCAGCTTCAGTCTTCAGTGTCTAGCCTTTTGCATATACTGTCCTAATTGGGCCTTCATGCACCTGGGAAATGATTCTATTGAATGTTGATGATTGCTTTTACAAAGCTGTTATCTGACTGCTTCTCACAAACTAACAGCGCTTAATGATTTCATTTTCCCAAAGTGTGTAAGAAAGAAAACGAAAACTTTTGCCCACCTGATTCTGGAGCCTCTAATTGTTTTATTTATTTTTTTATCTCAATCGCTGATACTTCTTTTCTTCCGTCAAATGCAAAACAGAGCTGCCAAGACAGAAAATTACAAATAAATGAACATCTTTCTAATTGCTAGGATAAGACACATGAGAGAGACTCTTAACATTTAAAGAGCAAATTGACAGTTTGAATGACTAAAATGTTGCATCTAATAAAACGATGTAGGATTATTAGAGATTGTATGAGCTCAAAGGGTTCATTGTGTAAAAATAAAGTATTGTTAAACTGTCAAACAATCTCATTAAAAACAGAGTCACAAGTCACAATACTGTACACACATCTAGAAAACACAAAGTCTCTGCACTCACTGTAGCTAGTCTATCACACAGCTGGCCTAAATAAATAAATAAAAGTCTCCAGGCATGAGAAAGAAATGAGAAATAGAGACCAACAATGGACATAGTAGGGATTGAGTGTTATAAATGATGAGGAGGAGAAGCCAGAGGGGGAAAAGTGAAGAACTCAAGAGAAGAAAGAGAAAGTGAGAGGGGCCAGGGAGCAGTTCATTAGTGGCCTGGTTGAGTGTTCTCAGAGAGCCATATGAGACGATCTGAGGGTGAGAAAGAAAAACCCTTCTGACAGAAATGTCAAACGACTTCAGTCCTCAAATGAAAACCACTAACTCAAAAGGCTTCACAATCAAATGCCACATTGACCTGAAGTCTCAGGAAATATATGCGGATATTCAAATATTGCTGCAGCCCCTTAAATAAAAGTACTGTGGTGGGACCATGATTTAGTAATGGAATCAGATTATTACTTTTCAGATTATTCATTTGATTAATTATATAATTTGATAAAAAATGTAATTGAATACTAGACACAACTGATATTACAACTGGCTAATACCAGCAAGCCAATGTTTCATTTTCATTTTTTTATTAATTGCACTTAAGACATCTAATGAAGGGTAAAAATTAACATATGTTTCAATTTAAAGGTCGGCCATCACGCCCGTGTGATTGGGGTCTTTTTTTATCTTATCAGTGCAAAAAACACTAATATAACTCTGTTGACGTTGGTCACAAAAGTAAGTGTTATACACCATTCGAATCTGTTAGGTATCTACTTTTTTTGTTCGTGTTCAGGTGCTCAACAAACCTGGATTCTTCCTAAAATGTTTTTTTTTTTTTTTTTTTAAACCAAGGCCATAGCTTATATTCATGAGCCCTGAGGAACTGTACACATATTGACACACCAAAGGAGTCTCATTAAAGCATTAAAATCTACAGAGATTTTGATGCAGCGTTTGTTGATGTTGAGAGAGAACGGCCGAGGGCTGAAAGCATTTTGTTATCTTCCCTTCAATTTTTCTTTAGTTGAAATTGTGACGAAGCACTGAAAAATGCATTCCAGTAGCAAGAT
This sequence comes from Enteromius trimaculatus, assembly GCA_032361065.1. NCBI lineage: Eukaryota > Metazoa > Chordata > Actinopteri > Cypriniformes > Cyprinidae > Enteromius > Enteromius trimaculatus. Next base: position 11,644,563 of record JAUMHP010000040.1, on the reverse strand, counting down.
TATTTTTTAAAACATGAAACCGATTTTACAGTTACAAATGAATATGGATGCGGTTATACTCAGAAAAAAAAAGAAGAAGATGGAATGGATTTGAATGTTTTGGGAAACACTTGGATGCAAATGTATGCAAAAAAAAGCCCATCGGATCTCCACGTCCTATGAAACAAATCTTAGGAATGGACTTGTATTGAGAAAGGTCATAAATTAACAGAGGCTTCTGGGAAGTGTTGGACTTGGCTGAGTGTTTTTTTCCCCATTTGAGTTGTATGATTAACTAACTCATTGCCTAAATAAATCATATCAAAGTAACATTTAAATCATCCAAAGCTCCACTAAACACTCAGAAAGGTCTCCTGACAGAATTCCCATCTCTTAAGCATTCTGACACAGAGGGAGATTTTCAGTGATTACAGACATTAAGGATGTTAGTATTACCAACCAAACTGGGTCAGAGAGCTTTTTGCTTCTAAAGCATGCCTATGTCTCCCATATTTGTGCTTTAGAGAGGTTTTTTTTTTTTTTCTAGAATACATGAAGGGCTATTTTCATATTCAGGTCAAAATGAGATTGAATATACATAAATAATATGTTTAGACACACGTTACTGTTCTTATGATGAATGTGTAACAGGCTATATGTCACAAATTCAATACATTTTGTTATATTAAGAAATTTAGATGACATTTTTGAAATTGCAAATATACATAATTAATGTCACACAGATGCCAAAAGACAGAATAAAAAAGAAATGCACAAACATGTCTTTGATCAATTCTATTAGTTTACTATTTCAGAAGATTTTTTTTAGCAAAATCTGAGATCTTTTTTTAAATGTATTTATGTACAGTATGTGGGTCAAAGACGTTAAGATAAGAGAATAGAATTTATGGATAATAAAAATGTTCAAATTTAGTTGAAATAATGCTACACTGACATTAAGTGTAACACAATATTTATGTAAAAACAACAACAACAAAAAAATTTAAACCATGTGCTTTTTCCAACATGTCCAATACCCTCGTACATAGCAGCGAAATACGACCCATCAGAGCGTATACTACACTTGCGCCCCTATCAGCAGCAGCAGGACATTAGCTCATTAATGTTTGTAGAGCGATGTGTTATAAGACGAGACGTGATTATACGATCGTGGGTTCGAACTCAGGGGACGCATGTGCTACTGAATCCCTATGAAACATGCTTTTGCTGCTTTTTTGTAACGGGTAAGTTTAGGGGTGGGTTAGTGTGGTCATTCATACCAATTACACCGACTAAAATACGTTTTAATCACAGTGAGATCGGTGTGGAAAGTCCACATACTGCATTTAAACTAAACACGCATTTTGATTGATAATGACAGTAATGACAGTAATACGACATTTCATGACCACAGATGCTGTCGTTATTTTTACGCCTGCTAGAGGTCACTTACCTTTAAAACGTAAGGTCATAATACGGTACTTGCACAAACGACCAACAGA
>JAUMHP010000040.1:11621562-11634851 GCA_032361065.1 Enteromius trimaculatus | reverse complement strand
ATTACAGACTATGTAATGAGTTGCTTTTTTAAATGTGTAATTTACATATTTAAACTAGCATGTTATTATTGGTAACAATATTCTAATTGAAGTAATTTGTTACATTACATTTATGTAATATGTGAAGACATTAAAAAAATATATGTAAAGGAATTAAAAAGAAAAAAAATCTAATGACGGTTAAAAAGGAAGTCTCTAACTTGTGAAGAATGTTGGACATAGGAAGTAATGTGATCTTGTCTCCTATACTGTAGATACACTGAAATAAAGGCTGCTAAGGTTTTAAAAAACAAAGGTCAAACTCTGGCGATACTTAGCAGCTATTTTAAGTGACAAAAGTAGGGGCTACATCTTGCCTCCGTAGTTGAAGTTGCTGTTCTGTAACAAGTAGAGGCAACAAACTCGCCATACAACGCATGGGACTAATTTTGCTGTGTTGTGGCTTGTTTCTATTATGTTTGTTTCTGATGCTCTGTTTCAAATTGTTTTTGTTGTGTTCTGCTAAATTTGTTGAGTTGCAACGTTTTTTTATGGTGTTGTAACTTAAAAAAGAATGATGAAGGATGATGAAAAAATAAAATAATAATAATTGCTGCAAGGATGCATTAAAATAATCAAAGCAGAAATATTATTATTATTATTTGTTTTTACCTATTTCAACAAATGCAGTTATTATTATTATTTTTTAATCTGTCATAATAATAAATGCTCACTGAGGTCTAAATCTGCATTTTATAATTGTTTTTGGAAAAAAATGGCTGTTATAAATTGCATTCATAAATTGCGAATAGAAAACAGTTCTTATAAATTATAATAGTCTAATGTTACTGCATTCATGATTGAATACATAAATAGTTTTGGTGAGCGTAAGAGACTTCTTAAGAAATATCTGACTGAATTCAAACTAAAACGGTAGACACAAAATAAAAATCATACTATAATGGTAAGTGGAAAAACTTACCACAACTTGAAAAAGTTGTATAATATTGTGCTTTGACATAACAGAAACAACTCAAGTTGGTGAGCACAATTCCATATACACACATTTACATACTTTGATTATAAGCCAGAGAGACATACAGGGCACTCTACAGACAGCACACCTACAGGACACACTCACACTCATACAGCAGGAAAGGCAAACACACAGTATACCTCAGGGCCTTTGCCTTTTACACACACACACACACATACACACACAGAGATCACTAGAGGCAGTGCAGTTCTGTAGTCAAGGGCACAGGAACAACTCGAACTCTGCCTGCAGTGTTGCTCCCCTGTGGTCATCTCCAACATTTTGCATGGGAAACCAGAGACATCCCAAACAGAGAGTGTGCACTTGTGCTATTGTCTCCCGTTAGCAAGGAGACGCTGCTGTGAATGTGAGATTGTTCAGTTTGAGTCGACGTTTGTGTCATCACACTGCAAAGCAAACAATTCTCTCTCTCTCTCTCACAGTCTTGAAATTATGCGGTGTTGATTATTTTAGATGTCTCCCATGGCTGCTAGCATTACATATGCACACATCAAGATCCTTTGCCTTTACTCTGGAGCTTTGCTGGAGCGTACTATTCATAAACTAGCCTGTGACCCGGAGGTTAGCGAGAACATTACATCTACACACATATACATACACAAACAAACTTCCTTTACGAGTTTCTAAAGTATTCATATGCACCCAAAGGGCACATTTAACATCCACAAACATTTACCACTCAGAGTTAAGGGTCTCTAACTCGTGAAGATTGTTGGACTTAGGAAGTAATGTGATCTTGTTGATCCTGCTCTCCCGCTATAGATACACTGAAATAAAGGCTGCTAATGTTTTAAAAAGCAAAGGTCAAACTCTAGCGAAGCTTAGCAGCTATTTTAAGTGACAAAAGTAGGGGCTACATCTTGCCATCTCCGTAGTTGAAGTTGCTGTTCTGTAACAAGAAGAGACATTAGTACAGTAATCCAGTAGTACACTGCACAACAAAATCGCCATACAACGCATGGGACTAATTGCTGTGTTGTGGCTTGTTTCCATTATGTTTGTTTCTGCTGTGTTGTCTTCATTTCAATCGGTTTCAAATTGTTTTTGTTGTGTTCTGCTAATTTAGTTGTGTTGAGACTTGTTTCCGTTGTGTTGCGGCTTATGTTGTGTTGTGACATGCTTCCGTTTTGTTGCGACTTGTTTCTGTTGTGTTGTGCATTATGTTGTGTTGCAACTTGTTTCTGTTGTGTTGCAGCTTATGTTGTTTTGTGACATGTTTCTGTTGTGTTGAGACTTGTTTCTATTTTGTGTTGCGACTTATGTTGTGTTGCAACTTGTTTCTGTTGTGTTGCAGTTTATGTTGTGTTGCGACATGCTTCCGTTTTGTGTTGCGGCTTATGTTGTGTTGCGACTTGTTTCTGTTGTGTTGTGGGTTGTGTTGCAACTTGTTTCTGTTGTGTTGCGTCTTGTTACGTTGTGTTGAGGGTTATGTTTTGTTGCGACATGTTTCCGTTTTGTGTTGCAGCTTATGTTGTGTTGCAGTTTATGTTGCAACTTGTTTCCATTGTGTTGTGGTTTATGTTTTGTTGCGACATGTTTCTGTTTTGTGTTGCGCTGAGACTTGTTTCCATTGTGACTTGTTTATGCTGTGTTGTGACTTGTTTTTCCGTACTATTGTGGCTTATGTTGTGTTGCAACTTGATTTTGTTGTGTTGTGGCTTGTTTCCACTGTGTTGGCAGCATTTGATGTGTTGTGGCTTGTTACCATTATGCTGTGCTAAATTCTTTGTGTTACAACTGTTGTGTTGTGGGGATTTCGCTGTGTTTTGCACAACTGGGTCACTGAACATTAACAAGAGAAGAGTTCTAATTAAGAGTTTTGGTGTTAAAATGAGCAAAAGCAACTTACATCTGGATCTGCAGTGTTACTAAATAGGAAAGCCATTCAGTTTGCCAAGAAAAGCTGTGGTTGGCAATTAACCTCAGTATAAAATACAGTTTATGATTATTGCAATCCCAGTCCAGCACACTTTATATAATGAACAATAATTAACATTTTCTCATAAAACAGATGTTTAATATTTCTATTTAGGTTTCAATTATATTTATATCAGTCTACTTTAACTTTAATTAAATGTAATAAAAAAATAAAATAATAATTCAGGTAACTGCTAAGTTTTGTAACCTTCATGTTGTCTGTCTGTTTATCATTTGTATTCTTTACATTTTTATTATATTATGTTTAATTCCTCTAAATAAATTACTTTTGGATCCACAGCATGCAAGTTGTGTAATAATTATTTTATTTCTTTAAACAAAAAAAGAAATGATTTTTGGATCCATCGTGTGCAAGCAGTGTTGTGCAAAGCCATTTGGTTTGCCAAGAAAAGCTGTAATTAGGTTGCCAATTAACCTCGCTATAAAATGCAGTTTATGATTATTGCAACCCCAGTCCAGCACACTTAATACAATCAACAATAATTAATAGGAAAAATATGCATGATTTCATAAAGCAGTCCTGAAAGTAAATCAGCACCAAAATGAACAGCGACAACAGCGATGAAAACATCTTCACGCATGCATTAATTCTCACAACTAAGTCTCTGACGGCGTGTCCTAATCGCAATAAATTCAACATTTCAGCCACACAGTCACTTCATGAGTTGGGGGTGAAAGCAGGCTTTGTAGACTTCCTGTAGGGCAGCGCAGGAAGAGCATGCCTAACGAACCTGCATCATTAATGTGGATAATTATCATATATTACTAGAATTAGCATGAAATTAGCATGGCTTCAGTCCCCCTGAATGTTCAGAGACGCACAAAAGAGACAACAGGGAGACGATGCAGTACGCGGGCGCACTTCGGCACTACAAAACAACAAGCGCTTTTGGCCATGGTGTTATCGTCAGCATTATTATTTACGCCGCGCGGAACTCTTTTGTTTTGACAGTTTATCAAAGGCAATAACATTCACAGATTGCCCACGATGGGCACGCTCTTGTAACAATGTGAATAATTTAGCAACTTCACATTCAAATTGTACTAAATAATGAATGAGAGGAGAAAGGAATCACCCCGAGCTTCTCTCTGTTTGCGCAAGTGGATAAATGTGTTTGACGCAGAGACGAGTCAGAGGGGTGGTTGCTTCTGGACTCGCTGTGGGTATAGAACAAGGAAAACGGGCCAGTCGGCAAAGTGGTTTAGAGACTACATAGGGTCATCTTTTTTGGGGAGCGACTACATAGAAGTATTGTTGCTACTAACTGAAATTGCATAAAATCTGATTTCTGTTCATTCATTCTAGTGAATAATTTTCTTATTAATAAGTCTTTCTCATATATGCAGCAACAAAAAAGCAGTTTCATTCTATCAATTTGTTCTAAACGGTGTTGTGTGCGTGTTATTTTATTAATGTGCAATATTTAAACTTATTTTTCTTTTAGTTTTATCTTTTTAAGTAGTTCATTTTAGATTTATCTAAAACGAATGTTTATTTATTACTCACAACAGCTGCTTGTTTCTGAAAAAAAAACAAAAAAACAGAACAGATACTAGAGACATCACTGATTCTCACCTACAAAAAAAAATAAATAAAATATACTTTAAGACTAAATGTAAAACGATTGCTAAATAAAACAATATTTTTATAAACTTTAATGTTAGGTGGAATTAATGTGAAAAAAAAGTTTCATTTTAATCGTTTGACTGCACAATACTTATATAATTGGCTATACATTTTCAAGGACTTACTTTAATGTTTAGCTAAGTTTTGTTAGCTTAGCATATACACTTTTTCATTTCTTTTTTTTCACTAAAAGTGCACCTTGCCTGTAGTTGAACTTTTTTAAACTACGAGTAGCTTGTAACTTACAAGCCACAGTATCAAAGCAGCTTCTCCAGCACTGAAAGAGAGCGGATGAACAATGTACTGTTGAGACAGTGGAAACACTTACCGCAGAGTCAGATCATGATTTTGGAACAGCTCGGGTTGAGCCAAGATAACAAGTTTTCCCTTTCCCACATCACCTACACATAAAGTGGACAGATATGTATGTGTGTGTAGGGTTAGCAGGGGTCAGGTGAGGGGGCTGAAATATGGCTGCCCGCATTGAGCTGGAAGCGAAGTTGAACAGGCACAGGTGTTGGGGCTGAGGCCAACAGAGAGGAGCGGGTCCCCGAACCACTGACAAACACGCTGGCAGAGAGAGAGAGAGAGAGAGAGAGAGAGAGAGAGAGAGAGAGAGAGAGAGAGAGAGAGAGAGAGAGAACGGCTTTCTGGCAGGAACATCTCTCATTCTCTCACTCACGTCTGTCTCTCGGACCCCTCCCCTTCCTCTTCTGTCTCTCCACAGCAATGCAACAATTAACCAGGCAGCATCTGGTGTAGCAGAGGTGGATTCAGTTTCTCTCAAACAAATCTGACAGTGACTCTCACAACCCCTCTCTCTGGCTATCGGAGTGTAAATGGTATTACTTGGCATGAGAGTTGATTTCGAGCATTGCTGTATTTCGAGGACGTCCTCGTTATTTTGTTGGCACTGGCATGATGTATTTGGAGCGGACAATAGGAGGATGCATTTGCCAATGTCCTTCTGTATAATGCTGCTGAATTCGAGTTTGGCTTCAGCAACCACTTATTTAAGTGGCAGGCGTTTCTCTTTCTCTGTACATGTGTTTTTCCATATACTTAAGCCTGTCGTTCTTCTAGGATTATGTTATTTTAATGTGATAATCCTGTATGTTTAAGAGAAAAGTGTAGACTAAAACTTTGTTAAAAAACTTCATCACACCATTTAAAATCACGCATGGAGTCTAGTGGAGGAGATTTTGACTCATACTATAGACTTGGTAAATATCCTAATTTAGTTCACCAAAAATATTTGTTTACATTACTTCTTGACTCTCTCCATTGTCTACAACAATATCAGAAAAGCAACGTAAAATGTAGATGGACTGGTTTAATTATCTGCAATAAGCAATTAAAATAGCAGGTTAACTTAAAAAGGATTCTTAATATGTTTTAAAGGGGTCATCTGGTGCCGCATGCACTTTTACAAGCTGTTTGAACTAAAATGTGTGTTGGGAGTGTGTATACACTACCACCCTACAGTAATAAAAACAAAACAAAAACACCAGTAGTTGTCTTTTAATTTAATTAAAATAAATTGCCCCTTGTAAATCAAGTCATTCTCAGATGCATGTCAGTGTGGCGTCGCACAATAGTTGATTGACAGCAGCGTGTCACACAGATTGAACTGGTGTGTTACCTCAGACCCGCCCTGAGTGAGCCGTCATCAGACCGAGACGCAGAGACAAACAAGACTCCCAAAAGATTGAGTTTTTTTTTGTTGTTGAATGCATTAATGAGCAGAGCAACATCTGAGTGACTGAAGACGCGGAGGATTAAAATTACGTTTGGTTCTGTAGATAATGGAAACACTGATCACAACCCCTTCGATTGGTTGACGAAATGACAAAAGAGCAAGCTCAATATTTTTCTCAAGTGGAACAAGAGCTTTTATTAGAGGGTTAACTAATCGTTAACTAACACCGGGAAACACAGCTAATGCTGCAAAAGCCAGGAGAGAGGGCTGGCAAACAGTAGCGAACAAATTAAATGCGTTAGTGCTGCCCATGTTACATGTTTTTTTTCTTGATATACATATTGTGACCGAAAGCAAAAGACAACGCAACAAGGGCACTTGTTGCTATCCCAGAAGGGTGGATTTATTTACAATAAGTGAGTGACAGACTTCGGCGCTGGTGACGGTGCGGCGAGACCCCAGGTGAGTGTGGCTCCTTGCTTCTTCCCGTGAGGCGGCGCTTCGGTTATGATCAGGGGTGGCAGGGCCAAGCGGTCACGGCGTGTGGGTTCAAAAGAGAGACAATGTAAGTGAAACAGCGTCCAGTCATTTGGAGATGGGTCTCAATTCACTTCTAGTTTCCTCCTCTTTTGTTCTGGATCTAGCTGTGACCAATTGGCCCGTTGTGACAAGGTCCAGGTGTTGCAGATGAGTTGCCAGGGCGACGCTGATTTCCTACTGGGATTTCCGTCACAACATATATATTATATCTCAAATCTTATTTGTAGTAATTGCTCTTTTTGTCATCTTTCATGTCATAGCCAGCAGTGGACCCATGTGACAAATTTGAGAAAATTACCTCCAATTATATAGACGTATTATATATATACAGTATATAAAATGTATGTGTGTGTGTGTGAGGTCATCATTCATGTGTAAATTGTAATAGGCACTTTCTTGAAGATAGACAGAATTCCGTTCATCTGATTTCTGAATCTGCTAATAAGAAAGCTATGAAAACTGTGGATATTTGCTCCACACTTAAACTTTTTGTGTAGGCTACCCTTTAAAAAACAATAGCCCTTTATTGCATTTTTCCTCTTTTTTCCCCTTCCTTTTCTTTCTTTAAAGAGTATTTTGTTTTCTTGTTATTGTCTGTTCAAATGTCAGTTTTGTGGATAATTAGTTTTTTTGTGCTATCTCTATGTTTTTGAACTTAGTAATAATAATAAAAAAAAAAACACTTCTTGCAAGATACTTTTTTTTCTTCTTTATTAAACTTATGAAATAACAGAACGGTGAGTACAAAAAATATACAAATATATAAATAATACAGGTATTTAGCATCAGATAAGAGGTTAAATAATAATACAAAAAATAATTACAAGTAAAATAGAAGAGAATAATCAAAAAGGCACAAAATAGAAGGAAATAAATAAACAAATAAATAAAGGAAGCAGAGGGTCCTTCATAAGATAAATTACAGATTGAGTATATTTATATTTAAGCTTGTACAATTTGAGAAGGTCCTAATTGCTTTTTTATTATGAGAAGTTAAAATGTTATTGTAGAAACAAAACAAAAATAGGTGTACAATTAGAGAATTTGCATTTATGTATGTAAAACCTAGATAGAAAATTAGGTTTATAACAAAACAGACATTTGAAACTCCTTTAAAAATCTGGATGTGGACTGAGAAACCAAATAAGAGAGAGACAGATGTAACGAGTACATTGTGTGTTAAGTGGAGTGTCCCCGGTTCCGGCTGATATAATTAATGAAGCATAACAATCCTTTAACGGATTTGATTAATAAATGTGTATCACCAGACCAGCACTGACAGTAATTAACAAGATTTTTAAATCTGTACAATGTTTGATAGGGACCCAGTGCAGTGTTGACAGAACCGGACTAATATGCTCAAACTTCCTGGTTCTAGTAAGGACTCTAGCTGCTGCATTTTGAACCAGTAGTCTATTCATTAAGTGTGTAGAACAACCACACAATAAAGCATTACAATAATCTAACCTTGAGGTCATAAACGCATGAATTAACATTTCTGCATTTGAGGTTGAGAGCATAGGACGCAATGTAGATATGTACTTGAGACGGAAAAACACAGTTTTACAGATGCTGAAACATGGCTTTCAAATGAAAGATTGCTATCAAACAGCACACCTAGCTTCCTAACTGATGAAGAAGAACTGACAGAGCAGCCATCAAGTGTTAGACAGTGTTCTAGATTATTACAAGTGTGGTTTTTAGGTCCGATAATTAACACCTCTGTTTTGTCAGAATTTAACAGTAAAAAGTTATTTGTCATCCAACAGTTGAGAGTTTGCATAACTAGAAAATGTTATTTTAATGCTTGCCTTGTCAAATAATTTTAATAATTTTTATCTTGTGGCCCCTGATTGAGAATCACTGGTCTATATAATGAACAGTTTTGCCAGTTTTGCGAACTAGATCAAAATATGATTTATGAGTTTAGCGAATAATACGTTTTGGTCTGTTTTATTGCACAGAGCTATCATATGGCTTCATGAGACATGGAATACAGTGTAAGAGTTGTATGGACCACTTTTGTTTTTTATACTTTTATGGCATTTTAAAGCTTGACAGTCCCCCTCCTCATTTTATTTCGTTATATTGAAGAGAATGCCTGGGATAGTCTTCATAAATACACCTTCTGAGTACATGAGGCTGACATGGGGTGAGTGAATAATCACAGAATTTTCATTTTTGGTTGAAATATTCCTTAACAAGCAGGACACTAACATACGCCTCTCTATGTAACAGCTATACACCCTTAACTCTTATTCAACCTTAACATGAGAACATTTCACCATTAACAACAAATCTACCACACATCACCCTTAATTGCAAGAATGGCAACAACTCACCCTCAACTAAAAGAATAAACATAACCCTGAACAATAACAACTTATCACTTTTAAATATGAATGCAATTACATTTCACACATAAGGCTCGTTCACACCAAGCACGATAGCAATAAATATATAGTTCCTAAAATATTTCTCAATATTAAAGAATAGCAACATCCACACCACAACTATAATGCTAAAGGACAGAGAAACGTCCTCCAACAAAAAACGACCCTATAGGCTGTTGTGCAAGTTCCTTCTTACAACATATATTCACATTTTAAAGGTAAGCACCCTCTGGCAGGTGTAAAAAAAAATAACAATGTCGTATTGCATCTGTTGTCATGAAATGACGTATGACTGTTAACGGAATGTGTGGACTTTTCACACTGATCAAACATATTTTAGCAGGTGTAATTCAGACGAATAACCACACATAACCCACCCCTAAACCTAACCGTTACAAAAAGAATGCAAAATCATGTTTTATTCCCACGATCGCATGATCACGTTTTTATTACGCATCACTCTACAACCTGAGCTACCCCATCCGTGAGCCACAATGGGGATAAAATGTCCCGTTGCCGTTAGGGGAGCAAGTGTAGTATACGCTCTGATGGGTTGTATTTCACCACTATGTACAAACAACCTATACAGGCGTATTGGTTGGAGGACATGTTGGGGAAACTATATCATTGGGAATCATTTTCAGAATGATTTTTTTTTCCCAGTTGATGAATCTTCCCAGAAACATTGGCAACCTATCAGAATCAATCCTGCTATCACGCGCTTCAAAATTTAAAGCGACAGACACGCTTGAGCTTATAACAAACAGATAACATCTTTCACTAACGTGAACGCAAATATAGTTATCGTAACATTTATAGTTATTGTCCTTGGTGTGAACGGGGATGGAAAACATTACACACAGTAGAAAAGTATCTTTGCACAACTTAGATATTAAAAATGTTTTCTGGCTAGAGTAGCTTGTGCTAGTGCTAAAAGACTAAGATCTTTCTCTTCTTGTCATTTATTTGTTTGTGGGTGTCTCTGGGGTCTGTTGAAAAGCACACCTGATCCCAAGAGGCTCAGAGAATTGAAACATTGATTCAGTGCTTGTTTGACAGAAGTTGAAAAAAAAAGTATTGCTCAAAAACAGATCCATGTCTGAAAGAATATTGGTGTGGAATGACAGAGACATGACATTTCAAAACAGTGTTTAGAAACATGGAGAAGTATTATTATAGCTAGTTAGCTCCAAAATCTCAGACTGAACGACCTACCTGAACAACATGTCTGATGAGATAGGACAGTTCATTTGCAAAAAACCTACATTGGGAACGGAAAGTATTCAGACCCCCTTAAATTGTTCACTCTTTGTAATATTGCAGCCATTTGCTAATACCATTTTTAAGCTCACTTTCTTTTCCCTCAGCACCCCATTCGTTTTTCACACCTGGATTTGGGGATCCTTTGCCATTCTTCCTTGCAGGTCCTCTCCAGTTCTGTCAGGTTGGATGGTAAACGTTGGTGGACAGCCATTTTTAGGTCTCTCCAAAGATGCTCAATTGGGTTTAAGTCAGAGCTCTGGCTGGGCCATTCAAGAACAGTCACAGAGTTGTTGTGAAGCTACTCCATTACTTTAGCTGTGTGTTTAGGGTCATTGTCTTGTTGGAAGCTAAACCTTCGATCCAGTCTGAGGTTCTGAGCGCTCTGGAGAAGATTATCCCTGTATTAGGCCGCATTCATCTTTCCGTCGATGTGTGTGGCTTTCCTAATCAAGTCAAATCAGTATAATCAAACACAGCTGGACTCAAGTGTAGAACCACCTCAAGGATGATCAGAAGAAATGGACAGCACCTGAGCTAAATGTGTGAGTGTCACAGCAAAGGGTCTGAATACTTAGGACCATGCGATATTTCAGTTTTTCTTTTTTAATAAATCTGCAAAAATGTCAACAATTCTGTGTTTTTCTGTCAGTATGGGGTGATGTGTGTACATTAATGATTTAAATTAACTTAATTAACTTAAATGATTTTATTAAATGGCTGCAATATAACAACGAGTGAAAAATTTAAGGTGGTCTGAATATTTTCTGTACACACTGTATAAATGCCATTTTTATATGTATTTTAAGACATCATGAGTTCATGTTTTACTGCAGAAGTGACAAAGGCTCTTGTTGTTTTTGAACAGAAGCCGATAAGTCCACTTTAACGAACCAGCACACTGTATTCAGGTCAGGTGACAAGATACTTTCACTTTGAAAACATACTCTAGCTGAGAGGAGTTTCATCAAAGGTGACTAAAAGTGATCAAGAATGGATTGTTTCGACGAGCTTAATGAACCTGTGATATCTTGTTCAGGATATAATAGGAAAATAAAAGCTGAAACCTTTTCGTTCCAACAACCTGAGGAAATTACAAAGATTAAACAAGTGTTCGAAAACATCAAATGTGGATTTACAATATATATTGAATTTAAAGAATGGGCATCTTATCCATGACACAAAACAAAAAGAATAATTAAACAAGCCTCACTAACACTCAAATGCAGACATGTCCTCTTTCCTCAAACCTGGAGTCTTCCAGTTGACCCCCGAGTAACACATTTAGAGACTGACCTAGTGTTAACAGTCAAAAGGGCTCTTTCCAGGCTTTTTGCACCTCTTCACACCCTCTCCTTTTCCTTTTCTCCTGAGACCCAAAGAACAGAAACCTAGTTTAGCGTTTTAATAGTTTTCTACGCCATGCAGCTCTAAAGGTCAGGAGAAGGACATCAGCCGTGTGGCCGGGTTCCTCTTAAAAGCAGGGCTAAAACAGTCGAGCGCAAGGCAACACTTAGATCAACTTCGGCGTAACATAAAAGTGCAATCCCTTCCAACGGGTCTCGCACCTAATTACGGCGCGTGCCCTGGTTCCCTCCGTAAATTGTCCTCTGAAGTGGGTGTCTGGCGTCATGGAGAGTGGTTTTTATTGTGCTTGTTAGATAAGAGGCTGGTGATATTGTGGCTGTGGTGTTGTAATGAGCCTTGATTAGCAACAAAAATAGATTTGTGTGACTGCCTTGTAGCTGGATACCTCACTGAGACAAAATTAACATTAGTGTCAATTAAATTTTAATCAGAGCAATATGCCGCAGATGAGAATGAGACAAGGAGCGTACATTAAAACAACGAGCTATGTGATGAGATGGTTGGTTCATTCTCCCAGTCGCTTAGGAGAAATGTCCTATGCTTTACCGAAGCCTACACTCATTCCACCTGCTAGCTGCTTGCTCCTTAGCCTCTGCGTTTCCAATTTCCCTTCTATTTTCTACCCTTCGTCTTGCTCTTGATTTCTTTTCTCAGTTTTTCTATGCTCCAACTCGCCTGGTTCACCCTAGATAGTCTCCTCAATACTCACACTGCTTAATCTTTATGAAACATAAATCAACTGTGTTTCTTATAGTCTCCATCCTCAGCTTATAATAAAATAAAATAAATAAAAAAAATATGAAAAAGAAAAACAAGTCATGCCAACCTTAAGCCACAAAATGCACACTGCAAAATTTTGCTATCCCTTTACAATCAGGTTCATTAGTGAATATTAGCTAACTACATGAGTTAAAGGAATGCACTTCTAGCGGCAGCTTAGCGTAGATCATTGTATCTGATTAGACCATTAGCATCTCAATATAATTTCATAGTGGATATAGTAATATCACAGTATAGCTATTACTGCATTGTTTTGTATTAATAGCTAACCAATAGCTAATCGTTACTAATAAAAGTAATACTTCGAACCTTTGATTATGATTGGCTGAGACATGTTGGAAATGTATGTTAAATACTGATTGTTAATAAGCACATACATGTAACTGATATATATATTTACTGTTTCAAAGTGTGTTGCTTTAATCATTTTCATGAATGTACAGCATTGCATAAATGAAGTCAATTTTTATAAATTTTTCATAAATCATACTTTTCATTCTGTTATTATTTTTTTATTGTGTGAGCTAGCAGTATTTTTTTTTGTTATTATTTCATCAAAACAACCCAACTGCAGTTTGATTGATATTAATTGAAATTAAATATTAAAAAAAACATGATTTTGAACATAAAAAAAAAATTATTATATTA
>JAUMHP010000040.1:11593030-11613791 GCA_032361065.1 Enteromius trimaculatus | reverse complement strand
TACAGAATACTGGTTAATATATATATATACATACATACATACATATATATATATATATATATATATACACACATTATATATATATATATACATATATATACATTCACATTACATCCATACAAATTACATACATTAAATCAAATTACAAATATAAAAGGTAAACTATCATTTATAATATTAATACAAACCAGCTTCTGCATCCCACAGGCCTATAAAGCATAAACGTTTTGAAGAATTAATAAATGGATGGATAGATGAATGTATATAAATGATAAAACGAACACTTATCCAGCATATCAACAGAACACTTTCTCAAGGCCTCTCGGAGTCATATATTTTCTTCAGTCTACCTTAAGACAAGTTTATTAACACAAACAAATAGCATAACAGAAGTAAAACCCAGTGAGGCTGCTAGCCGCCAAGCACCATAGCGTAGCGTATTGTAACGTCACCTTTAGTTCTGTTAGCGTACCAGCACAGATGGCGGTACGGAGAGGAGGCCGCCGCCCGCAACACTCACGCAAACACACCTTTAATGCGTCGGTGGAACACTACAGATGGTGACAGAGAGGAGGCCATAGCCCTCAAGCTGAGACGAGATGCCTGCCGGAGATCAGACGGCACTAATGTGACTCAGAGATGGTGATCAGTCGAGCACAGAAGCACACAAAAGACGCACACTTGAGATTAAGTTCAGTCAAGTGTTACGGGTATCGTTGACCATGCCATGGTGGAACAGATCTCACAGTGGAGCTTTATCCTCTTCCACCCTGAGGACACACACGCACACCACACACACACACACTGATCTGACTTCTTAAACTGTGACTTCCATCTGTGATAATAGCTTAAAGGTAAGCTGAAGGTGAACTTTGACAAAAAGAAAACCCATCCTCGCTCTATCCATACGCATGGCATTTTTCCCATTTCTGTTATTCTTGAAAAGCTTTTTACTCATAGGTTGGAACAGTTCTGCCTCACGTTAGCGTTCATTGCCAGTATCCTTTCCTGGGGTTTTACACAAATGCACTGACACTCATTCTTTCTCTTTGACACATGCTTTGCATACTGTAGCCTGGCGCAACACCGAAATGTTTCTGACAGCATCAAAAGCATTCAGCGATGCGTAAAGCCTTGACGGGGTAATACGACCTCTCTGCCTCTGTTTAACCTCCAGAAACTAGGCTAAGCTACATACAGTACCGCCGAGCCCGTACACGTCAAACTTGAGGCTTTCTTTCCACTATTGTCTGTTTTGGTATTTAATATCACTGACAAATACTTTAACACAGTATTCCTAAGAACAAAGTGTTCTCACTATACCAGGTTCATTGGAAAAACATACCTTTGGTAACATTTCTAAAAAAAAAAAAACCCCAAACATGTTAAATGTCAAGGGAGTGGCACTAAAAGCACATTCAGTTTTATCCAAAACAGATGAATGTGAACCTGGAAACTTTTAATTGTTGTGAATTACATTCCCAAAGGGCTGTAAAACTGTATACCACCAACACTAAACCACCACCTTAAACCTAACCTAAAGAAAATCAAACATTAGACACTGTAATAACACGTTTGCTGAACCATTTTAGCTATAAGATTCTATAAGTCTTTCATGACTTATCAAGTTCATTGCAGTACCAGGAGAGCTACAGAGCAAGTTTACAGCATTAGAAAGAACTGATTATTTTGGGACCTATACAGTAAATGTCAAAATTAACATTGTGGCCTAAATTTTTAAGACTATGCACATGATATCTGCAGTTGAGCTCATACATTTTATATATATTGCAGAATGTACAAAATGTTGATAAGTGAAACAAAATAAGAGGGATCAATATAACTTTACTTAGTACTGTGCTGAATAAGCTATTTCACACGACAGAAGTTTGCACTTTCTTTGGTTTTCCAGCATCTTCTGTCTACTTGAACCCTTTCCAAAACTGACTGTATGACATGTATCTTTTCACAATGTGGCCATTTGACCACTATTACACAGCTATTACAAAACGTGGAAATCTTTTTTTGATGCTCAAGAAGAAAAAAAACCCCAATGCATTAAGAGCTGGAGGATGTACACTTTTAAACCGGATGATGATGTGTAAGTTAATCTTTTTTTTTTTTTCTTCATTTAGTACTGGACTAGTACTGGAAAGCTACATAAACTCTTAAATGTTCCTGAGCAGCAGGCAGTTGGACTGCTGAGGAACAACAAGGTGACTGTCACAAATATAAAAACAGTTATATAAATATAACATTTATATACAAGGGGTATATAAATGTATGAGCACAACTGTAGGCTATATCAAAATATTATGATTGTGAATATAAGGGTGTACTCACACCAGTCATGTTGCCGTGAACCCCCCCCCTCCCCACCCCCCCCCCCTGGCCTGCACTCACATAGGGTTTCAGCATTCGTGCCAGAGCCCGTTTACGTCATTATGATGCGACGGTTTCAGGATAAACAGGACGAGCGGCGCTCTTACTGAACACGATGGAGTCTATGCTTCAAACTACCTAGTGCGAATACCCCCTTAAAAGATAAAAAACTTTCTGGCTGCAATGCGTGAAAAAAGTGTAACATTTTGCTTTTGGCTTACTGACATACAGCTTCACTGCATCTGAACATTTTAAAGATTGCAAAATGTTTTAATCTCATGCTAATATGCCACCCACAGTTACCCATATTGGTTTCATTTATCCTTATGTAACACTAGAGACTGTGACCGTGCAAAAATATTTCAAGGTAAAAAGACTCAATCTCTCTCTGGGCTATTTTAGAAACAGAAAAATATCTCTTGTGAAATATGCACCATTTTCTTAAAACAGTTTACATTTTACCATTCACAAACAAATATGGAGAACAGATTTGGGATTTCATAAGACCGAGTCGATGGCAATAAATACTGCAGCATTCTAAGCTATTTAGCTGTCAGACATTAAATTACAAGATGTAGATTACAGGACGATTCGGTATCATACAAAATGGATGCCAACCCTAGTTACGTCACACCACACTACAGTAAATTGCAGCGGTGTCAACACCGAATAGAGCCTAATTGAATACTGAAAATATTTATTCTACCGCTACTCTTGCTCTGGCCCTATTATTTATTTTATTATTTCATTTTATTTTGCAATGCCATCATTTTAAGTATGCCCCTCACTTCACCGAGTTGTATATTTTATTAGCTTAAATAATGAATCTATTAGAAAAATCTGCTTAGATCCTGATATCTAATATAACAGGCTCTCTTGAATGAACTCTCTTGAAGAGGGAGTTAATAAATACTAAAACAAAGAAAAGAAGGGTGCAGACAGGAGACCACCATAGTTATATAGGAAAGCAACTTTCGTGACCCAATTTGAAAGGGAGCCATGTCATTTCAAGGTAAGTTAATTTTCGTGAGCGGCTGTGTAATTAATTTTACAGGAAGACCTCACTTTTAGTGTCACGTTTTCTGAAAATAGCTTGACAGCGTCATGCACTAATTGCGCATCAGAAGAGCCTACCTCTTTATTTAACTTTATATTCAATTACACGTTTCAGATTATGGAAGCAAAATAATTTAAGGCATCGCTGTATCGTTTCATCTAAAGAATCATCCTCAATCCTTGACCCTATGGCTGAGTTCTCCCTACTTCAACACGAATGAAGCGGCTCAGATAAGATCTACCTTGAAATTCACCTTGAGCAGTCAATCAGCAGGAGAAGTTCAGAGGTTACCAGTGCATCACAAACAGAACAGGAGCCAATTACAACCAGGAGCCTCTCTGTTGACAAAAGAGCCCTCCAAACCGAGATGGAGTATAGATTTTTAATTTAAAACTAAAACATGGGGGTCAAAACAATCTCATTTCAATAGACAGAAAGGGAGGGGCCGAGAAAGAGAGAGAGAGTGAGCGGGAATTAGGATAAAGAGAAATTATGTTTGAATAGAAAATTTATGAGTATTAATATGCTCTGTTGCCGAGTTAAATATGCCTACTCAAGTGAAAATATTCATACTGAAGTGCTTCTGTACAATAGGTTTTCTCTAAATATTGCCTCTTCAAGCAGCCTGATGCACAATTAGCTATGTGTGTTTATTCTAACTTCGTTACTTTGATTATAGTTTATCTTTGAAAATGACAGTGTGAGATAACTGTAAAATTTGCTAAAGAACCTTAGATGTTCAGAGGGTTCGCTTCAGCATTGTGTTATGCTAAATAAAAAAGACATCTCACAGACTGCAGTAGTTGTGTCTATTTATTGCTGGCTTTCAGTTGTTCTTTCTCTTTCAGCATTAAAACATAAAAGACATTTTAAGACATAACTGGCCAAACGTCAATTAAACGTTATCTAAAGTGCACCCGGCATCAATTTCAGACCTTACATTAAAGTAAAAGTAACCATGTTTAGCAATCAAAATCGCTACATAAGATTTGTGAGCAATTTAGCAGAGCTGATAGAAACATCTATGGATAATCCAAATATCTAGTCACTTGCAAAGAAAGCCTTGTACAATTAAAGTCTACTAGACATTTTTTATCAGACTCTTCCTCCTGGACGCAGTGTTCAACTTTCAACATTAAAAACACGATTTGCGTTTCAAAGCACTAAAAGACAATTATAATATTGCAGACTGATTCCAAAAGCAATTATACCGAAAAGCATGGCTAATTCTATTTTGTACAGTTAAATATTTAGCAGCATGTTTGATTGCAAGATTCTTCCTAGGGTTCTGTGATTTTTTCCGATTTTATCGATTAAATGTAACGTTTTTGTCAGGATTACATTTTTTAGAAATTCACAAAATTCGGAATACAAATATCGGCAAACATTGGAATTAAACACTTCTACAATATGCCAATGATAACAGTAAAAAGAACAGAATGATCCAAATGCATGTCAGAATGTATTAGGGTTAGACAAAGATGCGATGTGGGCAGTGGAATAAGAATAAAATACTCAAGAAGATGAGAGTTAAACGTCTGTTAACTTGAGCGCTACGTTTAGTACACGAGGCGCTGTAAGAGACATGAGTGCCACAGTCAAATGCCTTTACTGTATGCTTCAATAGAAAAATAAACTAAAAAACCTGTTAAGAACTTATGTATGTCTGATATTTCAAGTTTGAATCATGCTGAAAGCTGCTTGAATTGAATTGTAATTACCTTGACTTTTGAGAAAGCATTTTCCTCATATTATTTCTGAACACACAGGTCTAATACGTGTTTGTACAAGATGTAGATGTAGTCCGTGCATCTTTTCTGCAAAGACATTTAGTTATTTGTTTAACATTGAATAGCATTGACAACTTCATGTGTTGTGCGCTTAGAATAGAATTGTCTCTAACTGGTGGGTTAATAATAGGGGTTTTAACGATTTGCTTCTGGCATATCGTGTATCGTACAATCCATGGTCATTTCATGGTCCAAATCATAGTTATTATCCTTATCCCCTTGTTAACAGAGCTGTATTCAAGTCCAGCTTTGTCGAGTCCAAGACAAGTCCAGACCAGACTAGTCGAGTCGGAGTCAAGACCGAGTCCAAAAGTTTTGAGTCCAAGTCCAAAATTAGAGAAAAATTTTTTTTAATTATTTTTTTGTTTTTATGGTCAAATTTCATATCCATAAAAGTAAATTCTGTAAAAATTAATCTCCGCCTTAGCATTTGAAGTAGTTTTTGTATTTGTTGTATTTGAATTTTATTAAATGTATAAAAAAATAAAATAAAATAAAACTGAAAGGAGCACTACAAAGCATTTGACAGAAATTTAAGGTCACACTGAACAACAATAATTAGTATTTATTATTGTAAAGGGTATGTTTAGGTCTGGGGAAGGTGTGACGTTAATCAAAAACATGTAGAAAATTAAATTAGAAACACTGTACTCTTCAGACAGTAAGTGTTCCGGGGGACAAGAACCATCCAATCTGCTTCATCCTTTTCCGTAACAACCCTGAAAGCTCAGCCGAGATGGAGAAACAGCTGATCATAGCTGTACAAGGACAGCCATTTTTAAAAATTACATTTATTAGCAGAGCTACTGCAAGGAATCTTTAGTGCTGGAAATCCATTTATCCTTTGCTGAAGCATCCGCGTCTTCATGGAGAGCATGGGTCATGGTTGCTTAGCATTGGCAGACGGAGCGCAAACATAGAGTGCAGGCTAGTACAGTACTAGTTGCTTTGCAAAGAAGTAGAAAGCGTTGCGTGACATGCGAGTGTGGTTTTGTTTTGAAGGACAAAAAAAGCATATCGCTAGACTCGGCCGAGACCAATGAGAACGGACTCAAGTACTACAGCCCTGCTTGTTAGTGGAGACTTGAGTGAGCAGAGAACGTGCGTGTCATTTAGTCATTTGCAAAGCACTTGTCAAAGGGAGTGATATAACTTCCTCATTTTCTTCAGCTGGGATGTTCCTGTGTCAACTAAACCAATGCAGCACGATGTGCGTCACATTTTTATGTTTTAATGACATAAATGGCTTTTTATTGTTGTTAGCATAACTGTTGAAAGTAAACATACTTTTTATATTTTAAAATGCTTTTAAAATATGCAAATATTTTAACAAAAGTGTAAAAATGTATTTATATATAAAATGTAATTATCAGATTATTTATCAGTCCTTTAACGAATCTGCTGACGCACATTATGCAGCGTTCATTGAGGAACATCCCAGCTGAAGATAATGAGGAAATCGCATTGCTCCCTTTGACACGTGCATTCCAAAGGACTAAATAATGACGCACGTGCATGGCTCACTCAAGTCTCCACTAACTAGAGACAAAGGATGATCACTGTGATTTGGAAAATGACTATGAATTGTACGATACGCAATGCGTTAAAAAAAGTAAAAAAAAAAAGTTAATTGAATCATGTTGTACATTTTCAAATTGACTAGTTAAAAAAACGAGAATTGGTAAAAGAAAAAATATTTTAATTGTTTGCCCTGTAACACAGCCATAATTCTTCCTAGTGAGTGAAATGTTGTGTAATATGTGACTCCCAGTTGGCAATCAATCTTTTAATTGTCAAAGCACAACTGAGACCTAAAACAGTCATGTATCGTGAAAAAAAAAAAAAAAAAAATCGTATTACTTTGTGTAGTGCGCCTGACACAGTGGTACCACACATGACGCAACTCTTTACGAAAAGACAACACATTGCACGCATACTTTTCAACATAAAACATCACACTATAATGTGAGATTTGTCTTTTTTGAAAGTGTTTTTGAAATTTTCTGGAACCTCTGTGTAGAAAAGGCTTTCGTTACCAAATGTCACTTTGATGACTGTAGCGCTGGTGTTTTGACAGAGATGAATTTAGAGAGGCAACTTCTTACCCCGCTGTTACTTCAGTTTTACGTTCTCAGCATGTTAAAACTCTCTCCAAGATGTTCCACCTCTAAATTCATCGCCTTTCTCAAAGTATTCTCCACCAGAATTTATTACCATTTAAAAAAATCACGACCATCCTGACCATCTTGCAACGGCAGGCTGTTTTGTGATAGATTTTGGTCACGGTGAAGTGTGTGTGTGTCAGTTTGAGAGAATAAGACAGAGCAAAAGAGAGTGTGAAAGAGAGAGAGGTGAGAGTTTGACCTTTCTTGTTTGTGTGCATGTCTGTAGCTGTTGTTGCCATCGAGGTGTTGCTAGGGGGCCATCTTGACAACTTCCTGTGATGGGCTGTAATCAGGCTGGCGGCCCTCCTCACACCTGATCTGAGTGTGTGTGGCCTGTCACCTAAATTTAGCTCGGTGACATGTGTGAAAGTCCACACATGCACAAACGCACACACTCTCATCACAAATGCATAATACCAGATAATACAAAACACACTAAATCCTCATCCGTTTACACTGACAGTCGAAAACTCTGACAGGAAGGCCTAATAAATCAACAGACCAAATCCTGTTCAAATGCACATGGCCTTATTTTAACCTAACATATCTAATGACCCAAAAACCAAACATGCTCTCACACACTCACACTCACGCACACATTAATTCAATGTGCAAGCGCTGGACAAACCACAGAGCTTGAGTACACACAATAACCTCACTGAACACACACAGACAGTAATCCCTGTAAACATCGACAAGAGGATAGCTGTCACTTCCAAGCTATCAGCAGCTCACTATTGAGACAGGGCAAGCCTGAGGTGCAATACACTCTCCTTCTAACCTTACTGTCAACATTTCAGCCAGCACACACATGCTTGCGCTGAAGAAACGGGGGGAAAAAATTAACCATATTCTGTCAACTGCTCAACCTGGTTCTGACTCACAGAAAAAGCAGCAGCACACCTTTTCTTAAAGAGATAGTTCACCCAAAAATGAAAAATCTGTCATTGTTTACTCGCCTTCAATGCATATCAGAGGTATACATTTCCCCATCAAAACACAACCACTCTTGGTAATCAAAGAATTGATTACTTCCATAGTATGGAGGAAAAAAAAAAAAAAAAAAGTAAGACATGCACACACACACACACACACACACACACACTCATAATTATTAATCTGTTCAAATTTACAGTCACACATACAGGTGT
Source organism: Enteromius trimaculatus (assembly GCA_032361065.1). Taxonomy (NCBI): domain Eukaryota; kingdom Metazoa; phylum Chordata; class Actinopteri; order Cypriniformes; family Cyprinidae; genus Enteromius; species Enteromius trimaculatus. The sequence goes on along the minus strand of JAUMHP010000040.1, from coordinate 11,605,246 downwards.
GTTTCCATTTGTATGTATAAAGGTCAACGGCTACTGCCAACTGTTTGGTCCAGCAAAAAAAAAAAAAAGATACTAATAAAATAGCTTCTTTTGTGATAAAAACTAAGAAAGAAACTCTTTCTGTGGAGAAGTGAAGGGTCTTAGGATTCATGGTTGAGTTCTTGAGGCCTCTAAACGTTTCCACTTTACAATAATACAACTTGCAGTTGACCGTGGAATATCTAGCAGGGATGAAATTTTATGAACTGGCTTGTGACAAAGCCGGAATTGTGCGACAGTCCCACGCTTAAATTTTCTTTAGAAATACTTGTTTGCTGTTTTTTCTCCCCACAAGTGCTTGTAAATGCAGAGTTTGATTTTATACACCTGCAGCAATGGGTCTGAAAAAGTATTATTATTTTTTTTTTTTTTTATAAATTAAACAAATTAAAACTTAAAAAACTGTGAGTGTGCATGTAAATATGTACAGTGCACACACACACACACACACACATGCATACAAACAGCCTTTTTTGCGTACGGCACCCATTGATTGCTTTCCTTTTTTCTGATTTTGGACATTATCTCCTCGAGTTCGGTGTGGTGTATTCCCGTGCCGTTTGCCATGAACAGATCCAACTGTTCTGCCGGGTTTTTGATATTACATTCAACAGAAGGTATAGTGTTGTATAATTTTTTTGCTGTTTGATTATTTTTTTTTGGTTTGTTAATTTATTTTGTAATTTGTTTTTGTCATTTGGATATACTTTCGACATAGACAGTCTATTCGCATTTATCAAACGTGATGTTAAGGAGCTGTGTGTAACTTATGTAACCTTTGCTGGTGCTCTTCGGGCATAGTTAGTGGTTACTCTGCAACTCTGAGATCTAATATTGAAGTGACTGCATCTAGTGTCTGTTAACTAAGTGATTCTTCTCCTTGACCCTGTGAAGTGTCCTTTGCACTTTTGATTTAATGTGTTTTCCTTTTTGTTTTCTAGAAATCACCAAAGACTTTGCGTGGAGCAGGGGGGGCTGGCCGCTTTCAGGATTGATATAATTCTAATTATAGTGTGGTTGTGTAGTGGTTGATGTGGGGTGAAATTTAGGTGGATTTAGCTGACCTCCTGCATTACGGCCGGCTGCCCTGTTCCTGGAAAGTGGGAATATCCACGAGATTTTATTGCCTTTTTTTTTTAATTTATGCTCTTTTTATAATAAGTTTTTTTTTTTTTTTTTTTCTGGTCTCGCTCAGTTTTATTACTTGCCCTCAAGTTGGTAAAACGTACCTGTGTGTCCTCACTGGGAATATTTCCCTGGTCCCCTCCCACCAGGGTGGCGTAGTCGGATTATTTATGGAGTGGTCTACAATTTTCCGCATAGGTGCATTTCCACTGTCAGAGACAGAATCTAATTCATTTGGGAATTACTGTCAAATAAGCATTTGATCAATTGAGTCAAAAAAATTGAATATTTGGTACAGAAGCCTTTGTTAACAATCACAGAGGTCAAACAGTTCCCGTAGTTCTTCACCAGGTTTGCACACACTGCAGGAGGGATTTTGGCCCAGTCCTCCATACAGATGTTCTCTAGATCTGTCAGGTTTCGAGGCTGTCGCTGACCAACACAGCGTTTCAGCTCCCTCCAGAGATTTTCAATTGGATTATGTCTGGAGACTGGCTAGGCAACTTCAGAACCTTGATACTGTATGCTTCTCATGGAGCCACTCCTTGTATTCCTGGCTGTGTGCTTTGGGTCATTGCCATGTTGGAAGACCCAGCCACGACCCATCTTTAATGCTCCGACTGAAGGAAAGAAGGTTTTTGCCCAATATGTCACAATACATGGCCCCGCTCATCCTCTCCTTAATACAGTGCAGTCATCCTGTCCCCTGTGCAGAAAAAGACCCCCAGAGCATGATGCTTCCAGCCCCATGCTTCACTGTAGGTATGGTATTATTGGGATTATACTCATCATTCTTCTTCCTTCAAACACGGCGAATGGAATTAAGACCAAAAAGTTCATCTGACCACAGTACTTTCTCCCATAACTCCTCTGGATCATCCAGATAGTCCCTGGCAAACTTAAGATGGGTCTGGACATGGGCTAACTTAAGCAGGGGAACCTTCCATCGTGCAATGCAAGATTTTAAACCATGACGTCTTAGTGTATTACTGATAGTAGTCTTGGAAACTATGGTCCCAGCTCTCTTCACAGCATTGACCAGCTCTTCCCGTGTAGTTCTGGACTGATTCTTCACCATTCTTAGAATCATTGATACCCCACTAGGAGACATCTTCCGTGTCCATCAGACTGGTCCCCCAATCTGAGGGACATTGGCAGTCATCATTAGCCTCTTCCATTTTCTGACCATTGCAACAACAGTTGTTCTTTTTTCTGCAAGCTGCTTGGCAATTATTCCGTAGCCCTTTCCAGCTTTGTGGAGGTACAATTTTGTCTCTTGTGTCTTTTGAAAGGTCTTTGGTTTTGTCCATGTTGCTACTTAGACTTCGACTGATTGTAGGGACTATTTAAAAGCAAAATAACAGGTCTTTGAGGTCAGAAATCTAGCTGATAAGTAAGTGATCAAATACTTATTTGACACAGTAATTCCCAAATAAATTGTTAAAAATCATACAATGTGATTTCTGGATTTTTCTTTTTATATTCTGTCTCTCACAGTGCACCTATGCTGAAATTGTAGATCCCTCCATGATTTCTAATTATGAGAACTTGAAAAATCACAGGGTGTTTAAATACGTATTGACCTCATATATATATATATATATATATATATATACAAAATATACACTGTATTTAAATGTATTAAACTATATAAAAAAGTTAATTTAAATTTTAATTACATTTATCATTTTTACTTTGATTTTTGTCAAATATTATTCCACACTTCAATTCCAACACGGTACTACTGTGCCGTTGATCTATTTTTGTTGTTCTCAGCATTGTGTAATTCATTATCAAGCAAAACTGTCACACAGCCCTCTGATTCAGTGGAGTTGGTAACAATTAGCCATTAGCTGTTAGCCGCTAGCTGAACTGTGGCTGATAAGGAACTGGTCAGTTCATTAGCATGGTTAATGGGAACCCCCTTATGAAGCTGATAAGGGAAGTAGGCCATTAATTGTCATTCAATTAACAGCGAGTGAGATTGCATAAAGGGTGATAAGGGTACAGAAGTGGTCATTAGCAATGATGGAAAGCAGAAAAGAGTTGTCCTTCATATGAGCCTCATTAATGAGACGACAGCGTTTCTCCGATGTGCTTCTGAGGTTTTGAGGTTTTTTTTTCTCCTGCCAGTTAAAAACCTCTGTCTAGTCTTGAATAATATAAATATAATTCCTTATAGATAAAATAAAGTCCCGCTTTTTGCTTCTGAGTAAATCCTGTTTTACTAGGAAATACCTCAAGTTACACAAGTAAAATGAGTTGTGAATGGCTCGAGAAACCAGAGAATATTGTTAGCTTATTGTGTGTTCCTGAGAGACCACAGACACAAAAGCAGACTCTGTGATCATGCTGACACAAATGTGTCTCTGAGAATCACACACACACTGTTGACGGACACAGGACAGACCGGGATGACAACAGATGCAGATGTGTGTGTGTGTGTGTATGCATTTGTTTGTTATGTACATGCGCGTCTGTCCTCCCCACACAGTATGTGTCCTTTGCTATAGTCGGGTCTCCTCATGTCCTGTCATATTCAAAAATTTTCCCTCATGAGAAGAGACAGAAGGGGGCCCAAAAACAAGCAACAAAAAACACATAGAAATCCACACACACTTAACAGCCAGTGGGGGTTCACGGTCTGACGTAATCAATACATAAAACTCACACGCAAACACGTACACAAACGTGGTGCCCTAAAACAGCGACTTTTGCAGTGGTGGAGAAACAGTGTCAAAAGTTAGAGACTCATTATAAAACATATCAGAATTAATGTTAATCATGCACTGAAAGAAAAGTCGTTTGAATTTACTCAATTTTTTTGTGTACATCGGTTGCACGTGATCAGAATGTGTTGACATTAACATCCTCCTTATCTCAGTGACTTATTGCTGTCCAAACCAACATGTTTCATTCACGTTAAACTACTTAAAATAATCCTGTCGATACAATATATTATTCGCCAGTACTGATTGCCATTACACAAATGTATTGTGTACTATAAAAGGGAACTTGATTTATTATTAATTTTATTATGATTTATTAAAATCATAAATCTAAAAATGTGCACTGGCATTGACAACAACAAAGGCAAAAAACAAAAGTTGGTATTTAAATTTTGTTGGATTGGATTGGAAACTTTTCAGATATGGAGGAATGAGCACAACTCCCGTTAATTGATTACACCAAACACAATATACACAAGCAGTATATTCAAACACAAATACAATGTATCCTCAAAGTGGATTAAGTATGGCAAGACATATGTGACCCTGGAGCACAAAACCAGTCTTAAGTCGCTGGGGTATATTTGTAGCAATAGCCAAAAATACATTGTATGGGTCAGAATTATTGATTTTTCTTTTTTGCCAAAAATCCTTAGGATAGTAAGTAAAGATCATGCTCCATGAAGGTCTTTAGTCAATTTCCTACTGAAAACATATTAAAACTTAATTATTGATTAGCATTGATAAGATCTTCATTTGGACAACTTTAGAGGTGATTTTCTCAGCATTTAGATTTCTCTGTATCTTCATTTATGCCCTGCACAAAATGTAACAAATGTAACGTTAAGTAAATTATCTAAATGATCCTTATCGGATTTACTACAAGTGTTCACTTGACTGTTACACACTGTTATCAGAAAAATGTCACATAGATTGTCACTATATTTGCCTGAACATAGAGTTTCTGTATGTTTCAAGATGTGTGAAACTAGAGATGTCACACCTGCGAGTGCATTCTTATGAGGATCAAATGCGGTCTTGCACAACAATGGTTTGAATGCTAGCGCTAGCGCTTGCTACTTCATTTTTGGTTAGCTGCTGGTTTGGGACTGTATATAAATGTATATTTAGAGAGAGACACATATGGTAAATACATGCATAGTTGTGTTTATTAATGACAACATGTGCTCACACACTTCTGCACTACAAAAGCATGTTGTGTCTGACTCCTGTGGTTTGGTGTGTGGCAGTTGAGGGAGTAATTACAGTGTATGTGCTTTGTTTTTGAGATGTTTAATTATGGTGTTTCTGTAAACGACACAGTGACAGTTCAGAGCCCCTGTGTGTGCGCGCGCATTCTCAATATGCACACAGTGAATGGGTAATTTTGGTTGTTTGGTTAATGATATAGCAAAAGTCTGTGACCCTTGAGTGTGTTCTGATGGTTTGATCCTAATGGATCCCCATCATGGTCCTGAGCATCCTGTCTCTCTGGTTCTAACTTCCTCACTTACTCTCTTACATCGACTATTTATGTCTGATAGTTCTCGGTTCACTGACACAGTTTATCTCTGTGGCATTAATGTCTTCTTCGTAAAGAGTGGACAAAAGCAGGGTGTTATTCTCCTCGTTACTAACTCGTAAACTCACTACGCTTCTAATCTGAGGCCACTAAACATAGACCAAACATCTCAGCTTTTAGAACTCGGCATGAAGCACTAACTGGAAAATGAATTACAGTGAATATTGAAGTGAACTCAGTAAAGGTCTGTTCACAACAGAAATGATAACTGTAATATTCTCATAAAAATTTGTAAAGTTATTAAGTTTGATAACTTTCCCATACAGTATGCATCAGCAAAATCATAATGTTGCTATACAATCGGTGCAGTGCAGTCTTATTTTAATAGTTAAATAGTTATGCTTTAAATGTTAGAATTATCATGTTTGATCTTTATATTATATTACACACACACACACACACATATTTATATATGCATTATAGTATTTATATAGTATTTATTTTAAAATATAATATTATAGTTTTAGTTTACATTTTAGTAAATTTTGTTACATGCTTTTTGTAATTTTTAATTTCTTTAAGTATTTTATACTAAATAATTGTAATAATGTATTCCATGCTTTTATATTTTCTTAAAAAATATTTTTATTTCAGTTTTAGTCATTTTAGCGCTGTTCGTTTCAGTGGGGTTTTCCACCTACAGTACAGTGGAAGTCGCACCTTATTTTTGTTTCTTTTTTTTTAACAGAAGTATCAAACAGAAGACGGTTTGTACTAGCGTTAGGTCATCTTTACCCATTTTCGTTTTTCTTTTATCATATGTAAAACCGTTGGCATGTTAGATAGCATTGTCTGATCGCATTTTGACACCCATTCTGAGAAAACGACTTTCAAAGTGAAAATATTTATTCATAGGCACCGCATAAAACCACACTGATGGACAAACACCATCGCTTCAACGCCGCAGGGTAGATTGGTCGTATAGCGTTTATTCAGATAGACCTCTTTGTACAGGAATGAGAGGAGATGAGGCTCATTTCTCCGGAAGTCCGTCCAGGAAAACGCAGCGAATGGCGCTTATCTCCTGGGCTGCGATGACTTCTGAACGCAGGTGTGACCCTGACCTTACGCATACAGACTGTGTTCGTGCCTCTTTTCAGAGCATCCGGGACACAATGATGAGCCGGAAAAATCACTCAAAGTCACAAAATCAAAGATCAGTTATTAAAAAATGATAGCATCTTAGTAAAAGCACATCTGTGTAGAGGGCAGAACTAACATGCAAACGGAGGCCATTAGCACTTGGTGTGTGTGTGAGTGTTGATAATCCTGTGCACTGCGCATGAACTCAGTAGCCTGTGCAGCTAATGAGCTGGCCCGTACGTAATGTGATTAAAACAGTGAGATTTGGTGTCATTCTGCTGGTGTGTTCAGGCGTGCTGAGATGAGCTTTATTAATTTAATAAACCGAGATCATTGGTTGGCTGGACGTGCCTTCCGACACCCCCTTCTCCCCACCTCACAGCTGTTCTACTGCCCCCATTACAGCTCTCCCCCTCCGTCCTGACTAACACCGCCCTATTCAACCTGAACCCTGGCCGACATGTTCACACACTCACCTGCTGCCAGTCAGCACGAACTCTCCGTGTCTCTGTGCCTGACTGCAGTGTTTTCTCTGGCTTTCTGAGTGCAACATTCAAATGATAAATGGTTAAATGGAGTTTAGTGTTCTTCTCTATGTAGACAACATTTAGATCCCTTTTCAGTCTTCCCAGGCCATTTATAAAAACTCATTTCAACATTGTAATATGCAGATTTGGTGCTTATTATACATTTCTTATTCTTATTAATGAAGATTGGAGTAATAGCTGCTAAAAATTCAGCTTTGCCACCTCATAAATAAATTTGGTTTTAAAAAGAGAAAACTGTTTTAAAGGATATTTCTATTATATATTTTTAAATAGTTTTTACTGCATATTTTATTTAGAAATGCTGCCTTGATGAACATAAGAGATTTCTTTAAGCAATATTAAAAAAATCTTAATCCAAACTCATACGTAGTGTTCATACGTGTGTGTATCATTTTTTTTTCATTGAGATACAGTGAGTGTTTGGAAATATAAAACGGTGTAAAGATGAAAAATATATGTTAAGATATGTAAACGTATGCATATGAAATAGAATCACTTCTCAATATATTTATATACAGTCCTTCTGTATCATAGAACAGGCCCAAGTATTTATTCATACCAAAGCTGAATGTGTTTTTAGTGCAATATTCATTTACTAATGGCCATTATTACATTATTTAATTTCCCCATGTATTCATAAAAGGGATGTTTAACAAAAATACATTAATTTGTGTGTGTGTCTTTGTGTGGCGGGATTTAATTATAAAGCTCAACAAGTATGAAATATCAAAATCTCCTTGAAAAACAATGAAAATGTTTTATAGGTTTCTAAAAGGAAAATTTCCCCACTGTGGCTGATTATACTTCTCTTCCACTGTTCATCAGTGTCCATAAATGAACTTTGATAATCTGCATAAGGACCTTAATATGTGTTTGTCAGTCATTCAGTAAGCATGTGATTCATTTATGTCAGGGAATGCATGCCCAGTCATATGTCCAGCTGCATGATTCCTGTGTGTGTGTGTGTGTGTGTGTGTGTACTCTAATGTCTTTGAGTCTATCTTCCTCTCTGTACAGTTCTGTGTTCTCTAATTTTGAGCGCCAGATGACTTTTATTAGTTTTGTGTGACAAAGTCTACAGAGAAAACGCAGATGGCTGAAATTAGCTGTACAAAAAGCCATTAGAGTAGGTAACAGATGTAAATAGGTTAATCTCTTTGTGTTGCTCACTCCCGAGACTAACCTCACAGTCGCACCGAGTCAGAAGAGAGATCTCTCATTTTCCTCCTCCGTTTCTCTTTGATTCCCTCCCTGTTCATTTCCTGTATGTGACCTGCATAGCAGGAAACAACTTAATTGTGTGAAAACACTGGTCTTGTGTATACCAGTTTGACGCAGATTAACGTTTTTCTTCATCATGCTGAGTTTTAAATATTGCCTGCGATAATACAGAACAAGCAATCAGCTAGTTACAAAAGACGGACGTCAAGCGCCTACTGTATGTTTTTGATGGTGTATAAGACAAGATAAGAAAAATACAATATAGTTATTTATATAAATGTATGATATATTACAGTGATTTTGAACTAGGAGGCCAGGGCCCACCAGGGGGTCTCAGCAAACATTTCAAGGGAGCCTGAAGATGACTTGAAATTATTTAAAACAAAACAAAACAAGCATTAACATAAGCTAAAGATATGTCTTAAATTTAAATCCACCCTCTGAAAAACAGTTTTGTTCCCCCTCTCCTTGTTTTGTTTAAACAAAAAAGATTATTACAGTCTTAGAAATCCTGGATATATATGAGGAAACTTATTATTTTATTTTATTTTACAATTAAGCTCTACAATATTTAATCAGGTATAAATTGTGCATACAAAATATTTAAATAATCCTAATAACCTGGAAAAGTCATGGGACCTCCACTTTTAAGTAAAGTTGTGTCAAAAAGAGTAAAAAAAAATCTGTTTTAGTAGAATGACATCTTCGTTTTACACACAATATATCTAATATATGATCATATTTATACACCCTTTACCGCAGTATAGCAACCTTTAACCTCAAGCGGTCAGTGTGAATGAGGACAACCCATTATTTAGTCCAGCATTCAAGTCATTAGCGTCTTTAATGGTTGACTTTGATTAAACAGCACAAACTGTTTAGTACTGTTTAGTACAGGATCCTGTCCTTTCATGTCTCCTGATCTCTTTATCTGCGTGGATGAGCCATGATGCTCAGTTTCACACATCCTTTCTGGGCCTTATGTAAGACAACGGTCGTATGATCTCTCTCTCTTCAACTCAGTTCCTTCATCTTCCCATCCTTCCAATGCAACAAATAAACAGGCCACAGGCCCACTTTGCGTTATGGCCTGACATAGTCCCCATTTTCTATGACTGCATTATATAAGCGCTCTGTCACAGAGGCCAGAGAACAAAGGACCCGACTTATCTCGCCTCAGAGGGGAATTCCAACCCAACAACAATGAGATATTCTTCTTTTTCTGTCTCTAATGGAGTCCATCGATACGCACAGCTTCTGAGCTGCTTGACCAGGTTTCCAGTCAGTCTTATTTTGCTAATCATTTGTACCTGATATTTGCTAATCTGCATTAAGTACTTAACTCATACTGGACATTTGGCATATTCTAGGTTGCTAATAATGAAGCCTAGCAGTTAGCACACATGCTAAAGGCAGTGACAGGAAGTGATGAGGATGTGTGCTAAATGCTATAGACCATGGCCTGACAGTGCAGCTTCCTTTAAAAAAAATATTTTTGTTCTTGTTTATGTATTTTTTGTTTTATTCAGAGAAGCATTTTAATACCAAAGTAATGGTTTGCTTATTTAAAAAGCAAAGCAATTAGCCTGTTCCAGATACTCCTGTAAAAGTCATTTGGTACTATAAGTATTTAATATGATAAACCCCTCATTTTTCACTGTTTATGGTTGACCAAACATTTTATATCAAGTGTACAATTTAACAACTACCCACTAAGTATTAATAACCACCAAATTATGAGTTTATTGAGGCAAAAGTTGTAGTTAATGGTTTGGTAAGGTAAATGTCCTAGAATTGCGACCAGTTGCTGCTTCTTGATGTTCAGATGAGCCACACAGATCCATTTTTTATGCCATTTTTGCTGCTATTATTCACTCTTATTTTGATCCTAGTACATATCTTCTGTCTCCTGAGGTGCCATAATGGAAGCGTTGCTGCTATTTTGTGAGCAAGAAGATAATGTGGGAAAAACAAGTCTCCTAGAGACAGAGTAGTTTGTGTAAGGAAGGTTTGCATTGCTTTGCCGTGTATTGTTGTGGAGGTGTTAGCCGCCAGCTCTCACGCCCCACGTCTGAATAGACCAAGACAGAGGAGGTAAAGAGTGCATTCAGCCCAGGAACTCATTTCGTCCTTTCAGGGGCCACTCTCAGATTAACAGTACAGGCTTCCATCATGAGATGAGGGTGAGAGAAAAGCCACATCACTGAAGAATAGCACACAAAAGGGGATTTCAATCAGCGTGGCACTCAGGCTGGCTTCATGGGCTGACAGGAGTAAATAAGACCGAGCTTTAAACAGGGCCCCTGCGCTGACACTCGCACTTACACGTTTGTAGGAAAGATATACACACACAGATAAACAAACATACACACACTCCTACCTGTAGGCTCAGAACACAGAAAAAATGGTATAATAAACACACATGCACGCAGTTTTTGTGTCTAAAATACACGCCCACGGTTGTACACTACTAGCCGAAAGTTTGGACTCACTCCACTGAATTTGTTTGTCATGATCTTAAAAATATTCTGTGGTGGTAATGTTTTGTAGTTAATTTATATTGCATGCATGTGTAGACATCTATAGCTATAAGATTTAAGATTTTTGTTTTTTATGAAGTCTCAGTGCTGCATTTATTTGATCAGTAATTAAATAAAAAGACATTATTGTGAAATATCATTACAATTTAACCCATAATTTGAATGCACTGCAAAGTATCATTTATTTATGTGATATAACGCTGAATTTTAATCAGCAATTACTAGTTTTCAGTGTCACATTATCCTTCAGAAATCGTTAATATTTTGATCAATGTTGAAAACAGTATTTTATTGTGCTTTTTTATTTAGTTGTGCTACTTTTCCATTAATTTTTTTCTCAATATTTAAAAATAATGTAGAATTATTATTATTTTTTAAAATAATAATTATTTACACATTTTAAATTGTACACTGTTAAAAGAAATAAATGGAACACTAAAATAACACATCCTAGATCTGAATGAATGAAATAGTTAAATGTACTGACAACAAAATCACACAAAAATTATCAATGGAAATCAAATTTATTAACCCATGGAGGTTTGGTGTTTGGAGTCACACTCAAAATTGAAGTGGAAAAACACACTACAGTCTGATCCAACTTTGATGTAATGTCCTTAAAACAAATCAAAATGAGGCTCAGTGTGGCCTCCATGTGCCTGTATGACCTCCCCACAACGCCTGGGCATGCTCCTGATGAGGTGTCGGATGTCCTCCTGAGGGATCTCCTCCATAACCTAAAGCATCCGCCAACTCCTGGATAGTCTGTGGTGCAACGGGGTGTCGGTGGATGGAGCGAGACACGATGTCCCAGATCCAGATTCATGCTCAATTGGATTCAGATCTGGGGAACAGGCAGGCCAGTCCATAGCATCAATGCCTTCATCTTGCAGGACCTGCTGACACACTCCAGCCACATGAGGTCTAGCATTGACTAGCATTAGGAGGAACCCAAGGCCAACCCTACTGGCATATGGTCTCACAAGGGGTCTGTGGACCTCATCTCGGTACCTAATGGCAGTCAGGCTACCTCTGGCTGTGCAGCCCTCCAGGGAAATGCCAACCCAAACCATTACTGACCCACTGCTAAACAGATCATGCTGGAGGAGGAACGTTCAGGCAGCAGAACGTTCTCCACGGCGTCTCCAGACTCTGTCAGGTGTGTCACATGTGCTCATTGTGAACCTGCTGTCATCTGTGAAGAGCACAGGGCACCAGTGGCAAATTTGCCAATCTTGGTGTTCTCTTGGCAAATGCCAAACATCCTGCACAGTGTTGGGCTGTAAGCACAACCCCCACCTGTGGACGTCGGGCCCTCATACCACCCTCATGGAGTCTGTTTCTGACCG
>JAUMHP010000040.1:11573733-11584445 GCA_032361065.1 Enteromius trimaculatus | reverse complement strand
AGAATGGTGAAGAATCAGCCCAGAACTACACGGGAGGAGCTGGTCAATGCTGTGAAGAGAGCTGGGACCATCGTTTCAAAGGCTATTATCAGTGATACACTATGATGTCATGGTTTAAAGTCTTGCATCGCACGGAGGGTTCCCTTGCTTAAGTGAGCCCATGTCCAGGCCCGTCTGAAGTTTGCCAGGAAGCATCTGGATGATCCAGAGGGGTTATGGGAGAAAGTCCTGTGGTCTAGAAGCATCATGCTCTGCGGGTGTTTTTCTGCACAGGGGACAGGACGGCTGCACTGTATTAAGAAGAGGATGAACGGGGCCATGTATTGTGCAATATTGGGCAAAAACCTCCTTCCCTCAGTCAGAGCATTAAAGATGGGTCGTGGCTGGGTCTTCCACTGTACACACACACACACACACACATACACTATATACACCGATACATATCTATTGATTTGAAATTCACACACACACACACACACACACATATTTATAGACATGCAAATACATGTACATATTTTTTTAAATATTGATTAATAATTAATCATTTGGCAGAACAAACAACAACAACACAAACATTTAGTCCACAACTAGCTGAATGAATGAATTATATTAAGATATAACCCCAAATTTGGTAAAAGAGGTGCAAACTTTACAACCCCCTATTAAACACAGATCCTTCCACTAACCAAAATGTAAAAACAAACAAACAAAAAAACATTTAAGCAGGCTCTATTTTGTACTGTATTTGTGCAAACTTCCACCTTTCAAAATGTCTTACAAGAAACAACAAAGAGGACCTGGACCTTATTCTTTGAAGAAGACCATTACTGTCTAGTTTTATGATATGATGCCCTGAAGGGTTCAGAAAGCTCTCACACAAACACACACTAACATTAATTAGGCCATAGATGGCTTACACCAAGAGGCACATGACCAAAGCAGTGAAGACATTACCGAGGTGACTATTATCAAACGAAGCATGGCAGTAAAGGAGCTGCCTGCAGAGAAAAAGAGAGCACGAGCAAGGATCATTTTTCCCACTTCTAAGTGTGGATGAAACAGTCAGTGCCTCCAGCATGGCCCTTGGTGACCTGTTCCAAACATCCACATTCCACACAGGTAATTTCCTGCTCTGTGTGAGTGAATGTGTGTGCAAAGAAAGACAAAGAAACAAAAGGGGAGAGCGAGATAGAAGGAGAGTCACAGAGAGAAGACGACAGAGACATGGAGAGAGAAAGTCAGGCACGAAGACAGAGATCTAAGAAAAGCCTGGTGTTGAAATGTTCCCCCTTTGGCAAAGTGACAAGCCTGTAATCAATATCGCAGCATTACAGAGGCTGACCCCTGGAGGACTGTGTGTACTTCTGAGAGGAACCTGACAGAGATTAGAGGAGATATTAGCTCTGATGACACACGAACACGAAATTATAAATTCCTCATTGCGCTCGCTTCAGCGGAGCTCAAGCTGACAGACAGGTTCCATGCTGCTCTCACTCGCAGCTTCACAATAGAATGGCACTACGCTCAATGGAATGGGACGGTTTTGCACTTCCGCTACATGCTGGCAGCTCTCGACGGAACGCTTTAAACTCGTAGCTTGGATGAAGACTCCATAGTGTAGCTAGAATCAGAGCAATGCCACTCTTAAAGTAATAAAGACTTCACCTTAAAAGTCTGGCAGCAACCGGCCTGACTTACTTCCGAGAACTACATTAGACTTTTAAACAAATCATTCAGATTTTGAATTCACTGCACAAGAGACGACTCGGAAGAATGATACCTTGACAAATCAGAAGTGATTTCTCTCATGAATGTGCCAAGGATAGCAAGAGTGGATGTGAAATCAATGAATACTACTAGTTTTCTCTTTTTTTTGTCATTTACTAGAGTCATGGTATGTAAATGGTATTCCGGGGTACTTCAAAGAACACCATTGTACTTCTTAAAAAGAGCAAGAAAAAAAAAAAAAAAGTCTGTAGGAAGCACAGTAGTCAGTGTTGTTGTTTTGTTGTTGTCTTTTTTCCAGTAATCGAAAAAGCTGAGACAAAATAATAATGATAATACTAAGCTATGTATGGGGCCTCTGCAACTAATTCAAATAAGAAGTAACATAACAGTAAAACAACAACAATGACAAATTGTCTAAATTATTAAAACGACACTAGTGATGTCTGCTTTATTAACAAATCATCCTTTCGAATGAGTCAATGAATTGGACTATAAAAAGATGACAACTTATATGCAAATGAGCTTTTAAATAATGACTATTCTTTCTCAAAGGAAGTGATTTATTAAAAGGGGACTTTTAAACACTGAAGAATAAATCTCTCAATTTACGAGACAACTTTTGCCCTTTTCGGCTCTGTTCTAGTTGATCTGTGTAACGTACTGTAAATACAGCTGTTTTGATTCACTCTTATGCCTCTAGATGGCTTATTCCCCTTTTGGTATTCAATTTTCGACAAGATTTCCACCAAATGTTTTTGTTATAGGCATATGAGACACTGCTCTGCAAGAGAGTCAGAGACAAAACGCAGCTTTTGTTCTCAGGTTTGTAGATGTGTGAGGGGCGATAGGAGGATGTCGAAACACTACGAGAGAGATCGCTGATTCAGCTATATGAATAATGCATCGATGTCATTATCGGCGGAGTTGATTCAAGAGCTTAGCGTATTTACTCATTCACTGGATTCAAGGCCAGTTATCGAAGCCTCTGTCTGTGTGTGCTAGTGCGTGTGTGTGCTAAAGATGAAGACAAACAGAGACTTCAGCTGATAATGAAATCACTGTGAGGCATAAACAGCACTAACACACAGACAGTTAACTCTTAAAAGTGATGTAATGGGGTCTTGAGTGAGCAATTATGTGCGTTAATTCATTTGTATGTTGACTCACTTTGCATTTACATTCTTTTTAGCTAACCACATTCATCCCCACACAGTCGAAATTACTAAATATTCAGTCGGATTAAAAGAAGAGTAGCAGGGATAATTGTTATGCTCAACTTCACTATTGTTAAACAAATACATACACTGCTGTTATTTTTTTTCAATTGACATACTCTAAAGTGATTGTAAAAACGGTAACACTTCAGAATAGGTGGCCAGAATAATACATTAGTTAAGCATTAACTAATGGTTAATTTGTTCATAATTAAGCATTAGTTGAGCAAAAACACAATATAAACAAAATTAAGCTAGTAATTAATAATTAACTAATATAATTACTGTGGGCCCTTAAAATGGTAGGTTAATCATCATTTACTAGTGTGTTTTTGCTTAAGTAATCATTAATTGTGAACAAATTAACAATCAATTAATGCTTAACCAAAGTGTTACCGATATTTGTCTTGATTGATGATCATGAGTTCATTGATTTAAATTACAAAAAAAAAGCATTATAATGATTTCTGAAAGATCATGTGACACTGAGGACTTTATCATAACTGTGCATTATGACATATATATATATGATACATTTTAGGTTATTAAGTTATTTTTAACTATAAGAATATTTTATAATATCACTGATTTAATGTATTTTTGAGCAAATAAATTCAGCCTTGGTGAGCAAAAGACAAAAAAAAACAAAAAAAAAAACTTATTTAATTGTTATATATAACAATTACTATATACAGTGGGTACAGAAAGTATTCAGACCCCCTTACATTTTTCACTCTTTGTTATATTGCATCCATTTACTAAAAATATTTTGATTTTTTTTTCCTCAATCTACAAACAGCACCTCATATTGACATGAAAACGCATAATTGTTGACATTTTTTTTTACATTTATTGTAGAATAATCTTAAATAATTTTAGCAAATTGCTGTAATATAACAACAAGTGAAAAATTTAAGGGGGTCTGAATACATGCCCTACCCACTGTATATCTATTATTACAAATGTACTTGCAAATAGCAATTTCTATGACATTTTTTTATGATATACTGTACATTAACCTTCCAAGTTAAGAAGCCTAAAATCCCAATTCCCTGGTATTAGCATTAGCATCACTACTAATATATAATATATAGTACAGGCAAAGCGAATACATGAAACTATAAAAATATGCTTTGAATGCTTTGAATAAAATTGTCTTATAAGTGCATTATTGTAAAATACATGGGCGTATAATCCTTCTATCTACACTTCAAATAAGTTATGCTTGAAAATAGAGATTGGTGAAAGTCACAATCAACAGAGAAGAAAGAATTTCAGACTAAGACCAAAGATATACATGAATAAATAAAACAAACATGTCCATTCACACTCTTTTGTCCATGCTGAGGAACTCATATATAACATACACGTAAGATCAAGGCCACAAATCACATATTCAGGATTGTTGGAAGGCAGGGGTAGCAATTCGGTCCTGTAATAATTTGTCACTACCGTGTAATGTACATTCCTTTACATGACATGAGCACTTCCATAGACCTAGCACAAGATATTAACACCTTCATACAATGACATACTTTCTCTCTCCTTGAATACCAAGAGAGGTGCACAGTGATGCGTGACTTTTGAAGGACGCTCTGTAAGAATCGCTACAGTGTTCTAGCAATGCTCTTACACTCTAAACTACATCAAAATAAAAGGGGCATACCTACTTATAACTCTGAACTCCTGCTTCAAATGAATACATGGATCTGGAAAGTAAAGAAAGAAATGTTCAACCCAGTAATAAAAAAAAAAAAACACAATTGCTGTAATATTTAATCAAGGCCACACTCCTTCAAGTGCTCTTCAGTTTATACCAAACCAATGCTCCATTGATCATGTTATTTGTTGGATAAGACATCTTTGACGAGATTTTATTAGCAGAGTAGTGTGTCATTGGACAAAATTTAGCTATTTAAATCATTAGACGACATAAAATGCATTAAATATACAAAACTCAGGTATTTTTAGCATAAAAATGATCACACAGCAGCACATGCTGTATATAATGCACAGTCGATGCACAAAATGTTGTGTCAATTACTACATACTTGCAATGATTTGTTGACAACACAAGGTAAATTACAAACACGTATGCAAATGAGCAGATGCATTAGTCTTCCACAAAAGGGCTCTACAAAGACTTTTTAAAGGCACTAGAAAGGTCTTCTCTACAAAAGCAGGCAGTCAGTTCCCACAATGCTACAAAAACGCTCAAAATTCAGCACGCACTGTCATCTTCCTCACCGATTCACAGTCTTGACAGAAGCGCAAAGAGAAGGAAGATGAAGAATGGGATGAAGAAGAGCAGGATGAAAAAGAATAGCACAGTTATCATTAAAGCGGAAGCAGACAGACTGAAGACGAGCTAGGATGTAAAAGACAATGGGAATGATTCGAAAGGACAGATGGAGTCCTTTAAAACATCTGAGCTCATGTATTGTTTAGCACATTTAATTTAGAATGCGCAATTTTGCGGACTTCAGAGAACGGGAAAAAGTTGGGGGAAACATCTCGACAGTTAATAGCAACCAACATTTGCTAATCGATTTTAGCAATTGAACAGTGCAACCTAGGTTGAGATTTGGAGCAGGATGTAATGCATCAAACATTAAAAACACACATATATATATGACCATGGACCACAAAAACAGTCATAAGGGTTTATTTTTTGACATTTTGATGTATACATCAGCTGAAAGCAGAATAAATATGCTTTCCCTTGATACATTAATCAGAATCATAAAAGTAAAATGGGTAATTTTGACCCATATTATGTATTTTTGGCTATTTGTACTTATAACTGGTTTTGTGGTTCAAGCTCACATATGTGTGTGTGTGTGTGTACGTCATCTTAAGAGATATAGATATATAAGAGAATCAGAGGTAAGATATAATAAATAGAGACTTGATACATTTAAAATTTAAGCAAATGATTGAAAGTTTCTAAGAAGATAAAGAGTAAAGATGAAGTAAAGTGGAAGAACACACTCACTGTGAATCTTCTTCACTTCTGCAGTGTCCCTTGTGTTCTTGGCCTTCAGTATGCTTGCCTAGGAGATGCCAGTAGCCATTTCTCAATTAGTGACACTAAAGAGAGCGAAATAGAAGAAGGACAGGGTCCGTAGAGGGACAAAAAGGCACCTGGAAGTTTAATAGGATTAGATTAGGAGACAGCAAAATGATCAAACACTGGGCTTCACAGAGTTGGAAAAGTGAGAGCTACAGATTCAGAAATCGAGGTCAGGCTATCAGAAAGAAGGGATGGAGATGTGAGAGTTTGCATCTGAAGTGACAGTTTTAATGAGACGTCTGGTTAGGAGAAACCTCTGTAGCAGAGCTGAAAGGTAAAGCGTATTCAATCCCAATGGTGACACAAGCAGACTATTAACACCTCACTGAACCCTGGTTGTTATGGGTACAAATTCAAGAAGGATCTACATAGAGAAGACGGCTCATTTTGTATCTTTTCACCTTACACAAAATGTAACGCAGTATTAACACATTTATAGCGCAGATGTTCGTTTGTAAAATTTCACTATAGATAGGAGAGGACCAGTTTGTATGTCAAATGTACAGTTATTAGAATGCAACTGATAAGATGTCTAGGTATTATAACAATGCATGATTGTAGCATAACCAATAGGCCGCTAAGCCTTTATTGAATACGTGCCTTAAGTATTAATATACAACAAATATGTTAATGTATGTACTAATAAGCAACTAGTGAGAATTGGTTCAAGAAAAGTGGGTAACACTTTTACAGATACACCTATTAGTTGCTTATTAGCATGCATATTACTAGAATATTAGCCATTTATTAAGTACATATCAATGCCTTATCTACATCCCTAATTCTACCCAATACTACGTTACTAACTAATAAGCAGCAAATTAAGAATTTATTTAGGTAAAAGTCATAGTTTATAGTGAATAAGTGTTACCTATTCTAGATTATACTGTAATACTGAAGTAATACAAAAATTCAGCTTTAACAAAACATGCATTACACTGGTTCACCTGTTAAAAAATGTGAGTTCAGACATTAACTGAGGTGCGTTATTGAATGAACACCCAATCGTAGGTGTGAGACTGAACCTGATCTTCCTTTTAGCTCACACCGCTTCCCTTCACGCCAGCATGGACTCGGGGTCAAACTCAAAACAGACCCGTGGGCCGTACGACCATCACAGGAGAATAGAACACAATCTCACCCAGTAATAGTGTCACCCTGTCTGCCTCCAGGGTGGCCATCTTAACTGCACCTCTCCTCACCCAACCTGAACAAATGCCAACCGCAATCACCGCATGCACACACATCCACACACAGAGAAAGAGAAAGACTCATATAAAAGAGATTTCCATTCTAATCTCCCATAGAAGCCCATGGGAACTGCGGTCGGTAGGGTTTTCCTTGGCTCTCTTTCAGGATTCGTGCATTTTTGTGATTTATGGATATTACATAGAATACAAGTGATATCAGAACTACTGCAGGAGAGGACAAATATCGGTCAGTGCCATGGTGTTGCGTTTCGTTTCTTAATCTGTATTGATCCAAAATTCCAGCTCTTCAAGATTTAATAGACAGCACAGAATCTTCTGGGTCTGGTCTGAGGCTCAGGAGAGAAAAAAATGCTACAGATTTAGAGAGCGATATTGAAATATGAGATAAATAAAAGATAAGTTACAGCATATTATCGCTAAATTGATCCATTCTAGAATTTGCAGTCTGTGAAATATTCATCTTTGGTACAGTATGTCACTTAAACAAAACGTAATGTCCAAGCGAAAGGTTGAGTATGTCCTAAACATTACATATACAGTACATATAACAGCCATAATTACCTTTTGAAATCTAATAATGACTACTTTAATAAAAAAAAAAAATGTTATTCACCCCATAATAGATTTTTTTTATTTTTTTGCAAGAAACAAGACAGACCTGAGACCCAGGTACAGTAATACATTGATGAATACTAAGTAAGTTTGCATTTGGTTTAGAAATATACTCCAAAAGTCCAGCTGTATGTGGATTATTCTTGCTTTTATTATGAGACTGAAGCTACTTTAAATTCAAAATGACTCAGAACAGAAGTCTCTTGAATCTTAAGCACTGTATCACACAGTGGTTGAGGTATATGCACTTCTTAAATACAGTCTTTGGTATTGATTCATACCTCTCCTATTGTCTTCACTGTGACATTAGCTTCACCTCTGAAAGATCTAACTGTCTCCGGAAGGAAAAACCATAGGGTAATCTGACAGACAGACAGACAGAGAAAGGTCAGACAGAGAGAAAACAGGACGACATAGGGGGAGGTAGAAGGGTGGAATGAAAGTACTTCACTTCTAGTCGGATTTGTGTGCAGATCTGAAGCTGAGCCAGAGGAAATCTGTGTAAAATTATGCTAATCCGTCTATATAATATGCAGGGAGCTGCTACAAAGCTTTTTTTTTCCTTAGAGGAGGAGGGGATTTATCTCACAAAAGGAGGCGGGATACACCGATGCTTAGAAATAATGTAACAAAATGAAAAGGAGATGCAGGATGTAGGTTGTCTTGTGAAAGATTGAGATTTGTTGGACATCTGAACAGCCCAGGCAGGACAGCGTGACGGTTTAATGAAACCAGCAAAACCAAGAAACAAAGTAACGTAAGCAATGAACTGGCTGCAGAATCAGTGGAACACTTCTAAAGAGTTATTTCATCACGAAATGACTATTTTGTCATTGATTACTCACCCTCATGTTGTTCCGAACCGAGTCCCGACCAGAAGCCAGACGTGCAGGTTTCACAGATCGGGACTCGGGGGCCAGATTGTGAGAAAGAAAGTCCTTCCTCAGGGGAACCTTCCAGGGAGGGGCTGTTGACAGGAGCATGAGGTCCAAGAACCAGGTTTGGGTGGTCCAAAACAGGACAACCAGCAGAACCTGTTTCTGATTCTCCCTGATCTTTCACAGGGTCTGTGCAAGAGGGCTCACTGGGGGAAAGGCGTACTTGAGAAGGCCCCGGGGCCAGCTGTGTGCGAGTGCATCCGTGCCGAGGGGAGGCCTTGGTCAGGGAAACTCAAGGCAATTGATATGCCACTGCAGCCGAGGTCGAGAGGCATCCATCCCCGAATGAAAGGAGGTGAAATGGATTCCTGTGAACCTGGGTGGGCCCCTGGCGATCTGAGTCGCATAGTCCTGATCAATCAGCGAACTGGACTGGGGAGCGCTAGCCAGGCCCAGAGTCTGTGAACAAGTGGGATCAACGGAGCGGTAACTGACGCGATCCACGGTGGGGCAGCCAGGAGGAGACGGGCTGTTGCGAAGAGCACACACCAGCTCTCCCAATTCCCGCGGTGGCGAATTGACACCATGAACCTGAACGTGAGGAAGCTGGGAACCTGGGAACATTTCAGTTGTGTTGCTGTCTATGGAGGGTCAGATAGCTCTCAGATTTAAATAAAAAATATCTTAATTTGTGTTCCGAAGAACGGGTTTGGAACGGTATGAGTGCGAGTAATTAATGACAGTAATTAATGAATTTTAATTTTGGGATGAACGAACCCTTTAAGACACTGAAAAAATACTTTTGCAACACCAACATGCATCCAGTCATATCCAAACACTCATACATTGGATACATACAATATGTATTTCAGGATAATGTCCCCATTTCATGCTCTTTCTTTTTCCATTTTATACAGCCAATATCAAACACTAAAAAGTAGACACAGAATACAGTTACTATACTTATCTACAATAATTTTACAGTATCAGTAACTGCTGACAGAGAAAAACCTTCTTGATGACTACTGTAATTTGTATATGTGTCAAATTCAGATGAGGCATTTAACTAAAGTAATTTGGAGTCTTTGTAAGGTGGAATCTAATCACTGAAGCTCAGGCGTGAATTCACCTACAGCGCGAGCAAACCGTCATCTTCACAAGCATTAATGAGAGGACCACAGAACCACTGCATTTCACTGCTCTCAAAAATTGTCACAGCTCTTATTAGCTTGTTTCCTTTTCATCTGTGAATGAATGTTCTAAAAAATACAGTGCTTATTAGTTGAAGATACTGCTCAAGTGTAAAAAAAAAAAAAAAGGTCCCAGAAAAGATATAATATATTATAATATAATTGCAAACAAACCACTAGCCATTTAAATATAAAAGGCCAGAAATGTATACAAATGTAAAATGTTTGGAATTTTACAGTAAAACAGCAAAAAATAAATACATTATAAATAAACAAATTAATTGGTTTTATATAAATTACCTTAAAATTACCTGAAATTTTAAGTTTTTGTTTTGTTTTGTATTTTAAAAAAATAATTATTTAATTTACGGTAAGAAATATTAAAAGTACACATTAAAAGGATACTGTTTTTTGTTTATTTTCTTATTTGTGTTATCAGTATTTTACATTAGGAGGGTTTTATGTTACAACAATTTTTAATATTCATAATGTTTTACATAGCTGGCGAGTTAAACAGTAAATGTAACTTTCTTTTTTTAGCTTGGTAGACATTAGCATTCACCCACTAACATATATAGAAAGTGGAGACACAAATCCACTAAAATATTCAGCAAAACAAGTAAGAATTACAACACTAATTCACTTAAAGTTTTAAGACCTTATCCCTGCTTTCAGATAAACAAGTACAGAGTAAATCTTCTGAAGTAAAACAGGGAAGTGTTCTTCAAGCCTTAACCCTCTGGAGTCTGAGGTGATTTTGGGGTCCCTGAGATGTTTGGACATGCTCTGATATTTGTGGTTATTTC
>JAUMHP010000040.1:11547563-11559183 GCA_032361065.1 Enteromius trimaculatus | reverse complement strand
CCGATAACCGATAGTTCTGGGAATCAACTATCGGTGCCGATTAATCGGCAAAACCGATACATCGGTCGACCTCTACTCTAAACCACAATTTACAGTTTAGAAAAAAAGCATGTTTTTCCAAAAATCTTAACTTTGCTTTCATCTATACACAACACGTTGCCAAAAGATCTGTATAACTTATACTTTTTTCATAAGATATTTTAGTAAACATACTTTCATATCCATAGCTTAACTTGGGCATACTTATTGTAAATGTCTCTATAGGTTGAACCAAAACCTTCAGGCTTGTTTCTTTGATTGGACTCTTGACACAGCTTCTGGAAAAGTCATTAGTCTATAGCAGTACTTTTTATCCAGGAGGAGCACCTCTATAGGGGTGTAGCGATTCATGTATCGTGTATCATATGATTCATGGTCATCTTCCAAATCATCAGAGTGATCATCCTTATCCCCTAGTTCGTGGAGACTTGAGTGAGCAGAGAAAGCACATGCCATTATTTAGTCATTTGGAATGTAATTTTCGTATTATCTTCAGCTGCAATGTTCCTGTGTCAACAAACACAGCGTGATTCATTTCAATTAATAACCCATTAATGATCAATTCAAATTCTGAGTGTACATACAGAATTACCTGTTACACTTACTGTACTGTTTAAAAAAAAAAACAACTACAAAAAACCTGAGAAACACTACATACAAAAAAAAAAAAAGAAAAATAACACAAGAAAATACTTATAGTTTATTAGCAGTAGTACTATATCAAAAACACTGAGAAAAAAAACTGTATTCAAACACTGGGCCTGTGAACATGTGTTTGTATTTCCTCTTTGCTACAATCAACATGGTCTAGTCACTAAAAGACCTTAAGCTAAATCAGTTCTCATTGAAATAAACCCCCATTGCATCACTGTCCAACTGGCTGTCTGTCTTTTAAGTTGCTTTATAAAGAGCGGTATGCAGTTTAATGAGCATGTTACACTAGCCTTCAACCACGCTAACAGCACATGATCGACCAAGAGCTTTCTGATGAAAGAGCCATGGAGAGCATTTCTACAGCCTGTGACAGAACCGGATGACACTTCAGTCTGATCACACACATTAACTCCTCATGTCTGAAGTAGGAGCGAGAGAGAGAGAGAGAGAGAGAGAGAGAGATACACCAGTCCGCCTAATATGTTTGATCAATTTATAACCAGCGTCATCACAGATCTGTTTATTTCTTCCTCTTTTCAAACGAGGAGTGCAGAAATCAGAAACGTCCATTTTCAAAGTGATAAAAGAATAAAAACTTGCTTTCTAACTCACTCCCCTGCAATTTGTATCAAGTACCAAGGCCTGAAAATATAACAGCTTGATCAACAAGCATTTTGTATAACGTTAAGAGAGAAAAAAAAAAAAAAAAAAGCCAGGGGAAAAAAAAGCCTTTCTGACCTCATGCAAATTGCAAGCTTCCACTTCTATCACTGATGACCCTAAATACATTTCAATTCATTATGAAAGAACTCCGTTTCCCTCCTCTACTCCCACTTCCATCCAAGACTCTATCTCTCCAAGTCCTTCAATAATTAACATTGCTGCAAACTCAGTCGTCTCACAAAGCTGTGAATAATAGGAGACATTTGCATTCCCTTTCACTCACGCACACACCCGAGCGCGTTCACTCAGGAGAACTAAAGGTTGATTAATTCAGCAGGCCTGAGTGTCTAGAGCAGATGCTCAGGTGGCTAACGAAGGCAGGCTCATTCATATGGAAGACGGGACTGCTCACAAAGAAATAAGGGGAGAAGTGTTCCACTTACAGAGATTCTCAGGTTTCCCCCCCATCCACCCCGAATTCTCTGAATGTTCACCATTAACTACAAGAAACGGTAAATGAAGGTATTTCACTTCTCAAAAAATAAAAAAAAAAGAAGACTGACGAGAAAATGTTAAAGGTTTATAACCTTGCAAAAATGTGAAAAGCCAGAATGATCCTTCTTGTGAGGCCTTTGTACTGAAATTTGAGGCAAATCTTACAAAAATGACAGATGTTGGAACATACTCACGGATCACGCTTTGATAATCTCTTCACACAATCCCAGTCGAACAATGCTAAAAGCAAACTTCACATGTAGAGCGCTATTTTCCTTATCACTCATATCTTCAAAGTCTAACACACACCCGGCGGATCTTAAAATGACTCGCTCCTAAAAACCATAAAGCACAGAAATGACACACCCACACTCTCCATCAAGAACACAGGGATTTTTATGGCAAGCAAGGTGACAAATGAAACATTATTTGTACTATTTTAGTGTCAAAGGCAGCAAGAATTCCTCTCTCTCCTAACCTATAACTAGCGCTACAATCGGCTTATAAATCAATCAAATACTGGCATGGCGCATTTATGATGGTCGCCGCACTGACACTCCGGCACACGCTCTACATCACGTGCTGTAAGAAGAAATGCATGATGTGTCCGGGCGAGAAATATGTAGCCGGACTGCTTTCCGGCCTAGCAGCTGCTCCCGCTCCTGACAGGGCATCAGTCATGGGGTTTGACTGGCTCACCGGCAGTAGAGATTACATTTGAAGGGGTCGGGGAGGCTGAAAGATGGCCCGACTGTCAGTGTTTCAATCTGCACACGCAAGGATAATTTGTTCACAGAATTTAAGAGTGGTCCCAGGGAAGGGTGGCAATGCGTTGGGAAGAACCAAAGGAATGGTTCTAATTCATCTGCGACAGACTGCCATGACTGGGAACGGAGAGAGTTGTGACACTGATATGACACAATATTGCTGGGAAGGTCACCTGATCGACAAATGGCTCACAGGTTGTGCTTGAAAGATGTCCTCTTAGTATGTTAAGAGAGATATGTGGTATATAACCAACATGATTGTCTTGTGGGACTAATTCCTCCGCATCTTAAGCGTGCAATTTGACAACATAAAATTATAGTAATGTCATGCCATCAACCATTGAGCCTTGACAACTAAAACAACATGACCACTTGTTGTTGGTTAAAGGGATACTCCACCCTAAAAATGAAAAGTTTGTCATTAATCATTTACCCCCCACGTTTTTTTTTTTTTCAGACCTGTAATAGCTTCATTCATCCTCTAAACACAATTTAAGTTGCCTGGGCCCGCCCATACTTCCTGTGACCCTACATTCAATTTCGCGAGCAAAGTCAGTCTGGCAAAGCTGCTGTTTTAGAGCATTTCCGTTCCCAAAAAAAAATGGGAACCTATGAGAAATGAACTCCCCCACCCCCGGCACAACTGAGGCGGGTGTAACACGATGACGCAGCAGCTCTGCAATGCTCAATTGCTTGCTAAACTCTTCGAAAATAATCACTGAACGACTGTAAATACCAGCTACTCTCAAATTAATCTGGCAAAACCGCCAGAAATCGTTTGACGACATTTTCCTTCTGCTTTAATGAAGCTAGCTACAATTGGTTACAGAGGCTTCAGGTTCTGTCGCTACACATACGTAATCGGAATGAGTGGTCTGACTGGTTTTAGATTCGTCCAGTAGTATACAGAGGCATATGATGGACGCAGGTTAAACCCGCCTCCCAGAAGGCGGGTAGTAAGGTAGCTTGGCCAGACTAAGCTCCTATGAGCTTTATAGGCGTAGAAGCCAGGCTACAATTCAAGATATTTTGGATGAAAACCGGGAGACTTGACATTGTCAGAATAATCCATCTGTCATCATTGTCAGGTTAATTGTATTATTGTTAAATTGTTAAATTCCCTGCCTCTTTTGTCACATCATTATAAGTGTTTGATCACCAGTTATAATCAGTATTGGTCATGTTCCCTAAAAAAAGTAATTAGTTATAGTTACTTCTCACAAATAGTAACTGAGTTAATAACTTTATTTAAAAAGTTATTGCTCACATGCTCACATTCACCTGAGTTTTAATTACCGCCACCTGAATGGTATCAGGTAAGCGTGGATAAAAGCCCCAGCTCTACAGTTACTCATTGGCTGAGATTGAGGTAACATCTACTACTTACCTTATGCCTACCTTGTCTCGTGACATCATGCCTTTATTACTGCTCCCTGTTGATTTCAAGTTATAGACTCACCTACCTGCGTGACTGGAGATCTACATGCTACTCACTTACCTCACGGAGGAAACTCAAAACGGAGTTAGGAGTTTACTCACCTTGCTTTGTCTCACCACGGAGCTCTTCGTTCGCACAGCCAGCACTGATCACCTTCAACACGTGAGAAAACCTTGTCACTTACCTGTGTATACTCACCTGCCTCACTCGCCCACGCCGAGCTCGACTCCATCCGCAGCTGTAAGGAGAAACAGTCAAGAGGATTGATATCACAGAAATCGCTAAATCCATAGAGGAAGGAATACTTCTATCAGGAGATCGTTAAGGACTCCCCTCATAGGCTGTATGAGATCTCTCCACACTCCAACTGTTCCAAGAACGATCTACTGATCCCTTATATCATACTCCATCTTTTAATAAAACTGTTTGTTTATACTTACCTTCGATCTCCGTCTCCTTCCTACTGAGCGTTACAGTTCCCCTTTTGCTATTTATGTTTTGATTTGAAGGCATCTCTGTGTTATAAACTACACTGTAGATTGTACACTCCAAATTGGCGCTACAGTGATGTTTTGGTACAAATTGTTAAGTAAAGTTTTATTTATGTTTTAAAGTATTCTTGCGGCCTCGTAACATATGGTTGAACCACTACAGTTGCGTATACTTAAAATGTCAACAGCTTACAAATGCATTTGGAAACTAAAATGAATGCAAATCTGAATGCAAGATTGCTAAAGCAGTGCATAAAAGCTATTTTGCTAATGATTAACATTATTCAGTAGCACGACTAGCCTCTCTGACATAAGTGAAAAAAGAAGTTGTTTTAGAGGAAAAGCAAGTGATTAAATTAACAGAGTGTCCTAAACAGGCATGACGAGACACGATTCCAGTGACAAGCAATTTGTCTTTCCACACCAAACGTGAAAAGGGGGCATGGCATAAAACAATCAATCACAACACAGCCAATCAGAACAGTTCTATGTTATATGCTCTCTCGCACTCGTTTTACGTAACAAACGTCAAAACAATAAGCTATGTATTTACATCACTAGCATATTGGTTCACTGAGCATCATACTTTTCAAAGTTCTGAAAAGCATTTCAATCTACCGGATTTTCATGCATGTTACATTACGAGCAGGTTTCAGGATTTCCTCACTCATGTAGACTTGGATGCCCGGAAAAAGCTGCCCGGAGGCATTGCTGAGTTTCCTTGTAAGAGACTTTGTTATCAATTAATCCCGTTACGTCAGGTTAAAACACTGTCATATTTACTATTTCTCTGTGTACAATGTGAATGAGTAAGCAACGCACCTGAAGCCTCTGACTTTTTTAAATTTTTTATCTCCCAAAGGACAGACCTGACTCGAAGACAATATGGCGCAAGTGTTAAATATGTATAATTAGGTGTACAAGTCTTTGAATGTGTTTGATCGGCGCTTACAGCAGATGGTGCGCAGACATACCTATAACACTGAATGTTCTCAACAGACACAATCTGTCTCAGAAACAGGTGTTTCACCTCTTTTTGTCTCCTTTCCTCTTTTTACAGACCAGAATCCCCAGCCGAGGAGCTGCCTCTGTTGACTCGGCATGCTTCCGTTTCACGCTTGCTTCTTTCCCGGTCCTTAAGAGGCCATTTCAGGCAGTCCTCGAAGACTGAGACACATGTCTCCCTCTTTTACTAGACCAATAAAGTGCTATTTGTTTATTTTTAGACTGAATCCTGCTGACCCAGGAGAGGCTTTTAGCACATTTCCTTGCGGTTCCACCCCCTCCCTCGTGCTTTTTCCCCCCCTGTATTGTTTTGAGCATTTTTTACCCCCACTCGTCTTTTGTATTGAACGTGTTTGCTGGAGGGAGAGAGAGTTGGCAGGACAACAAGCGAATCTGTCGGTGACTCTCTCACGTTCACTCAATCTGTTGCTCTCTCTCCCGCCTCCTTCCACCGCTCGTTCTCTCTCTAAGCAGCACAGGTGTTGCTGTGGCAATGATGGCAGCCTTTGTCTGGCACCGTGAACTTTGTTATTGCATCTACACACTCGAACATCCCAGATAAGACAGACACACGCACGAACGCATGTACGCACACGCGCGCACCAATCCGTTGTATCAGTGTCCTCGGCGTTTCATCATCAAAGCAGCGTGTGGCCGGCGGTTTGAGGAGCAGAATATGAAACGGATAAAACAAATCGTTTGATGTCGGAGAGACAGGCATGCCGTCAGAAAGTACTTAAGCTCTTCCTCCCGACGGAGCGCACAAATTCCTCTCTTTCTTTCCTCATTAAGTTTCCTTAGTCTTCACGCTTCTTTTGTCTTCCCCGTCAGGGCAGTTTCAGAAAGCTTGCATCATTGTTTATGATGCCTTATTGTCAAGAGATTAATGAAATAATAAATATTGACTTGCTTAAACATTCTGTCAAAGGATAAGGAGCGTGATCTTGGTGTGTGCATGAGCAGCCATGCCTTTCAAACCAGATCTTTGCCTGAGGAAACCTGTTACTGATGCGACTTTAGCACTGGTGTATTTTTCCACAAACTTCTATAGATTAAAAAAACAGGATGTTTTTGATACCAGTTCATTGATTTAGGGAGCCAAGCGGTTTACTTGTGTTGACAAATACGGTTTATTCTAGCTGTGTTTACACATGTGGTCTCCTTGCTCTGTGTTGGCAATTTTCATGTTCCTAATCCATATCAGGGTTTACACCTTTTCCTGTTTAAAAACAGCACCATTTTGCCTTAAATTTCGCCATCAACAATCAACCAAGATGGCTGCAGCAAATTTAGATACCGTTTGCACCGAGTATAAATAGCAACGCTTAACTAGTCACAGGTATTTTGGTATTTCACTCTCCTTGACAACGACATTTATCAAACACTCCTGTAGGACAATATTATTTCAGAGATATGGTAAACACTCATTTCTATAATTCTGTACTTGTTTAGTTTTATGTCTTCATTATCTCCAAGTCGGTTATTTTCTCATCCAAATTTTTGCCGGAGTCGTCACTGCCTCACATCTCCTCGGATAAAACGTCCCTGATGGGATCGCGTCTCAAAGAGATCACGCTCATTGCCACCGTTCTGCCACACATCAATACCAAAGTGGAGTCAAGCAGCCTTTAAAGTGTAAATATATCACAACGACCTTTATTTAGCTAAAAATATGAATATGCGTTGATATATTTTGAAGATGAAAGGGTCGATATCTAACGCGTCCGACCTCATCCATTTGAGTCTTTGAAGCGCTTCTCAGAACAATGTTTTGAAGGCATTCTCATGTTTACCTTAAAAAGAGCATATTACCATGTGATTGATCAGCTGATGAAATGACACAGATGAAAGGTGTTTGTGATTCACAAGAAAGGTCAAAGCGAGTGCAAATAAGGGTGATTTTTTTGTTTCCCAATTGCATTTCTTATGTTATGATCTTTGTCTCTTTCATTCAATTACTTTATTTACAAACGCTGGACTCGCATTAGACTAAAAAAAAAACGTCTATCTGAAAATCAGTCAAAAGACAATTATAACTGAAACTGCATCCTAACACAACAGATGGCAAGGTGTCTAAGAGGCTTTGGGACATCTCCTGCACTCAAAAGAATAAAGGAACATTTTACAGGCAATTGAATATGGGAAAATATCATAGAGTGGCAAGGCACATGGGGTGCCACGATTATGAGTATGATGTAAAACAACATTGTGCGTGATTGTGCACTTAAGGATGACAAATCAGACTCGCAAAAATAACACAACTGTGATGTCATCAATAAATCAGCACTACAGCATTGACACGGTTATAATTCTACGCCAGAAGGGGATTGTCTGTGAACAATGGAACGCAGCAGATTTTTTTTTCTGCACCTCGGAATGGAAGGATGAAACAAATCGCTCGGATGTCAACTGAACGAGAGAGTTAATAATTCATTTGTCTGGTGGGGGGGGAGAGGGAAAGAGACAGAGATTCTTTGAAGAAGGGGTACAGATGGTCATCAGATGGGGCTGAGAGTCGGAGTGTGGCACGGTGCTTTGACATCACCTGGGTGCACACACACCATATGCCACTAGACCTGACAAACCTGCTACACACACACACACTTGCACACACCTGTTTGTGAACTCACTCATGTTTATCACCTCTCTTTATGCATACTAATCTTGGCTAAAATGAGCATGTTATACCGCCATGTTGTTTTAAAAACCGCTGATCTTCAATTCTACTCATTTTAAAGCCAAACATTTTTTTTTAACAATGTTACCTTTTGGTTGCAGTTATGCTGTGTAAAAATTACACAGCATTCATATTAAAATACTAGAAATCATCTAAACAACAATAAGTAATAACAACAACAATCTAAACAAAGAACAGTTTGTGTATTTGGTGTAATGCAATGTTTTCATGCGGTTTACAATGCAAAAAACACATGACTTTCCACATACTGTACATCATTGTTTCTTCTCTAAGCCCCACCTTCTGAAATGGGTCGTTCTGTACAAAGCTCATCATTCTAAAAAAGCGGGGTGTGCTCTGATTGGCCAGCTACCCAGTACACGAGCGTGAGCTATGACACCAAAACACACTACAAACGAGGCATTTGTTGCATCCAGTGGGGACATAATTACTAAATTTTTATGATTCAGTACTGTCTTTTTACGCATCGCGTCCATAAACATAACACCATGTCTGCATTCGTGATGGGAGAAACAACAAAAAACAAGCTCTACCCCTCACTGCTCAAAACTTGCATTTGAATAGTAAGGAGTAGGTTATTTTAATTAGAAAAATGTAACTTGTTGTGAGTCAGAAGAGCTAGACATCCCTTGCAGAGGTAGAATTGCTCGGCTTTACAATCTCATAGCCTGCTCTCCAGGTTTTAGGAGTCCATGCTCCATTTAAGAGGGGTGTGAACATTTTTAGAATATCTCTTTGATTTTGAAACTTCAGGGACCTAATCAATACACGAACCGCTTGTAACACCACATAGAGAAAATAAAAATTGAAATATGACCCCTTAAAAGGAATGTGTTTGCTAATAACAAAATACTATATATAGAGAGAGAGAGAAGTATGCAAATTCAGGGCTGTCTTTTTTGTATTTCTTCTATTTTACCTCTTCTAAATCCAGACGATATCAGATGCTATGTCATTAATGTAAATCTGAATAAAAGTCGCATTACCACTTTACTGGTTTTGTTACAATTTTGAAAACTACTTTTCTGAACACTAAATATTAAAATCAGATGACGTGACATAATCTGGCATTCCCAGAGAGTTTCAAAAGTAGATAATCTCAGACGGCGTACTTCATGTATGAAATCAGTAGAGCATGAACGCAAAATGAAAGAGTGCTCTTCATACACACCAACACATAGGCCCTACATGCACACACAAACATTCAGGAAAGAGGTTATTGATGACACAGTCTGCGAGAGATAAGCATCATTACCCCAGTGCAAAAAGAGAGGACGAGAGAGAGAGAGAGAGAGAGAGAGAGAGACAAAAGCTAACTCCGTTTTGAGGTTTTTTTCATTTTAAAAGTCATGATGTGTAACATGCACCTTAATTAAATTAAAAGTATCATTGCCATGAACCTAACACTTGTACACAAACTAGATTTCATCTTCTTTGAATGAAATCAGATTACTATTTGTGACTGTACAGTATGAGACAAGTTATGTGTCCAAATTGTATACTTGGGGTTAGGTAGTTTGACGACAGTAAGAGCAATAGTAATATTGATGTTTTCTTTAGCAAGAACCACTAACGATCTCTCATACTCCAACACACACACAAGACTACTCCCATCGCCGCCTACCAGCTTCCCTCAGGGGAAGAACTAACAATGGGAGTCAATACTATATTTTGACATCTTAGACTTAAAAAAATAGACCTGATAGGTGAGTGTGTCCACAGGAAAAAAAAAAACAGGATCCTGTGTGTTGCTTTTTTTTTTTTTTTAGATTAAATGCTGAGCATGCAGAGATCATAAGATGTGAATTGTGCAGCATAAAACAGGGAGAGAGAATAAATAATGACTGAATAGAATAAACCAGGAAAGAAACAAGTCACCAAAAGGAAGTGCTGGAGCGGCAAAAAGGCGAATCGGCATAAAGCCCTCTCAGATCCTTATGTGTCTATGTGAAAAATAGACTAGCAAAAGAAATGACAAAAGGAGAAGGAAGATGTGCTTAAAGCTCCTCCTCTTGAGGAGTAAAAGGGGACAATGATTCCCTGTAAAACAGGAAGTTGAAGACTGTCTGACATGTCCATCCCGCAGCAGCTATGAGAGTCGTAGATCACTCATCAAGCCGAGTGCTGCGTGACACCAGCTGAAATATGAAAAGCCGTTTCTTTTGACATCTGGAGTAAATCTGTGGCTCAGCGTTCAATTCTGACTCACTAAAGCCACAGTGCCATTTTATGATGACAACTGAATATTAAATTTATATCTCCCACCCTCCCCTTCCTCCCATCTTCACTCAGTATGTTCCTCCACCTCCTTCTCTCCTCTTGGCCTCCCTCATTTGCTTGTGCGGAGGAGGTTTAATACACTGCAGCTTTGCGGTTGTCCCGAGGTTAAATGGATATTAGAAAATGAGAACAATGTATAAATGGTTCCTAGCAAAAAGCGGTGAATTTGAGTAAAAAAAAAAAAAAATATCTACTGGATTTAAACAGATTATATGATTCATACATATAGGATTTTTCGGCATACCTTACATCATGACTGGTTCACCAAAGATTTATGCATAATGTGGCATAAAAACTGGGAAAGTTAAACTGAAATGTTCACTTGTACTGAAGAACTACATAGAAATAGTATTTATAATCTATATGGCACTTTTTGCAAATCAATCATTCTAAATGTTGCTGATATTTATACATATTAGAGGTTCCTCACTGCAAGTTTCAGAAGTCAAAACTAATTCCCCGGTTTAAAATATGAATTGTTCCAAATCTTTCTGAAACCACAAGATTGGAAATCAGAATAACCATGATGTCACAATTAGACTTTGACACACCCCAAACAGCCATCATCATCATCATATGCAAGCATGGTTAGATTTTTAGAAGTAACACCTGCCAAATGTGGGTAAAAATCAGCTGTGGCAGGTACTGTGATGCTGTCAAAGCTCTAGCCAATTTGGAAGGTTACTTGTCGCAAATTATGTTCACTCATTAATTTTTTAGGGGAAGTTCAAGCAAGCCAAATCTGCACAGGTTTTCATGACATCATGACATTATTGAATATATTGCAAAAACAACAACAAAAAACACATCTAAAGAGTGCATGCTATGTGATGAAGTCTGGTTAGACCAAAGAGTACATGATCCAGTCTATTAACTCTTTCCACGCCATATATCTCATCAACTGAATTACAATAGCTTCCTCGCCAAAGACAAGTTTTTACAGCAATCCCTTTTCTAGGTGTATTACGGAAAGGAAAGCCGTAGTGCATGTCCTGAATGAGTTATGCATGTAGATAGAGGTCGACCGATATTGAATTTTACCGATACCGATAGCTGGGTTGGTCCGTGCTTGCCGATAACCGATTAATTA
>JAUMHP010000040.1:11496462-11522343 GCA_032361065.1 Enteromius trimaculatus | reverse complement strand
TATATGTATTTATAAATATACAGTTTATAACATTTCACATTTTAGTTTCAATAAATAAAATTTAAATCTGTAAAAACTGTATTATCAGTCAGTTAAGTGTTGCTTTGTTTGGTGTTTGTTTCATTGATATCAACATTTTGAATGAAAGTTTTAAATTACACTTTCTTATACAAATGATGTGTAAAATTACATACAGTAGTAACACTTTATTTGAAGGGGTGCATAAGACTGACATGACACATTCATAACCATGACATATGTCATGAATATGAAAGAGGATTAATGCATGTTAATGACAGCTGTTATTAAGTGTCATTCGCTCAGTTATGTAATTTTTAATGCAAAACAACATTGTTTGAGATGCTTTTTTTTTTTATGACAACTTGACATAAACCAATACACCATAACCTGCCATTGTCTTTGTCATGACAACTTACAAAGACTACATAAAATAAATTAAACAAATAAATAAAATAATTTTACAGAATATTAACACTGAATGACACTTCATGACATTTTAATAACGCATTCAATTTGTACCTCTGTACTTGAGGTCAAGAAAGGTATTCATGACAGTGTCATAAAATTATTTGGCATAATATTAATGCTTAATGACATTTTAATTACACATTAAATTTGTACCACTGCCATGACATGACATGGTTTGATCCAGATCCAACTCCTCCCAACTTACATATACCTAAACCTACCCATCTCCACCCCCTGATTCCGAAACCCACCCATCTCGACCCTCTAGATGTGAATCCAACCACGCCAATGTCAAGTTGTCAAGACAAATGCATCTCAAACAGTCATCTTCGTATTAAAAATGACATAACTAAGTGAATGACACTTTATAACAGTTGTCATGAACATGCATAAAACCTCCTTCAAATTCATGACTTATGTCACGTCATGATTATGAAGGTGTCATGCGCACCCCTTCAAATAAAGTGTTTCCCATAAAGTTTTTTTTTTTCAAAAGAACAACTCAAAAGAAACACATTTCACCATTTCCCCACGTTTTCTCTATTGTGTGAATACAAGAAACCAAAGAGTGTTAACAACACAGATACCCACCACCCACAGACATAAACACAAATACACACTCGCACCCTATAAATTTGTATTCCCCACACTTGAAGTGTTAATTAATAAGAACGTGACATGACTGCAGAATTTACTTGTTGATTTAATTAAGCGATGGTGTGAAATTACTGGCTGTGGAAATGGCAGCTATCTGGACATCTTTCTAAAGACAAAATCATTCGCATTGACTGAATACAAAATAATTTTCTGTGTGATGAGACCGCAAAGAAATCACAAAGGTAGGAAGTTAATAATAAATCAAGACAGTGCTTCTTTTGCTCTGCTGTCAGAATTTCTATAACTGGCTATTGCCTTTGACACAGTGAAAATTAGTAAGTAAACCACTGGCCTCTGGGTTCTTCATGGCTCAGTGTTGGGCCCACTTCATTTCCCAATATATTCAATTTAAGAACTGAGCATAACATAAATGCATGTAAAGCATTAAAATCACTTTTTTTAAACAACAAGAGATACCGTCACACGTTAAAAATGATTTTACTCCTATAATGGCAAAACTAAGTTTTCAACAGCCATTAGGCTACTCCATTCTTCAGTATAACACACTGTAAAAAATTACTGTGATTTTAACGGTAAAAAACTGTGAAAATTATACGGTAAAAACCCATTAAATGGTTAATAGTAAATTCCTGTTAAATTTACAGTGAAACACCGTAAACTGCCATTCCCAGAATTCCCTGCATTGCATTTTAATTTGACTTTTTTTCTTTGAAATAACTATGTTTCTTCTTAGTTCTTTTGCATTGGTTATGTTTATTAGGGTTGTCAAATGAACGTTTATTGCACATGTGTATTTCAAAGGTACAAAATAGATTTCACTGCTTTCATAGGTTGGTATATTTACGTTATATCAGTTATTAAGGTTTATTATTAGAAACTAAATTTAACTTGTAATTTAACATAAAACCGTAAAACAAAAAAATATTGTTACTGTACTTTTCACAGTTTTATTCTGGCAATCACAGCTGTGTTTTTTTTAACCGTAAATTTTACGATTATTATTATTTATTTATTTTTTACAGTGCATAGTCTTTCTGAAATCCTGTCCTGTCCAGTCCTGTCATCAGCTTTACCACAGAGTTACTCAGCAGGAAAACAGGAACCTCACACCACAGGTGATGCTCAGCAGAGAGGAAGAGAATTAAACTGACCCTGAGGTGAATTAACACCCCTGCTGCACACAGGAACCCATCTTAGCCTAACTAAAAAGGGTGGTGCTCACAGGCTGCAGTATTCATTCCTGATGATTAGTTATCGTCAGTGTTGCCGACACTTTTATGCAAAGCAATTTACTAATTGTAGGGAGCATGTTGAGGTTAACTGCCCTGCACTTACATCACGTTTAAAGCGTGGTTTATGGTCAAAGGTATTAAGAAGAAGAATTCCCGATCAAGGTCGTACAGTCAAAGCAGCTTCCACCATGTGATATTTCTGTATTCAAAGTTTAGAGTGCCCAACGTTTACACCATACAATTACACTAACATGCATACTGAAAGAGGTGATTGTGTGAGAACAGAGCCTGCTCACCACTTGCTGCAAAGAATAATAAAGTAAAATCAATGCTGAGCGAGTGTGTGTGAGGATAATAGCCGCTCTATGCTGCGGTCAGGCCAGCGTAGATGATTCCACATCGACTGGCTGCACTCCAGATTACTAATCCTGAACAGCTGCCTGCTGTTAAATTATACACATCGACAGGTGTTAACCACGCATACACACAAAACACAAGAACACACATTTATAAACATGCATGCATAGACCCACACACATGCATATGTTAGGTTATTATATATTGGTCTTGTATGAAAGATTCAGTGGCCCGTGTCATATTATACGTGTGTATGAAGTAATCAGACAGCACTGATAACAACATTTGGGGGGCATGGCGTGTTTTATGTAAAGCCATAATCTTTCTACAAGC
Organism: Enteromius trimaculatus; assembly: GCA_032361065.1. NCBI lineage: Eukaryota > Metazoa > Chordata > Actinopteri > Cypriniformes > Cyprinidae > Enteromius > Enteromius trimaculatus. The sequence continues at coordinate 11,519,314 of JAUMHP010000040.1, read as the reverse complement.
TAATTACTCAGGGTTATAGCTAATTACTAGGAGTTATGGCTGGGCAACCAGGGTAGAATTACACCCTTTCTGGGTTTGCAAAGACAACTAAATGAGGCTTTATTCATCAAGCATATAATCAGAATGTTATTGCTATAAAACATGTTCTTTAATAAAGTAATTAATCAGATTTGTGTGGACAAAAAGTATTTGATTAGCACTGCTCCTGATGGAAAGGCCATGAATCTTTTTTTATTGTTTTTATTATAATTTTTTTTATGGCTGCAATACCTGCTCTGCTCAAAAGGGGGAGCTCTTAGTGAAAACAACAGTGGCAGAGGTCCATGAAAACAGATGCCTGTTTGTTACAAGAACCCCTGGTTAGGTTCTGTAGGGAGTTGATCGATTCAGTAGGCTTCATTTTCAAAAAGTTTGAAGGCTAACGGTAAAATATCTTTTGATAATGAAAGCTTATGACTGCGGATTTGAGGGTAAACATAATTACAACTAACACCAATAGATTTGCTGAATAAATAATGAATGAAAACAGGGAGTGTGAAAGCTTTTCCAAAATGTATGTTTTAATGCAACATTACTGTAAAACTGTAACAGAAAGGTCTGCTGACAAAGAGAAAAATCCTTATAAGGTCCCAAGAAATTTCACAGTCATGGATAAACCATGGAAAGAGAACCAATCTGGTAAGGGTTTTTCGGTGTTCACAATAATTATAACAGAGAACTGGACCACCAACAATAGTTTGTATAGACTGTGAAATCTGTATTGATTAAAACATCCTTACACACACTCACACACTCAAACACACATTAAACATTTTCAAGTATACAAACAAATCTTGGTTTCATTTTAGGTACATGCAGTGAAATACTGTATAAAAATAAACATTTGTATTGCTTTCTGTACAAACACATATATACAGATATATAAATACGGAGTAAAAAAAAAAAACATAAAAGGTGTTTACAATCACATTGTGTTCACTTTTGTACGAAAAGACCAAAAAGTCATACCAAGTAAACAATATTAACTGTAATGCTTCCACATGCGACTCAATCAAGGCTACAGCGCTGAACTCTCTCCCTTTCTCCTCCTTTAAATGATTAGTTCACTCTACGAATTAAGAGCGAACGAAAAAGAAAGAGACAGGGAAATGTTCTTTAACAGATTGTTGTTTAGCTCTGCCGTACGTCCTGAAGCAATTTGTTAATTTCGGCAACCAGTTCACTAGCGTCGACAACTTCGTGTCTCGTGTCGTTACGTTTTCCCTGCCGCTGGCTGAGCACACTCTCTAAGTCATCCTCTTCATAGTTCTCTGGGATCTCCTCCATCGCCGGCAGCCATTTTAAATGTGCCTGTGATGCCGCGTGATTGGTTGAGCTGTGTCCGCTCGTCACAGCACTGCCGGGATTTTGAAAGTGAGTATTGGCCGCCCATACAGCAACGCCCTGCGGGTAGGCGGTGTTTGTAGATGACGCCTTACCAGGCAGGAAGCCCTTTCTGATCTCCATGCCAATGGAGGAAGTTGGAGGGCCAGCACATCCTTCGAGCTCATTGACCTCAGCGTAAGAAGTTGGCAGGAGACGTTGGAAGACGTTGTTCATTTCTGACAGCAGCGAACCGCCGCATTCCTCCTCGTTGTCCTTTCCGAAGGTAGAAAAGCTCTTCTTAGCTGAGTCGACTGACTGCTGGTCTTCCTCGAGGACCTGAGGCCTGCTCTCTTCTCCAGGGATGTACATATTCACACGGTAATCCGAAGACGCCTGAGATGGCATCCAGCACTGGTCAGAGTGACCCAACACACGGCACTCCTCCGTACACAATTTCATGACTGCAAAGAGATCGACAGACATTGAGTTTTAGGAGTAATGAAGAGCCAAAGCAGTGCAAATTGGAATGTAAACACGATAAATATCCTGCCATATCATATCAGGGTCAGATAACTTTATTGTTAATATGAAGATCCTTTTCATAATCAGAACAACCCTTTTCCATAATAAAAAAAAACCTTGTGTGCATTGAAAGGGCACTGTGAATGTTAAAGGATGAACATAGAACATTTAGTGTAGCATTTCGAAGAGATCTTTACAATATCTCAAAGTTTTCTGTTAATCATAAGAGGTTTCAATATTAAATCCAGCATTTCTTATTTACTTCTTCCGAGACCACATTATCTACTATACTTCCCATCCACTGTCTAAATTGTATCTACTTTTATTGCTAGATATTTTAAGAGAAACCTCTGAGACAAATTTGATACAGTATGCTTAAATGAACCATAAATCTCCTGGGCTATGAAAGAGCAACTTCTGAGCAATTAAATTTTCTCTGGGCATGTGAAAAATGGCAGAAAGGAAAGTGAGGAAAACAAAGGGATGAAAGAGAATGGGAAAACGAAGAGGGATGATAAGGTTAGGACGTTAGAGAAAGAATTTCAGAGGTGGGTGGGTGAGTTGGGGAGGGAGCTTGAGAAGCTGAGGAGATTGAGAGTTTGTCATTCTTCCATTCCAGTTTCTCTTGTGAAGGCTGACATCCTTTGTTAAGCTGGATTATTATTCATTACTTTGGCAACGCCGCCTTATACGCCTCAGATATGACTGGATTTGAATATTAGAGACAAAACAGCGAGGGAATAAAAACGGAGAGGACAAACTGGAATTGGGATGAAGGAAAAGCAACTGAGCGAAAATTACAATAAATCGCTTTGGTGAGGAAAGGGTGAAACTCTAATCGATGCACACAGGTTGCTTCTTTCTCTCCATGAAAGAGGAAGAGCAGGGCTGAAATAGCGGCCCTCTGGGGAGAGAAAAGAGAGTGTGTGCATGCGGAAGGGGGGGTTTAACTGCATTGTGAAAGCAATTATGGTGAATTTTCCTCAGTTCAGATTTTGAAAGCATAGGGCTGTCACTCAGGGAAGAGAATGAATACAGGGAAACAACACTCCAGTCCACGCCTCCACACATGCACTGTCTTAAGCTACCGATAAAACAGAGTGGCTAATGGTAGTGGTTACAAAAATAACACGATTTCCTTAGTTTCCTCACTCATTTTGAGTATAAAAGCACAGTGCAGGACATTTAATTTACACCCGCACCTGTTCACAACGTAATAAAAGTAAGTCACTGTAGACGGGGTGTTAAACGCCTTCATGAACACAATGTGCTCTATATAATCAAGCTGATGAATGTCATAACTCAGGGTGATAAAAAGGTGAGAAAGCACATGAGAGACCATTTGGACTTCATTTCTCACCTGGGTGGAGACGGTGGTGTCCGTCGCTGTGGAAGAGGTCTCCGAAGCCGTCGCCTAGCAACCGGTCGATGGGCGAATCACGGCCCATCTCGCAGTCGCTGTCGCCCGCATCACTGTCGCCACGCCCACTATCTTTTAGACTGAATTTATCCATGTCCTGGAGGGCGTACCTGCACACACATTCACATAAACACAGTTAAAGGTTGATCATGATGCTGTAGAGCATGCTGTACAAAATAAAGGCTAATTATTGAAAACGACGTGCAACATACAAGTTACATCGATCTCCAAACTACAAAAAGTCTCCATTTAAAAGGATTGCCAGAGAAATCAAACATACAGTATGACACATTAGAGTGGCATTGTATGTTTGATTGCATTAAACTTTAAAGTTAAAGTTTCCCAAATGCATCTCTTTACATTGCATACAGCCTATGAGCATGCATATGCAAAGCAGGCAAGCATATGCCCCACCCATCAATTTAACTTGCACTGACGATGTCTATTTTACTTAACCATAGTATAAACAGATCTATTCAGTGATCTCTCTCTTTGGCACCATGCATTTATCTCACACCCAAAATGTCTTTTAAATATTTTGATTCACATCAGCAGAGGCGTGCAGGACAAAAAAGTGCAACTATCTAAAGCTAGTATGTTTTTTTAAATCACCAAAGTGACATTGAAATGCATCATTGTATGGAACAGTGGTTTCAACAATATGCACGGAGTAAAATGACATGATCCAAGAACAAAACGCAGATGAGAGGAAAGAAAAAAAGCACAGAAAGCAAGCTATGACCTCATGTGAGGAGCAGTCCAATCAGGATCTGCGAACGTGGGTGACCACGGCAACAGGGAAGTTCTGTCCTATTCTACCACAAACATTTTAGAATACCTATCATCCAATCCGATCGAACCAGCAGCACACAACAGGTTGAGTATCACTACCCATCTACTCTACCATAGAATTTAGAGCAGATCATGCCCAAATATGGAGTTGGAGCTGGGAGCGTAGTATTTGTTTGTTTGTAAGTTTACCTGTAGCTGCGAGAGTATTTGTTCCCTCTGAAGCTGGGCCGCGGCTGATATTGACCCTGATGGAGTATTGAGAGGAGCTGTGAGACTTGCTATAGCAAAAACAGATGACATAAATAAAAATAAATACTGATGGAACACGACACTCATTCACACACGCACGCACATGAATGACAAAATGAAAACTGTTAGTGTGAAAACAACACACGTGATGACATGAATGTTATGAATGAAAAGATGAGTATTAAGATGGACAGAGAATTCACAAACTCTTTATAAAGATTAGCATCAATTACACTGTTCGAATATGCAAGTTTTCCTTTTACCTCCACAGGGGGCGTGGCATGTGTCATTTCCAGGGCGAAGTTCTCAGGGATGTGATTGGAGGAAATAGTGACCAAGCTGTTCAGTGACTGGCGGCTGTGTTGGCTCTGCCGGCTGCCCATGTGGGCCCGTTCAGGTCCGGGCGAGGAGGCTGGTGAGCGATGGTGTGTACGGATTGGGAGGGTCCCGTTGACAGTAGGCACCAGGGTGATGTCCCCCTTATGGATCTGCCGTGAGGGCTTTTTAGGGTGCTGTTGATAAGTAGACTCAGCCACCCTGCAGTTGTATGAGCGAGTGTCCTTCTTTTCACGTGAGCAGCGAAGGGCGAAGGCCACCATGATGAGAAGCAGAATGGCGCAGATCGCCCCAAGGGAGATGATGATGATCATGGACACGTCTAGAGGGCCGTCTCCGGTTCCTCCACTTGTCAGATGGGGATTCATGTGGTTCTCAATGTTTTCATAAAGCGAAAGTCTCAGCAGGGCTCTGGCACTGAGGGGTTGAGCACCATGGTCCTGCACGAGTACGGTCAACTCCACGTGATCCTGTGGGATGTCCTGCATGCTGCTGTTGGTCCGAATTTCACATGTTTTAGCATCCATGGTGAAGTAACCTGCCTCGTTGCCCCCTACTACCGAACATGACAGGTCACCGTTGACACCAGCATCACGGTCTATCGCGCGGACTACAGTTATAACGTCACCGATTTCTGTGTATTTGGATACTGGAACATCAGCAGTGTGGTTCCACAACTGAGGCATCATGATGACTGGTCTGTTGTCGTTCTCATCCAAGACGGTTAACACAACGGTCACATTACTACACAGCGGAAGGCTTCCAGAATCTCGGGCCTGGATCAGGAACGAGATCTGACTCACGTCTTCACGATCAAATGTACGTAGCGCGTAAATGTCTCCATTAGAGGGGTCAATAGTTACATATGTGGAGATGGAGCTCCCATGGACTGTACTTTCAAGTATAGAGTAGCTCACTTGCCCATTCGGGCCTAGGTCTGGATCTAAGGCCCTTACAGATGACAGATAAGCTCCTGGTGAGTTGTTCTCCGCTTTGGAAATCTCATACCTGCTCTTCTCAAACTTTGGTGGGTTGTCATTCTCATCCTGGACCTGCACAGTGAAGTGTTTAATGGTTGATAGACTTGGAGAGCCTTTATCTTCAGCTATAACGGTCAAGCTGTACTCTGACCTCTTTTCTCGGTCCAGACTGACATTGGTAAGGATCATGTAGTTCTTCTCATATGTCTTTTGCAGCCTGAAATGACCCTGGCCATGGAGGCGGCACTCCACCTCTCCATTCAACCCAGAGTCCAAGTCATCTACCCTCACCAGAGCCACAAAAGTATCTACAGGAGCAGTTTCTGATATATGAGCTATCTCCTCGTTCCCAGTAGACATTAAATTGATGCTAATGTCAGGTTTGTTGTCATTCACATCCACGACTTTTATTATGACTTTACAGTGTGCTGGCATTGAGTTGGGGCCCATGTCTTGAGCTTGAACATCTATGTCATACGAATTTGTGCTTTCAAAGTCAACTTTCCTCATTAGTGTCAAATGTCCATTATCAGAATTAATCTTAAAAGTCTCTAGAATTTTAGGTGACACATGACTGCTGAAAGAATATACAATTTTACCGTTGGTCCCTTCATCTGGGTCAGTGGCATTCAGATCAATAAGCAAACTGCCTAAAGGGGAATTTTCAAGCAAGTTGATCACATAAGATGGTTTCTCAAACACCGGATTGTTGTCGTTTGAGTCAGCTATGCTGATTTTCAAGAGCGTTGTTCCAAATTTTGGGGGAACGCCCCTGTCTGAGGCGGTGAGCTGGAGTTCATAGCTCGCTTTCACCTCTCTATCCAGCTCTTTAAGCACAACGAGCTCCGCGTATTTGGCGCCATCGGTTCTGGTTAGAATATCAATCATAAAAAAGTCCGATGGGGTCAGAGAGTATGTGTTCAGCGAGTTCTCTCCGACGTCTGGATCGGTGGCGCTATCAAGGGGAATGCGCGTCCCCACAGCGGCTGTTTCGGAGATCTCTATGGGAATGACTGGGCGCGCGAACTGTGGTGCATTGTCGTTAATGTCCAAAATTTCCACCTCAATGTGGAACAGCTGTAGGTGCTCCGTGGGAAGGGTGAGGACATCAAATTCGATAGTGCAGTTGAGATTCTTCTCGCACAGTTTCTCGCGGTCAATTTTGGTCCTGATGCTGATCTCTCCATCCTGGTCGCGCACGGAGAGAAGAGACGCGCTGCCGCGCTGCATGGCTCTAAAGCGTAACGGAATCGAACTCGGAAGTTTGGACAACACATCAGCGACATCTTCTCGAAGTCTGGCGATTACTGTACCCACCTTCTGCTCTTCGTAAACTTGGTATTTTAGAGTTTTAGCCGAGACGTACCGTGCCAATGTCACGAGCACAGCAAGTTTGAGTAAAGTGACACAGAACACTGTGCCCTTGCTGGTATCCATGTTGGGTTCCGACAGGCACTGAAATAAACTCTCAAAATGATTGTCGCTTCCTTTGTTGAGCTGTCTCAATCCTTTACATGCGTTGTTATGGTCTCAAAAACATCTCCAAATCCGAAAGAAAAGCGTGTTCTCAAAAGGTTCCGACGTCAAAAACAGGTCTTGAAAAATGAACAGAGCGCAAGAGCTGAAAACAAGCAATGACATTAAAAGCAAAAGCGCATATCCCTCTGTCACTAAGGAGAAATCTGTTGCGCGTATCAAGAGACTGGAAGCGCAGCCTCTGTCTGGAGAGCCTGTGCGCGCGCGTATCTGTCTCCCGCTGTCTGAAGACAATCTTTGACTGACTAACCCAAAATAGCAAAGCCTTTACAGCCACGGCTTCAGACAAAACGCTTCTCCTAAATCAAGGGCTGCCCCTTCTCTCTGCGACTGACCATTCAACACAGAGTCACTACAGATCCCAATTAAATGAAGGGGAGAAAGGAAGTGGATAACTCCGCCCTTTAGGGTCTTTCTCCCCCCCTCTCTCTCCTCTCCCTCTTCTGAACGCGCTTCAACAAAGGATGAGAGAGCAGAATTTAGGAATCACTCGAGCTGAACTTTCCCTTTTGATGACTGTCAATCCCATTTATTTATATAATATTTACAACTGTTTTTGGCTAAGCATTGTAGAATTTCTTTTTGGCAGTTATAGAAAAGATGAATTCATAACACGGCCTCATTTATGAATCTGAGTTGGGTAAGAACCGTTCCTTTAAAACATTTGTATAAGTCGGTATTTTGTAAGCACTTAATCCAATATATAATACAAATGTGACACTGTGCAATGCACTTTCCTTATATGTTAAATAGTTTAGAAAGCTTATACATCCCTAAAATGTGTAAATTAACATATAATATGATATGTAAAAATTAAAAGACATACCATTTAGGAATCCCAAAATCATTGCCCTGAATAACCTATAGACGCGTCTTTAAAGGGAGGGGAACTTGCAAGATTCCTGCAAGAATTCCAAAAAAAATTCTAATGGGATGCAAGGGATACCTCCTAAAAGTTGTATACATGTTGTCTAGAAAATTTTGATATTCTGGAGAACCTCAGAGAATGTGGTGGATTGCAACTCCAATGATAACATTGCCATCGATTATTATGCACAGAGGGCAGTGTGCTGCTCTGACATATAAAGGGCTGTTGTGCTTGCGGGGTCTTGGGTTCAAGTCATGTCTTAGTCTTTTTCCATCTCATGCTCCCTGCCATTTGATTCTCCAGCATTCTAAACGTATATAAGCAATTAAATAATGGAAAAAAAAAAACAAAAAAAAAAACATTAAACAACATTGATTTTTATTTTGCGTTTTGTGAAATGTAGATGAATGTTTGCATGAACACATCCTACAACTTCCACATTAATCTCACGTTAGTGGTACAAATCTAATTTCATAACTGGACATAGACTATATGGAATCAAACACTCCCTAACACCATAAGTGATTGATTTTGGAGGAACTGGACTAATCATCGCATCAGCTGTCGAATATGCTTTAGTCGAAAACTGCCCTTGTTTGGGTTTCAGTATTCTTACACGCTACCGACTCCTCGTCTGCTATATATATTAAGCTATATTTAAGATTAAGCTGCGTGTCGAATCACTTGTTCTGATGAATGAGTGAAATACTCGCTCACGCGCATAAACAGCTCTGCTCACGTGAATAACACGGTTTTTACATCGCGTGCATGTCTTTTGGTGTGGTTCCAGCAAAATGTATTAACCTAACATCCATGTAAGCGCTTCAAAATGTGCACAGTCTGGACCGGGTCGTCTGGAGCAGGTAATTTGCATTTGCGCATGGGTCACGGTTCCTCTTTGAGAGAAAGCGTTCTCCGAGTCTAAACTATAGAGGGAAATTAGTTCAGTTTGAAAGTGTAAAAACGGGGACAATTCAATTGCTCTATCACGCTCGCGGGCAAAGGGATGAATAAAATACATTAAATGGCCTATTTCCTGACTCTCGCTCAAATTCCCATGGTGATATGTTAACCCGTGGAAATGTAGCCAACCGTATCAAACCCACAGAAGTTGGGCTTGGATTAATAAAAAGCCCTTTGGCGACAGATTTGACACAAATGCTGCCCCTCTTTTCCCAAGTCTGGAGTTCCATGTGCTTTAACAAACCAAGAGGGCCCATACTGAGACACTGGGGTTTTCTAGCGACTGTTTGGGAAAGTGATTACCGGGAACTTTCAGCGTTACCAGAAGGCGCACGTTTGACCCCGCCACTTTCTTTTGTTCAGTTTATTCTTTTCATAAGACACCGTGTTTGCGAATCGTCTGCGCTTCGCCCGGCCAATTTTAGCAGGGCGACTTTAACCAGGTTTGATACGGCCGAGCGCTCTCTTTGGCTCCGAAGCCTTAATGCAATTACCTCTGCTCTAATCACATTGCCTGAACAAAGACGTCAAAGTCTTTGCTGAATTTCGGGGGTTCTGGAATGCCCGCGGTGTAGCATGAAAAATCACACAGTCTAAAAGAAGTGCGATAAGTAAAAACAGATGCACAAGCTAATGCACTTAGACACGGTTTGGCTTAAAAAAAAAAACAAGAGAGAATAAAAAAAGACGCTTCATCTGACAGAACCTATTTAAAACTCGCGAACAATGCGATAACGAAACTAATACATTGAAGTGAAAACCAACTTGTGAGACAGGTGCAACGCTTACATTTTTAGCAATCAAAAAAAGAATATGTATTAATGACTCAAATGGCATAATGAACAAGTCAAGGAGCAAAGAACATCTGCATTTTTGCTGCTAGTACAACTTTACGACACCATACGGGGCCACTGCGTCTCAATCTCCCTGACAGAGGCGCATCCCTCGCATGTGCCATAAAACCAGGCCACGGATTCAACTTTTGTCCTTGATATTCTGTCCTTCCCCAGCCAAACAATGGCCACAGCAGGTGGAACGCCGGCCAAATGATGTCGGCTTCCAAACTCGCGCGCGAACTTTGGTTTTAGTGTCGCTGGAATGCGCGTGAACGAACGCGCGCTGCCGTTGTAAAGGCACGCGAGCATCTGTCGCCTCGTCTGTCTCATTATCCCTCATTCGATTAGCGCTTTCTCCTTCAAGGCGGGCTGTGTCTCGCTTTCTCAATAGACCCCCGGTCACAAAGGTCTCTGACAATGTACATTGTTATTCATACTAGGCCAAAGAGCAAGCTTGGTCTTCTCCCCCCGGTTGGAACGGACTTTTACTGCTTTATGAGCGGGATAACAAGACTCAAGAGTCTGTTTGCTCGCGTGATGCATGTAGTGCGCGTTCTTAAAAACACCATATTGAGCTTCGTGTCGCGGTGAGGGGGACAAATTTATTGCTGTTCTTTAACAGTAGCCCACTATGGTAATCCAGCCTTGCTATAAAACCACAAGTTTGTGTATGTACCGGCTAATTTGTGGAAATGATATGACAGCTGCACTCGAGGGTCACCCTCGGCTACACTGTATTGCTAATGTTGCCAGTGAGAGTTTATGCTTACGATGCAGAGAGAGATTGTCCATTAATATTTGACTGAAATCAAAGTTTGCATTTTGTATGAATGCAAAGCCTTGCGTGCATGTTAGAATGAGTTCCCAAGTCAAAAATCCTTAAGGACAGCTATAAGGAGTCCTGCTGAAAATCTATAATCATTTCTTGAATTAAACCTGAAGTAGCTATCCTAATATGATTTTTTGTTCTATAGCTACTGTGAAATCTTTATCCTCCACTTGTTTTAGATCAATCCCATGCTGCTATTCAGTTAAACTAATTATATTAGGAACTAAATAATTAACTTTACCCCCACTATATTATATAATGAATGTTATTCTTATTATTATTTTTTCTTTTTTTTTTGTATACAATAAAGCACAACCCTAAAGTGCTTTATTGGTGTTATTTTATTCCATTAATAATCATAATAGTTCCACTGAGAGCCATGTGTTCTACAATATTTAATATTTTTTCTTGTTTAATACTGTGCACTGCCAGAAAAAAAAAAAAAAAACCACAAACAAGTAAATAAATAAAATAATGGTACGGTACACATTGTAACCGGGACATATGCCTTAAAACTACGCCTTGAGGAATATGTAACCCTAAAGGTAGCCTACTATATCCCTTTAATGGTAGAGGTTCAAATGTGTTTCTTTTGAGGGCATATTGTTTCAGTGACAGGGAGCCACTGTACCATTTGAAGATGTCTTATTTCTGTGTTGGAATATGTAAAGAACATTCTTGCTATGGTTGTGTCCAAATTACATCCAATAACAATTACATTGAAACTAATTTAATATTTGCTGCAAGTATTTTTTCTCTGATTTTTTTTTCTTTCAAAGTAATAGTCAATGTCATGTACCTCCCTAAAGCCATCCACACACACTCTCTTACACTGGCAATGAGTAATACCAACCTCTCAGCCCCAGTTCAAGCACCGTCACCCAGGACAAATCACTCTGACACTGATGTCTGCTGAGGTGGCTTCTTTTGATGAGTGAGAGAATGAGAAAGAGAGAAGGAAAGAGAAATGAAACATAGACAGAAATAATGAGAATCAAAGATGTTGGTGGGTAGTTATTAAGGCACAAGGAACTCTGCAAATTATGCCTGCGTCACTTTGTTTTACTGTTATATATAAAGTATACTCACACCGAGCGGTTGGTTTAAATGTTTAACCCAAAGATCATAAAAGGCAGTCATAGAAACTCCAAAAATCTTTATTGCTAAAATTATTATTTTCATTTTTGGATAAATTATTCCTCAACAAGTATATATAAAGTGCAATTAATGATGAACATGAAGCTCAGTTCCTGAATCCCTGACTGGACATTCTTAATGACTGACAGCTCATTTTGGAACAGTGATCACCATGGAAACAAATCAGACAACCATAAATGGGATACACATTGGAGTTGTTGCAGTAATGTTTTAATGAAGGTATCAGAATGCAGATGGTATTAGTGCCAACATGTGCAGCAGCAGTTGTAAATGGGTCAGTGCCAGAGCTTGGCAGGAAGATGAGCTAAGTAGAAAAAAAACAAAAAAAAACAGTGTTTTATTTAAAAAGCGTTTTCTTAATTGCTTCATTCTTGACACAAATTTCAGTGGACTAGTTTGAAGGACCTCCAAATAAATGTTTTTCTCAGGACTGAGTCAATATATAAAGTAATACATATTTAACAGACGTGTTAATGGCGGTGGAGGCCCTTCTAAGGTTTAGGTCCCATAAGACTGTCATGTTACATGATTGAAAAAATGTTCTGCTTTTAACAGTCTTTTAAACAAATGAACCACATTTCTCTTAGGTTTGTGACTTCTAATGACTGTCTGTTATTCATTACAGCCTTTATTCCTTCGGGGAGACATGAGCGGCCAAAACGTGAGTTTTAAAACAACAGCACATGCTAGCCGAAGGCGTTCTAGCAGAGGTAGTTAAACAGCGGGGGCCCGTACTCTTCTGTGTTTCTCATGTGAGCAAAGGTTCCTGGGTTACATGTATCAGGCAGGCTGTGTGTGCTGTAGTTTGTTAGAGGCCAGATTTACAGCTGTGGGTAAAGGAATGGAGAACAGCTCGGCAGCGGAGAAGTGAGGCTCCTACGGGTAAATTTGGTTTAGGGGTCCCTAGATGGCTTGGACAAGAGACAGGGACTTTATCATCCAGCTGCTGCACACCTAACATGTTTCTGTTTTTAGATCATGTCCATGTGTGGGCTGTGCAGTGTGTGTAAGAGACAGCATATTTAATTTGCATTAAGTATAATGCAGGATAGTACAGTCCGTTTAATATTTTATAATTTTTATGGTCATATGTTTATTAGAAAAAAAAAAAAAACAGTCTAGCTCATTAATATTAATGAAACTGTTGTATCTGATTGGCTGAAAAGCTGCATTTTTGTAAATACATCAAACTGGTGTTTATATTAAAAAAGCAAAAAAATAAAAAATAATAAAAATGTGCATCCATTTCTGCCAACCTGAAAAACCAACCTGTGCATATGAATTGCTAGCCTGGGCCCGCCCATACTTCCTTTGACGCCATATTCATTTCGTCAGCAAAGTTAGTCTGGCCAAGCTGCCGTTTTAGAGCATTTCAGATTCCCAAAAAAGTGGGAACCAATGAGACGCCCCCACCCCCGCCACGACTGACACGCAGTTCTGCGACCATACCCGCTTTTAAACATGGCGTGTTCCGAGCAGCAACAATCGTCAGACTTTGCTGTTGCAGCTGTTTTGAGAAATTTTCATACTTTTCTTTGAAAAGTAAGTAAAGACATTTTCCTACTGCTTTAATGAAGCTAGCTACAATTGGTTACGGTGTCTTCAAGTTCCGTCACTACGCATACTGTACGTCATCGGAATGAGTGGTCTGACTGGTTGTAGATTCGTCCAGTAGTATACTGTACAGAGGCATCTGATGGACGGACGCATGTTAAGCCTGCCTCCCAGACGGCGGATAGTAAGGTAGCTTGGCCAGACTAAGCTTATGAGCTTTATAGTCGCGGAAGCCAGGATAATGAATTGCTGCAGTTTTAGTTGAAATACACTAGAGGCAGTAAATATTTGACAACGTTTATTACTTTTCGAACAAAGCAGGTACACAGATTCTCTAATTTTCTAGAAGTCTAATTTTCGCATAATTACTATTACGAGTATTATGTTATGAATTCAAAACAATTTAAACATGCCACAAGATTTAAAAATTGACTGAGACTTTGAACGAGTTGCCACATACACTGCTTCATATGTATGAGTTTTCTCATTCAGTAGGTTTGATAGCTCATGTGATATGCCATTGCAAAACAGTTCAAATCCGTTCAAAGGAAGTTGAAATAGCACAGCTGCACCAACAAATGCTTTTTTATGTCACTTTTCACTTTAGTTAACATTACCGGGTAGGTTTAGGGGTTGGGTTTGGTATTTCTTACACGTAAGCATTAACTTTTAGCAACACTCCTTGGGTATTTTAATTGTTTGAATGTGCCAGCATCATGGATTGAACCTGCATTTTAGTGCCACTCACTGGACATTTCACGTCGAAACTGCCATGAAACATGCAGTATTATATTAATACTAATAAAAGTGTGGCAGAAATGTATGTAGATGCACGTATTTCCTATTCTGATTTTCCTCTTTATGTATATATATATATATATATATATATATATATACATTTTATTTGAAAAGCTGCTACTCTTCCTTTTCATATGACAACACCACAAACATTATATTTCAACCCCTCCCCTTAATATTACTGATCAAATCAAATCTCAATGGACAAAATCATGACGTGTCCTAAATGTTTTCAGCATGTTTCACTAGGAATTCTTACATATTCCGAAAGTAAAATGAGCAAACATCATTTTATCTTGACTAAGGGATCTGAGCCAACTGTAAAAACAGAACTTTAAAATACTGATTAAAATATATGATTCTCCCTAATAACCCATTTCCTCCAGATGTAGACAGACGAGAAAGCAGAAGCAGAAAGAAAGCAGTAATAAAGCAAAAAAGAAAGATAGCATTTTTTTAGCCTGATGTGTAATTTATAAAAATCTTAGTTTGAATCATTTGCACCAGCGGTTGATTGGTTGAGATATGCTTGGCAGAGTTCCTATTCATTAGCAAGATGTTTTTTTTTCTTTTCTTTCCAATACTAACTACACAGATAATCACCTGAGGCATTAAAACAAAACTGCATAATGAGTCTCTTTTGAAATGTGCATCATACAGTAAACACGACCTCCAGGTCAAAAACGCTTTGCTGAAATACTGTGTATATGAAATTTCAATATATTATGAAAACAAAATCATCTGCAAAATAGTATAACCATGACCCATAGAAAATTACCCCAACACATAATATCTTATAAACAAAAGTTCCATAATGAGCGACCTGCAAGTGCCATGACCTCATTAACGTTTAAGAACATCAAACAATATTTTACTCTGTAACAATTCTTTAAAGCAAAGAAGGAGGAGAAACTGAATACGCAATCCAACCAAACACTGATCATTTTCATGTTCAGTAACATATGTGCCTCAGTGATAGTTCTCTCGCACAAAATTGCAGCATGTCCAATGCAGATGTGGATAAAAATGGCAAGCGCTGAAATGTGCATCATTTACATCAAAATGCTTGGCAGAGGAACATAAACAAATCCTAAGCAGCCAGAACGGCACAGTGAGAACATGAATGTGAGACCAGAGCAGCCCATGTGATGTTCTGCTGCTACTGAAGGGGCTTCACTTGAATCGCAGCTTTCACATCAGGTCCAACTAAACGTTTTATTCTGAATCGCTATGAGCCTACTGCCAAACCTGATCCAAAGGCGACAATTTTGGGAAACAGGCATCTTTGATCTATTAAAACAAGCTCTCCCTCTTTGTGTCTCTTCTTCTGGGGTGGTATATAGATCTCTACTCATCTCGTTATCCATGGTGAAAAGAGAACAGTGATCAGAGCCCCCTTCTGCTCCATTGAGATTGGCATGCTAGAAGTCGAATAACAAAAGAGATGAAAACAAAACATGGCGAGGAAGAAAACAAGAATTCTCAGACAAGCCTTTCACATATTTGAGGACCAAAAAACCTGAAAGGAGAAAAAAAAAAAAAGAATAGTGTTAGATACTATTGAAGCAATATTTAAAAATAACTCACTGCGTAGTTACAACATTATTGGCGCAAGTAATTACAATAACTTTTTTGCTTTAAAACTAGACATCACATGGTGACTCAACACTGAATGACAAACGATTAACACATTAATTCATTTCAGAAAATGGCAAGTGTAACCACATATTCCATTAACAGCTATGACACATTTATGATTACTGCTAAATTGACAAAGATATAGATTTAATTTAGGCTTTTATTTACAATTAAACAATGATCAACACATGAAGTTTACCGCATATGATACTGTTGCTCAAGCATGCATGATGCTTAAAAACCAATGAGGTTTACTCTAGCATGTGATAGGCAGAGCTTCTGTTTACCATGTGTGATTCACACTATATTAGGTGTCCATTTGTGAATAAAAGCGTAATTAAAATATAAAACTTAAAATTTATATGATATATCATATAAAACGATCATATCACTTCACAAAACTTACACAGCTTGTTTCATATAGATTACTTTTACAGCACCTTCATGATCCTTTTTGGATATTACCGGGTAGGTTTAGGGGTTGGGTTTGGTATTTCCTACACGCAAGCATTAACTTTTAGCAACACTCCTTGGAAAGTGTTCACTCCTATGAACTACTGCAATAGGCCTACGTATCTGAAGGAGCGTAATACAAATACAGCAAAATGTGCCTATATCAACCAAAATGTGCCAGCAATGTTACCAGGTTACCAGCACTTTGGGTTTTATTAAAAATATCTTAATTTGTCATAAATCAATGTCTTATTGGTTTGGAAAGACATTTTAATGAGTACATGATGAAAACATTTTATTATTACTATTCCTTTTGCTGCATACACCATAAAACATGTTTATTACAACAGACCAGAGACCCATTACTGGTCTTGCAGAAGACTACTTTATACTGTATAATGTATGTAGCTTTGTGCTTGATGCATTTGCATTGTGTATCATTTATCATACCTGTAAATGCTAAATATTCTGTTTCTAAAGGCCTTAATAGTGCTCATATTCCCTTTCCCAGCTCTTGTTGGCAAAGTCCCAATCAAGCTTGCTCAACTGTACGTTTCCAATCAGTTTGGAACACACAGGGCTAGAGCTGATAAGATACAGGTGATAAGACTCCATTTTGTTATCCCCCCCCCCTGCCCCCCACTTCCCTTGCCCTATTTGCCCACACCGCCTTACTGATTGATGAATGGCAGCTAGCATGGCCAGATGCTAGCAGCTGATAGCGCTTCCATCACAGGCATGGCTGAACTCTCTCTTCCTGGAGATGTTTCACTGAGATAGCGTATGGAGATGCTTGTCTACAATAGAGCTTGTAGCTTTAGCTTCTAACGTAGTTTCACTGAAACACACATGCTAACAGATGTTAGCAGTCTGATAGTATTAGCATCAGTGTTTTCTAACAGCAGCTGATGAATTGGGGCAGAAGTGAGCTACTGTAAGCTGGCATGGACATGCTGACTTCAGCTCTCTCAAAACTACAGTTTGTCATAATACTGCATGAGTATAAAGTTAAACATACACCAAAACTAATGGCACTATTAAACTCTGCCCAATCACAGAGCTTAGATAGATAGATAGATAGATAGATAGATAGATAGATAGATAGATAGATAGATAGATAGATAGATAAAAATCTCAAAACTCTAATAACAAATAAACATATGAATAGATATGAAACATAATTAGACATGATGTGTCTGCTGGAAGGATCACATCTCCTCTGTGTCAGTGTGTTTGATGACCTCCAGGCTTTTGATCACGTCACACACAAAATCCCTTCATAGGCTTGAGTGGAGACAGGAGAGGGACAAAGACAGATAATAGCAGCTTTTCCCCTCTCATTTTTTTTCTTCGCCTCCATGGGGGGTAAAGATCTTTCGGTCTAGCTTGTTGGAGTGCTGAGAGAGAGAGTGATTAGAGGAACCCGCCGTTAATTAAAGCGAAATAGCAAAGAAAGAGTGAAATTAAACCTGCTGCGATGAATACTCCATTAACTATGAAAAGTGAGTGAGGGGGGAGAAAGAGAGCAAAAAACAAAAAAAAGATGCTGCGAAACAGACAGTCAATTTTCACATCTAGAAGGACACTGTGACCTGGTGTTTTTTCACCCAGCTTGGAAAATCAAAGTTGCAAATTAGTCCTTAAGAACAGAAATAAGCTGTTCTCTGTGCAGAAGTGTTAATGCTGTGACAGGGTGATCTCAGGTTGCTGTTAATCCACCCATCCACCCCCCCACCACCACCCCAATTACATCCTTTTCTTTTGTTTTGAGAGCAAAATATGAAGCTCCCATCATTAACTGCTGATCGTGAACACAGTGTTCTGATAAAATTGACCGACAATGAACATGTTACTAGACATCTGCCTATCTGTCTACAGAATATATTCATCCACCAATCCATAATATCCCCCCATCTGTTAACAGCATATACTCATCCATCAATCCATCCATCCATATATCTATCCATCAATCCATAGTATCTTCCATCTACAGTATCTATTTATCCACCCCTCTATCTATAGTATCCATCCATCCACCCAACCACCCACTTATCCATTCATCCATCTACATCTACCCATCCACCAATCGATTTACCATATTGATCTACACATCTACAGTCGCTATATACAGTATACCTATCCATAATATCATCCATCTATATATCTATCCATCCACCAATCCATTCATCAATCCACAGCATCCATCCATCCACTGTATTTATCTAACTATGTGTCTACCTACAGTATTTATCCATCCCTAGTATCATTCATCTATCCATATACAGTAGCTATTCTTCTATCTATCTATCCATCCATAGTATAATCCAAATCCCATCATTATACATTGCCATCACATTATTCTCCTACAGTTTTTGATAATGTTCAGTGCTTTGCTACAATCTGTATTGTTAAAAGTGCTATACAGATAAAAGTGATTGATTAATTGATATTTCTCTACAGTATCTGTTCATCCACCCATCTATCTACAGTATGCATTCAGATCATCCACCCAACCACCAACTCATCCATTCATCCATCTACATCTACTCATCCACCGATCTATCTACAATATTGATCCATCCATCTACAATAAATATATACCCATCCATAATATCATCCATCTACAGTATCTATTCATCTAACCATCTATATATCCCCCAATCTATTCATTCATCTCGATCATAAAGACATTAATAGCCAGTCATGTACTAATTCTACTGGTGAAAGGAAGCATTGTTTTCCCTAAATATGTTGTTCTACCTAAATGGATTGTACCATGTTTTTCTGAACATCACACGGATCTCATCAGCAGGGTTTGATCTCGGTGTAATGTTGTTTTCCATCTCTTTCTCTCTCTGCACTGTCTCACAGCTACTTCCTCTTGCTTTCATCTGTGGCGCTGTCAGGAGACTGCTGCAATAGCTACATGTGTGTTGCGTTTAGCACCCTCATTAACCGCGCTTTTGTTTTGCTGCACCGTGTCGTAGAGATAGGAAGGAATATATGGAGAGTTGTAGCATGGTGCTGTTTGATCTGATGAGAGCTGATGGAAATGGGTCAGGATGGGTAGTCATGTAGAGCTGCGTGTCTTTTTGCCCTACGGTGTGTGAATGACCTGTTGGGGCTTGGTGCACAGGTTTCACACCCTTAGGGTCTGTCAGATACACTCAGATGCCCAACCATGCAAGAAAGTGCACATGTATGTTTGTGTGAAACAGCAACATCACGGTCATGCTATCTTGAGAATACACCTAGGGTAATTATATGTTTCTTACTAATTTGCCTTAGAGCAAACATACAGACTAATATAAGACATGTAACATAAACATGATGCTGCTGTATTATATATACACCAGTGGCACCTTAGGTCCATTTATTTAAAACATTGATGATAATACATCATACATAATCATGGGAAACTCAGATCTGCATCTTTAGCTTGTAAATGATCAAAAAGATGTTGTTACTAAAGTAGGAGTAGCTTGGGGAAAACTGCAAACACCTGCACCACATCATCCAAATTAAAGAATAATGAGGTGCTATATTTTTGTCCGAATTAAATAAATGTTCAATATCAATATTGATAGAATTGGGCAGTTCTGGGATGATTCAAATGATTAAATAACATTATAATTTATGTATATATATATATATATATATATATATATATATGCTAAACATGAACAATAATGATGGATTTAAAATCAAACAATATGGCAAAATGATTTGATTCAGTGAGGGAGTTTGCTGTGAACTTAGTGACATCTCTGTGACTGAAGCAGTCTACTTGTGCACTGAAAATATGGGCACACATTCCAAGATGAAACCGCAAAAGACAAAAAGACTAGATTCCTATTGTTTTTGCATTTTAATCACAGTATGCATTTTAAATGAACATTCAGAAACTCAAGAGATTTGTTTGAAATAACCAAGCAGCTCATGAGGGAGTTTGATCAGCGTGTGATGATGAAGCTGAAAATTCAAGCTTCAGCTTTTTCTTCCTTTGCATTTCTCCCACCGCCTGTCACTCTTTTTCTTTGAGACCCACACTCCGTCTTTCTCCCATTTGTGAGTTGTAGGAGCCAAAAATAAAATCAATTTCATGTGCTGCTGAAGCTTTAGATCTTTTTCATTACCCTCTATTCTTCCCTCTCTCTTCCTTACTCTTAGTGGGGGTCCTTCGGTGAAGCCATATGGTGAGTGCGAGCAGATCAGGGTGGTTGATGGGTGTTTCACCCCAACACAAAAGCGGGGGGCCTGCTGAATGATGCCCATGAATGCATGAGGACAAGCAGGGTGAAAAGGAACCTGTGGCTGTGTCATAAAGGAGCGTCGGGGGAGGGGCCCCATGTGACATCACAAAAAAATGGACAAAAGAGTTTAGCAGGTCTTTCTCCTCAGTGCACTCCACCCCCTGCCAGAAAGCACCAGCTAATTATCCACCGTCCTGACAGGAGGGGGTGTGCATGTATCTAAACTGAGATTGAGCAGCCGGGTTCACATGCTTTTGGCCCCAACTGAGAAACCTACCGCTCTGATGGATGAAGTTTAGTATGCATGTGCATGTGATGACTTGTTTCAGGAGGTTGCATAAGATATGAGATGCCACGTTTCTCCTAAGCAGTCATTAAAACAAACTCTGATTTTACAGCAATATTATGAAACTAGATTAATTCAAGATAATGTGAGTGGTGCTTGCCTGTGCAAAACGAACACAGTCTCACGAGCAATTCGTACATATTCGTACGAGGTGCAAAATTTGCACCATTTCTTACTAATTTGTACGACCTCACTCGTACGATTTTGTGCGATTTGTCTAAAACCACGTGATGGGTAGGTTTAGGGGCGGGGTTATGTTTAGGTCATTCGTACAAAATTCATACAAATTGGTATCTCGTAAAGTACGTACGATTTAGAATAAAGTGAGGTTGTACAAATTCGTACCAATAAGCCACCTCGTAAAATATGTACGGATTGCAGTGAAATCAGGTTGGCAAAACTACGATGGTTGCTAAGGTAAATCTATCTATCTAGGGTGTTCAGGGTGGTTGCTAGTTGGTAGCCACTAGCGAGCTATGCCAATGTTGATAAGAATACGCTGTGCTTGCATGCAAAAAAGCATCCTGGTCTGGAATTGCAATGCTTGCTAAGCAGCTTTTTATGAGAAAGCAAGACCAAACAATGATGGTATTCAGTGGCCGAATCCCCCCTTTTTCTTTTTTGTCCAGCTCTAAAACACATCTGTTTTCATGGTACTTGACTGACACACTATTGCCGACACCCTTTCAGTCGTATCCCTCCCACTCTCTTTCGAATGATGATGTTGGGTATGAATGTGCTACAGCACTAGAGGGAGAGGAACATTTGGTGAGGGGTTTGGGTAAAGGAGCTCCCCATTCATACACACATCATTACCCCTGCAAACATTCACTCTACAGATGGACTCTCTGAAAACACATGCACACACTCTATTGTCAAATCATATACATTCTTCTCAGCATTCTCCTTGTAAAGCTTTCTTTTGCATCCCGAATGAATTTATAACCCTTTTTAAAGTCAAATGGCGGATCTGAAGATTTAGTTTACACTATAATGCAGAACTTTTCTATGCACAGAATTACTATTCTTGGAGCCCTTTTCAGCTTTCCCCACATGATGCATTTACTGAAAGATTTGGAATCCAAATTTATCACGAGGATCATAACTCAACTTTTATCCCACATGCTTATATCCACTAAACCACAATCCTGACATTTTTTGGAGCATTTAAAGTGTGTAATTCTCTTGCTATTCTAACCTTTTACATTGATATGACTAGAAAAAGGGTGTTCTAGGTGGTTGCTAGGGTCTTATGTGTGAAATATTTTCTGAATAGCTTGTGAAACATGTCAGCAAATGTTGCTAAGTGTTACTTGTTCAAGTGAAAAGAGCCCACATACAAGCCTCTGTTATTCTAGTATAGATTGGCACAGGTGTATGAATTTATTCAGGCAAAAATTGTACATTTAAACACTAGCACAAATGGTGAGTGACTAGTTACCAGTGTTGGGCAAAATTAATAATACACTCTTATGTTCAAAATGTCTTTAAGGAATTTATATTTTTGTTAAGCAAGAATTCATTAATTTGGCCAGATGTGTGGTGAAACTAAATATATTTAATTCCAGATAAAAACTGTTCTTTTAAGCTTTCTATAAATCAAAGATTCCTACAGTTTATGGTGTCCCCAAAAGCAACACATCTGTTTTATACAATATTTGAGTACAAAAATTAGAATATTAGAATGATATCTAAAGGATCATTTGATACTGAAGATAATGACTGCTAAAAACGAGCCTTAACATCAAAGAAATAAATTACATGTTAAATATATATTAAGTAGTGCTGTCAAATGATTGTGATTAATTGCGTCCAAAATAAACATATGAGTGTGTTATATCATTATATTTTTATTTAATATCATTTAAGATTTATTATGTATATATAAATTAGTGCTGTCAAACGATTAATCGCGATTAATCGCATCCAAAATAAAAGTTTTTCTTTACATTATAT
>JAUMHP010000040.1:11484257-11496430 GCA_032361065.1 Enteromius trimaculatus | reverse complement strand
ATAGATAGATAGATAGATAGATAGATAGATAGATAGATAGATAGATAGATAGATAGATAGATAGATAGATAGAATATCAAATATAAGAAAATAAATATATAAATGCATTTAAATGTAAATACTTTCAAAATATATACTTTATGTGTTTATGTTAATAAATAAACACATATATTATAAAAAGAAAAACTTTTATTTCGCATGACATTAATTGTTTGACAGCACTATATATATATATATATATATATATAAATGCATGGGATTCTATACAGTATATTCCATTTTGTTTTACACAATCAATAAGCTGTTGAAATAAATGTTAAAAAGCATTTTTAATTCCATTCTGAATGGACCAAAACTCATTTAATAATAGCAATGCTATACAAAACCACTAACAAACTCTCTGTCACATGCATTTCCATTATAAACTAATACTGGCTGACGGCTGACACAACACTTTATCTCAGAAGATGAAAAAAGTCCTTATTTTTACGTGTTTCAAGTTCGCAAACCAAAACCCACTTAAACTCCCTCGAGTCCCTCTCAGCGTCAAAACTTTTCAGGTCCTTTCTCTGAATGCATATCAAAATAATGACCATGCCTGGCAGTGAGAAGAGGCCTGGGCCTTTGTTGAGGTTGTCAGGGAGGTCTCATTAAAAGGGACCAATGGACAAATGGGGCGCCTGTAGGCCTTTGTCTGAATGGAATACCCTCACACTAAACTTCCACTCCATCAATCCGGGACCCTTATGGTTCAGCAATCCCCTCCCAATGGACTCAATCTAAATCTGCTGGAGCAGAAAGCACCAGTGCAGGAATGAAATATTGGTCGCCCCTCCCATCTTCTTTTGTTTGGACGGGACAGTTGGACGGTGAGGTCCGGAATGCTAAGATGGAGGTTTATTATTAGGTTCACTGATTGGTCATACCAACTTTCCAAGGGATGATTTACATGATGGCCTGTTCAGGTCTATGAATGATGGTTTGGATTTGTGTCTGCGATTTGGGGCAGCGGCCAAAAATAGATTCGAAAATGGAGAGCGCAATATGTTTCACTGCTCTGCCGTGCTAAAATAAGTTGCTCTTTTCGGGGGTGCAAATGAACTGTCAGGGATTCGGAGACAAACTATTTCGGCGGTAGCAGTAGTGCAGTGTTAAATGCATGTCCTTGCCTGACATTTACAGATAAAATGTAAAACCCTTACAAAAGTCGTCATTAAAAAAGCTATTTTTGCCAAATTCGGCATTTTGAACTACTGGAAGTGTTTTGCCCTCTAACAACATGGTCTTTTAGTAGTTATTTTTAATTCACCCCTCTTCCCCCATACCAAAGAATGCTGTGAAATTCTAGCTTTACTAAATATAGCTGTTATGACTCTGATCAGATTAACAAAAAACATGTGTGCCTTTTCACTCAGTTTTTGGGATATTTTTTTACCCTCTCGCTTCCGTGGTGAACCGAGTGGGTGATGGGATGGATCCTGTTCAGGAAGTCCCATGACCTTTGTGTGTCAATTTACTCGAAGCGAGAAATGTAAGCGTGTCTGTTGTGCTGATGCCTTCTACTGTTTGGGTTATATGTCATCATCGGGTTGTCTGCATAGTGATGTAAATGAATTACTTTAGGACAAACATTGACGCAGACAACTGTGAGTGGGGTTACTGAGGAGAAACCTTTGTGTAATCCCAGATGCTGATCCAGGTCCAGCCTCGGTAGGGGGGGGGATGTGTCACCTCGGCTTTCCTTTCCATTCCCTAAAGATATTATTATTGAATGCAGGCATGCATCACAATGAGAACTTGAAAGCATGGTTCCTGTATGGGTCCCTGCAGTGCATTACAGAGCCCAAATAAGCATTTCCCAGTATGCTGGCTCAAGCAGTTTACTTCACTTTATTGTTTTAAAGTTTAATGTATATTTCTTTGAGAATATCTTTTTGTTCTGGGAAAGAAAAACAAGCTTTGGTCTAAACGGGGTCATGATGGAGCCATTCATTTTATGGACATAAATGTCAGCAGTAATAAAAGTTGTTAGAGCGTGATATCAATCTTCAGTGTGTTTTGATATTTTGGTGCAATATCTGAACTTCTTTAGTAAGGAGAATGCATCTCTGTAATGTAAAAGTAATTGAATTTGCGGTTGTCCACTTTTGCCAGAAACGTGAGGGGAGTTTTATGAGATATCAGGTTGACATCATGCATTCTGCTGGAAGGAGGAACGCGCAGCGAAGACGATGCATGGATGACTAGAAGAGAGCAAGCAACAACAACAAAAAAAAAATATATATATATATATGCACACACACACTACCAGTCAAAAGTTTGGAAACAGTAAGATTTGTAATATTTTTTAAAGATGTTTCTTATGTTCATAAAAGCTAAATTTATTTGATCAAAATATAATTTATTTCTGTGATGCAAAGCTGAATTTCTCCAGTCATTACTCATCACATGATCCTTTAGAAATGATTCTAAGATGCTGAATTATCAGAATTACCAATGTTGTCAAAGTAGTGATGGCAAGTATTTTTTTTTGAAACTGCAACACTTTTTTTTATGATTCTTTGATGTATAAGTTATAAACATTTATTAAAAATATAAATCTTTTTTTATCAATATAAATCTTTCAATAAATTCACTTAGCAATTTAACACATCCTAGCTGAAAAAGCAGAAAAAAATAATACTGACCACAAACTTTTTAATGGTGTATATTAAAGGATTTTTATTTAAAATAAATATATTTGCATCACAGAAATAAATGAGATTTTAATGTATATTTAAAAAAAAAATAATAATAATAATTATATATATATATTACATAGCAATATTATTTCACAATATATTTTTTTCTTTTATTTTTGATCAAATAAATGCAGCCTTGATTAACATAAGAAACATCTGTAACACTTTATAATAAATACACACTATGAGTCATTATTTAAGCATTAGTAAATAGTTCATTAATCATTTGTAAAGCATTGATCCTACATTAAATAAACATTATTAACCAGTTTATAATGCTTTATTCTTGGTTCATAATCATGTATATATATATATATATATATATAATAAACTTAATAATTGAACTTTCATACCATTTCATACCATTTCATACCAGTTAACCATACAAATTTTATTTATATAATTTTATAAAAGTCTGATATAAAAATACATCCCGAACAGTGCAAACATTGCCGAATACAAATTCCCCAGTACCAATAATAAAATACAACACAACATTTTAATTTTAAAACAATAATAATCTAAAATATTTTAAACCTATCAAATCTACCTTACTACTAACTTCTAAACGTTAGAGAACGTTGTTTTACATTCATTTAACTGAGCCTTTAAATCTCATTTGTAAATGAGGCATAAATAGTCTTCACTTTAGATGAGCTCACAAAAACAGTTAACTGGCAGCTGGTAAATGTTTTATAACTACGTGGATTAATTTGTGCATTCAAATAGTTTATCAATCATTGACTAACCCTTTATAAATTACCTCATTAACCACTGAGAACTACTAACTAACTAGCTTGTAAATAATGTAATACATAATTTAGAAATTATTAACTGATCCTTAATCCTTAAGTATAAAAATACAATTATTAACCATATTTTATGTATGCTTATAAACCAGAATAAAGCATTTATAAGAGCCTCTGTCTCTTTGAGTTTAACATGAAGCAGACAAGCTTCAGCACGACTAGACAGGTAAAACTGAGACAAACATATTTGTTTGGACTTGAACAGAGAGAAAAAACAAAACAACAGACAGTGAGAGAGACAAAGGTAGAAAGTGAGAGAGAGGCAAATGTTTTAACACGGAGCAGAGAAAATAACTGTCTGTGAAAGTGTGATAGTGAGAGAACGACTGACAGTCCAGCCGAGAAAAAGTGCGAATGAGAGAGAACGGGACGACAGGAACATTGAAAAGTCAAAGGAAAAAAGACACCTCTAGTAAGAGATGTTAGAGGTGTTAGCGGTGATAGAGGAAAGGCTGAGCTGTCATAGTCATCTGCTTCATTTGGGGGGAAACTGAAAGACAACTTGCACTGGAAATACACCACCGCCAAAAGGAGATACGCAAACACTGACAAAGAGTGAAACAGAGAAAAATGAAAGAGACAGAAACCAGCAGAGATGCCTCCTTAACCCCATAGGCAGCTTTTTTCTGTCTTTCTCTCCCTCTCCCTCAATAAATTCAGCACGCTTGCTTTGATGTCTCACACAGATGGCAGAAATCCTCTTCCTCGCTGCCTGCTTGTCTGTCTGGGCAACCCTTCACTGCCAAACTGAGGTGTGCCAGTGTGGGTTCAGAACGCTTACATATAAAGAAGGGTAGCCTTTTCACAATAGTTTTCACTCAGATCGATGTTTTGTTGCATGATGCAACAGACGAGACTTCTTTAAATCATGTCAAAAGTTCTTCAAACCTCCATTTGACGCTGTGTGATGCAAGATACGACTGTGAGGAGGAACACATTAAAATTTGAAAGCTTTTGTTGGAGACCTCAGTGTGTTCGTCATTGGAGCATGGGTTGTTTGGTTGGCGTTGAAACAGTTTTCAATGCTAATCATACTAAATCCCAATTAGCAACTCTCCATGTTCTTGGTCACTCCTACTATAGCAAAACACATTTGTCATAGCTGCTTCTTTGCAATATGTATATCTTTGCAAGACATCTGTGACAGTCAAAGGGGTCATTTGCCCAGAACGTTTTTGCATTTATAAACCCAAGACACAGGACAGTAGAAATGAGATGTATGTGTGTTTGTGTTTAACTATTCTAAATTATCTATTTTGAAAATGCTGTGTTATGCTTAATGGTCAAACACATTAGTATAGTGCGTCTTCACATAGAAAAAACACTGAATTGTAACATAGTGGAACGCAAAAATGCACACTGTGTGACTGGTCCAATTGTGCACCAGTTTTGGTGATAAATATAGAAGTTAGTTTAAAGGAGCATTACACTTTTTTTTGGAAATAGGCTCATTCTCAAACTCCCTCAGATTTAATAAGTTGAGTTTTACCGTTTTGGAATCCATTCAGCAGATCTCTGGATCTGGCGATAGCACTTTTAACATAGCTTGGTATAGATCATTGAATCCAATTAGACCAGTAGCATCGCATTTAAAAATGACCAAAGAGTTTCAATATTTTTCCTATTTAAAACTTGACTCTTCTGTTATATCTTGTACTAAGACTGGCGGAAGATGAAAAGTTTTCTAGGCGGATATGATTAGGAACTGCACTCTCCATCTGGCGTAATAATCAAGGAAGTTTGTTGCCATAACACGGCTGCAACAGGCGCAGTGATATCACACAGCCCCCGTGGAAAATAGTTCCCAGCTCCCAAGCAAGACACGCTCCCTGTGCAAGCAAGAGGGTCTGGCTGTTTTCAGGCACTATATGATATCACTGTGTGTGCTGTGGCCATGGTACGGCAGCAAATTTGATTATTACGCTGGAATGGGAGTATAGTTCCTAATCATATCAGCCTAGAAAACTGTTCATTTTCCGCCGGTCTTGGTACACGATATAACTACAGAAGGGTCAAATTTTAAATAGGAAAAATATTAAAACTCTTTGAGCGTTTTTGAACGTGATGCTACTGGTCTAATTGGATTCAATGATCTATGCTAAGCTATGCTAAAAATGATATCACCAGACCCGTAGAAAGGCTGAATAGATTCCAAAATGGTAAAATGCATTTTATTGAGGGAGTTGAATAATGAGCCTATTTTCAAAAAAAAAAAAAAAAAAAAAAAAAAACAGTGGAGTGTTCCATTAAAATAGAATGAATAAAGAATAGTGAAAATGTCATTAGTTACAGCATTTTTTGTTTCATTTGGGTGATGGAATCTATGGTTGAGACGATACAATCAAATCAAGTGTGACACCAGCCTAAAACTATATAAAGACACAAAAACAGTTATAATGGTCCGCATATAAATAGAAATATGGAAATAGATCTGTATGACAGGCGGTGGAGGACTGAGAGAGAGGTAAGAGCTGGAGAGGGAGGTTTGAATGCATCAGCCAAGAATTTCCCATGTTTATTATTAATGGCCTCTCTCTTAAAAATGACACTTCCCCAATTTCATCAAGTCACCGTCTCCAGGGCTGTTTATCACGTGTGTGTGTGTGTGTCTTTGTGCCTGCATTTCACTGTGTGGGCTATAGTGTATGTGAGTGTGTGTGCATGCTCTCCATCATTCTGTGCCAGAGGCTAGATTAATCCAATCTATCACCACCAAAACCTGAGCGACCTTCTGTGTCCCCACTGAATCGCCAACTCTCTTGACCCTCCTGTGGACCCAAAAATAAAAGAATAGCAATAAAGGATTTTCATAATAGACTTTGTGATGAATCAGGGTTGTGGTTAAACTATTTTTGTGAAATACAAATTCCATGAAAAAGCTATAACACATGTGTCAAAGCTGTGCCACATGCTTTGAACATTCTTGAACATTACTACTTTAACCATTTCCTAACTTTATTTGCGGAGAAGATAAAATTATGGTACAAAAATGGTACAGAAGAAGCAAACGTAATGAAGAAAAAAAAGCAAGTAAAAAAACAAAAGATAGAGTAAAAAACATTAAATAAGCAAACTAAAAGGTTGTTTTTTCCCTTTTCCCCATCTTTTTTTCATTCACATTGTATTAATGTATAAAAAGGTAACATGCTAGTTCATAAACAAACAAAATAAAGTAATTCTGAAATTATGGCAACACTTTACAATAAGGATCATTAGTTAACATGAACTAAGAATGAACGATACTTTTTACATTTCATATACTATTCAATAATTTTATTTTTTTTTATTCTACAGCATTTATTATTCTTCATCAATGCTAATGTCAGCATTTACTAATGCATTATTTAAATCAGAAGTAGCATTTGTTAGCATTAGTTAATCCACTGTGAGATGAGAGGATAACAAATGTTAACAAAGGTGAATACTGTAATTAATGTATTATTAATTGTTTATTCATGTTATTATGCACTCTATACTCACAGAAAGAAAGAATAAGAAAGAAAAAAAGAAAAAAAAAACTAAATGAAATGAAAAAGAAAAAAGAAAAAAACGATACAGATATAAATTCTCTTATTTCAATATATGTGAATGGGTGAATGAAAGAAGAAAAATATTTCCAGGGAGTATAGCATCTATTCCTACGCAGTACGTTCCTGTGAGCAATATAGTCAAGCAAAGGGTCTCTTTCTGCCAGACCTTTACAGGTCAAATGTGGACATAAAGCATTTGAACGCCAACAGCCAGTGGGATAGACATGTGAACACTTCAGAGCGTGCTTTATGCTTTTTCATTGCAGGCAGAAGTACGATTTAGAGCATATGTTTAGTCTCTAAAGTAAAAAAAAATGCAATAAAATGATAATAAATAACCAAGGAATGATAAACAACCTTAGGAAATGTATGGAAAGCACAATGTTCATTTCCCCTGGTTCGTTGTGGATTATATTATTTTCAAAGAAAAGCAAATCTGCTAGCCATTGATAAAATGGCAGCGCCACTGTGAAAGTTTAAATTCTAATTTAATTCAATCCAATGACTTTAAACCTGTTTTATTTCCCTATGTTTGAGGTTTATTCATGGCAAACAATCAATAATTTCTGTCTCTGTCATAAATCGTGTTGATCTTTCATTGGCTTTGAGTAACTTTCAGTGAAAAATGTGCAATAGGTGCTTCCTTCTGTTCCCGAAATGTGCTGCAGCAGCAGTAAGCGGACATAGTGATTAGGTAAGAAAATGCTGTTCTTCAAATTCTCTCCCTCCATTTCTCCCAGAAAGCGTTTGTGGGTGACAGGAAGTGAGGCATTAGCATTGTTTATTTATCCCCCAGTTCACTCATTATTTCTCCAAAATGGTCCCTCACATCTGGTGGCTATTACTCTGCCCGGACATCAGCACTGTGATCCAGAACCCTCGGCCACTCTTCTCAGTTGAACACTGGCCCATCGTGGACAGATAGCATCTCAGCACTCCAGAACCATTATGCTAATTTGATTTGTGCTATGCTAGGCTGACTTTGCCTATCAGATAGCTTTAGAAACTACGTGTCTGTAGCGAAGGCTGACGGATCTTGAGAAGGTAATTCACTGGTATAGGGGTAATGCAAATTGGGGGGAGGACTGGGAAAGTAATAGATTGGTGTGTGAAGGTGTGTAGAAATGTATTTATTTATTTACTGTAGCTTATGTGGCTAGCTATGGAAACGTGGATAGTAGTTTACCTGGTTTGCTGTGGTTAGAGGTGAATTGAACTCTAATGGACAGTTAGTCAATTTTCAAGTTTAGATGAGCTGAGTGTGTTCCTCCACTAGAATTAAAGGAATATTTGACCTCACTGACTTTCAATATAAAGACAAAAACACTGGGATATGTCTCAAAATATCCTCTGTATGTTTAAATGACATCAGGATGAGAAAATTATGAAACAACTTTATTTTAGGGGTGAACTATCCCTTTAAGGCCCAAATTAGTACAATAAATGACAATTTGCTGAATAAAAAGAAAGTTAATTTTTTCTTCCCTGTTAACAATGCATATTTTACTAAAGGATAATAGGATTACTCCTGTGTTGAATGACGATTCAATGACTCACACATAACTCTTCTGGGTTCATCTGCTTGCCTGCACAAACTATACATCATCCTGTTCTTGTTGGTGTGTGATGTCACATGAAAACTATCAGTTGCAGAAAAGTTGGAACATTTTGAAAACGTGATAATATCAAGAATCTGTGATTTGCTAATTCTCTTTAGGTTTTATGTAATTGAATACAAAGTACAACGAAAAATAAAGAAAGTATTACCAAAGTTTTCACTAACCGACTTTGAAGTATTTTGTAAACAAACAAATTTGGATGTTTATGGCTGCGACCAAAAAAAAAAATTGTGACAGAGGCAAAATAAAAGTGAAAAGGTTAAACAGGTCCTGGAACAGTTTCACAGTAAGTAGGTGAGGGTATCATGTTTTGGTATAAAAGGAGCATTTCAATCGTTGCAATGTTTGATCACTTTGCGAAAAGTATCTTTGTTCTTATATTTTATAGGAGAAGAGTCACAGTCGTAAATAATTTTGATCTTTTACCAACACTGTGAAAAGATTAAGGAAATCTAAAGAAATTTGGGAACACTTTATAATAACCTCATGCTTTAAATCATAGGTAAATAGGTAAGCATTAGTAAATTGTCAGTACATCCTTTATAAAGCATTGTCCTAACATTAATAGTCATTAGTAAGCAGTATAAATAAAGCTATAAATGCCTTGATTTAAGAACATCTAGGAAGTTTAAAGGCTCAGTTATATTCCTAAGAGAAAAAAAAAATCTGTTACTCTAGGAGAAAGCTATATTCATCAGTTCTATGCAGTGATGCTGTGGGGTTCTCTGGGACAGAGCTCATCTCAGATAATCAGAAAGACAGTCGAAATGTGTGCTGTGGTCAGATGAGTTCACATTTGAACTTGTTACTAGGAAAAACCGACGTTACATTCTCAGTCCCAAAGACCAAAGGGAGCATCCAGACTTTGATCAGTGACAGATACAAGAGCAAACGTCTGTCATGGTATGGGGGTGCAGCAGAGCAAATGTATGAGTGACTGACAGTTTCTGTAGCAGTCATTCAGGGTTAGAAACTTTTATTTGTGTACTTATTCCCTTTAAAAACCTCTGAAGTAACCTGCAATAGCGTGCACGAGTGGTGTTCTCTGGCTTGCTGAGGGGTTCAAACCTAACGTATAGCCATGATCTTTAACCACTAAGGCACACCACCCACACTACTAATATCTAAACCACAGCATGCTAAATGGATGGGAAAACAGGGGGAAGAATTGGAGTTTCCTGGGAATGGTGGATCAAACAGGATGTTAGTGTTCTTTAAGAACATTCCACAAATGGCAGGGGAACTTTTGTCTACATACCCAACACTACTTAAAATAGACCATATATGAGCATCATGTGAGCTTATAATGTTAACGCATGAATAAATTACCAAAAGTGCAAGGGTTTATGACTGAAGGGAAATAATGAGTTAGTCAGTTGCAAGGAAATTCATAGATGGATGATTAGGTTGAAAATAAGTGCGGAAAATGTAACCCGGATGAATTTGCGATTGGAAAAGTGATGTGTACGGAAATAGCCTTGAAAATATCAACAGCATTCCTTCTGCGCAGCTGAAAACTGCACATTGCTCTCGCTCATTAATATCGTGATGGATTTCTATAAGTTAAATATAATTGAAGCTTTAAATTGCTTTAGTCGACTCCAGGGGCAAAAAATGACTTATCTTTTATACTCAGCAGCAGCCCTGCCCTCACTCTCTTTCACCATGTACATTAAATCAATGCCTGTGTTTCCAGTTCATGTTTGATTCATGACCGATGTAAATGGCCATATGAATATGTAACAGTGAATATGAATGATAAATTAGCTGAAGAAATAGTAACATGGGCTTTTGAAGAGTTTAGATATAAAGTGAGCAATAGGGATGTGGGGTCAAAGCCTTGGTTTCCCACATTTACCTATATACTTTGCCCTTCTTGACACGGCGCTCTTTGTGGAGCATGATAATGAATTAAAGGTGAGGTATGTGTTATGAGCTTAAAGTTTTGATATGATATGGCCAGGTTTAATGGAGTTTGATTAAAGCATGTATATCTACGCTTTAGCTGACGTCTAAGCAGATAGGCTAAATGTATGTGTATGAGAGGCATAACTGAGCTAATGTGTGTGACTTGAGACTTTTACAGCAAAACAACCGGGGTCTAATTTGCATTGTTGTTCATTGAAATGCAGGGTTCTTGGCATTTCTCAACATGCCGCACACGTTGAGATGGAATTACTAAAAAGTGAAATGACTTTCTGTGTAGTCCAATCCTCATCATCCGATGTAAATGATCTACCAGAAAGATTGTGCAATATTACAAAGGGAAAAGCTCTTAGTAACACTCCAGCAAGCATGCCATAACTGTGGCTTCAATGGAGTTGACTGAGTAGGTCAATATAGTTGAAAATGATCTTTTTAAAGTCAAATGACAGATATTAAAGTTGACTGTGGGAAAATGTGGATCTGCTTTCAGAACTGCTTCTGCGACAACTGATTGTTTTCTGCACGTCCTCTGGATTAATGGGAGTGAATGGAATGTTTACCAATGACAAATGAAACTGTGCAGCTGAGCAGCTGTTTACGGGGGTGGCAGTAGCACTGTAAAGTGTTCTGCACACTACAAAACTCACATCAGACCGACATAAAACATGCTTCATGTGCTACACTAAAACAATGCACCCACTCTCCATCATTTACCAGATATAATCTTCGAAACAAATTGAAGTCACCATTATGAAAAGTGTGTAACTGAAAAAGGGGGTTAGATTTAACAAGTTATTTATTCGTGGCCACTTTTAATAAGTGAGGGAATTAAAAGGATTGGGAAAAAATGTTTCTTTTAATTATTTACTCTGTTTTTCCAGAACAAAATGAAACGAATGGTTGTAATTTAAAGCTTAAAAAATAACAAACATTTGTGCACTACATTCAATAAGTATATATACATACACTAACTACATAACTGTATGCAAGTTTTCTGATGTTCTTGACCTCAATCCTAGTTCTCTTGTGATTATGACAGATGATATACAGTAGGAGTGCATGAGAAGCAGCAATGATTCATGAATAAATCATTTAGATCAGTTTTGTGAACTGGATTATTGAAGAAAATTCAAAACAAAAACCGACTTATCAAAACTCTCCTGAATATGCCAAGGACTGCAGGGGATGACTTTTATGATACTTTGTAGTTACTTTTCAGGCTTGAATACACCAGTTACGTTAAATCTGCTCTACCCATTATTAAAACTTTTTCCATTTAATGTTTCACAGAACAAACAATTCATACAGGTCTGAAACAACGTTGGTGCTGTGATAGTACCGTAAATTAAGACATTTTCCGTATTATAACAAGTTTGTGTGTGTGTGTGTGAACATGTAAGTCAGACTTTGCACTTAGATGACTTTAAACATAGGAAGAGTTCATTCTCAGTTACTTACCTTTGATTTATTCAAACCTATATGAGTCTCCTCCTTCTGTTGGGAACACAAGATTGAGTATTTTGAAGAATGTTGGTAACCACAGCCACT
>JAUMHP010000040.1:11470550-11483992 GCA_032361065.1 Enteromius trimaculatus | reverse complement strand
AAACATATAACATTATATATATTATTAAGTTTATTAATATTATATATAACGTTAAGAAAACTAGTATCAACACAAATGCACAATAATGCTCTGTTTATAAACATGCAGCAGTTATGTTGTTTGCTGCTTTAAATGGTCAAGCTCTTTGAAGTCAAGTGGAAACTGATTGGCTGCCAATGTTTTAAGCCATCATTAAATGGCCAAAATTATTCTTTTAGTTTTCCTCTGTGTCATTATTGTTATAGTTGTGGTGTGGACTCCACTATTCTCACCGAATGTGTCTGATTGTTAATAATTTATAGTTATAAAGTGCAACAACCCATTTTTTACTTGTAATTTACCCCCAAACAAGGTCTGTGGTAAATATGTCTTTGTAGTTTGTTATATAACAAAGCAAGTATCTTTACCACAGACCTCATTTCACTAATAAATTGAAAAGGCCCATTATGAAAAACAATAGGACAATTTTGAGGGAACCCATTGGCAAAATTAGACTTTAGAAATTATGGCTGCAGTGCTCTATGGTTATTCTTTATAGTTATCATCATTGGTGTGAACAGGCCTTTAAAAGAACATTTCACCCGAAATGGAA
Organism: Enteromius trimaculatus; assembly: GCA_032361065.1. Taxonomy (NCBI): domain Eukaryota; kingdom Metazoa; phylum Chordata; class Actinopteri; order Cypriniformes; family Cyprinidae; genus Enteromius; species Enteromius trimaculatus. The sequence goes on along the minus strand of JAUMHP010000040.1, from coordinate 11,483,400 downwards.
ATCTGGCCTGTATTTATTCAAGTTATTATAAAAATTCCATGGAACACGAAAAGGAATATTTTGAAGCATTGTACTTGCTATGTTCAAAGCAATTACGATGAATGAGGGCTCAAAAGAAATCAAAAAGAGTATCAGTTATACTCCGAGTTCATGAGAATCAAATTTACCAATCCTTCTTGTAAATCAAGAGTATAGCTCACAAAATCCCACCAAAGTATTCATTCATGAATCAGGATTCTGAAATAACGTTTAAATTTCAGTCTGTTCTTCACATAAATGATCATATGACTTAAAGTTTTGAAATACAGCACATTATAGTCACATGGACTACTTTTATGTGCTTTTGCTTAGCTTAAAATCCACATAATTCTATCGGTATAATTCAATAAAATCCTCCTTTTATGTTTCAACGAGAAAAAAAGAATCCTGCAGGTTTATGATGACATAAGGGTTTGTAAATTATAAGAGGAACAGTCAATCTAATCTGCTTCAACGCTTAAGAGAGTGGAAGGGTGTGTATGAAAGGAAGAGAAATGACCAGTTGTGCTCCGCTTTTGCCTTATTAGTAATTATGAACAGCTGTTTGTTCATTCTGTGAGTTTGGGCTGCAGCCAGTGCAACATATTAACTCGTCACGCATACATGATCACTGAGACAGAGCGAGAGAGAGAAATGGGGTGGGGGAAAGAAAAACACAAGGCAAACCCTTTTTTTTTAAGGAAAGAGGGTATTTGAGTATAACATCAGAACAAAAAGAAAGAAAAAAGGGAATAATGTTAATGTCAAATTATGTGCAGAAGTGTTGAAAGAGACACACCAAAGCAAAGCGACACAAATACTCTGCCGGAGGGAAAGAGAGTGGGACTGCGAAATGGAGAGTGACATTAAATGTTCAACATGTGTGTAAACATTACCGTACAGCTCTCTCGCCATACTTTAATGTGACTGACTCTATCATCTCCACCCCTGGCAGCACTGACAACTGAAGGTCCAGCTGTACTGCCAGTGTTGAAGACTTCAGACACACACACACACACAGGGCTGGGAAAGGAAAAGCACCACTGGCAAGACATTGGCTTCTAACACAATGAACCCTCAGTCTTGCATTTGATCAGAGAAATACTGCAACAGCTGGCAATCTCAAACTCAGCCTTACATACACAAACACACACACACACACACACACTCAAACAGAATCCAGCTTTTGTTCCTTTCTTAAAATGTTCAAGGCTTTTGTTAAAGACTGGGTTTAAGCAGGTTTTTTTGCAGTGATGGGATTAAGGGTTTTTATGTAGGAAACCAACAGAAGCATCAAGCTTTTTAAGGAGCTTTTAGACAAAATGAGTTTCAATTTTTTCAATGAGATGTGGCTGACCGTGTGTAATTAAACAAAAGCCAAAAGCTCCATCACAAGTGTAATCATGCATGAAATGAGACAGAGAGAGAGAGAGAGATGAAGAGAGAGAAGAGAGAGGTCATTTAGTAAAAGAACATTTTGGTGCATTAGAGCAACTGTCACACAAAACGGCTTTTCGGAATGATACTTGATAAAGCAGAAGTACATCATGATGTGCTTCCCAAACTAAACGAAAAATAGCTGCTTATAAATATTTGTCATTCACCACTATCTGATATTAAAGCAGTAAGCCACAGGAAGCTGTGCAATAGTAATTTTACCACAGTAAGGGGTGTTGTTAAGATCAGACTCTTGCCGTCTAAAGTGATGACAACTAAGATAAGATAAATGATAAATGTTTACTCCATTCCAATACGGAAACTAACTGGAATGAGCAAACACGTTGAATGTGTCACAATAACTCTTGCAGTATCCCAGCAGAATGCAATTTTTAGTGGTATAAAACTTGATTCAGTGTCAATGTGAATGACATGGAATGATATCTGAAAGGCATGATGACTATTACTAGGAATGCCTAGCATCGATCAGTGTTCTGAGCAGCATATTGGATGAACAGGAACATGTAATTACCATTAGATTGTCAGTTTCTTCTCAATTATATTATCAGTAGTGTATACTGTATTAGAGGGTTCATGTTACATTTCATGTTATTAAGTTAATATTCGTTGCATTATTTTAGTGCAGCATTAATATAGTTTGCTTCATGTTCAGTTACATTAAACTGTTAATAATCATGTGACTTTTGACATCTTTTGTGTCTCCTGTATTATCATGGTAGTTGCTAGGACATATTAAAGTAATTTGGTAGTTTAATTACATTAATTAATAATTAATTATTTGGTTATACATTGTAAAGTATATAGGCACCATCAACTAACACCAGAACAATGTCAGAATTTATTGGATAACATTTTTGGAACCACACTCATACAGAGAATACAGCTTATAATTCTTTCTTAAAATGTTCAAGGCTCTTGTCGAAGACTGGTTTTAAGCATAGGATTAAAGGTTTTTGACCATAATTTAATGAGATTTTTTTTTTTTTTTTTTTTTTGCAGTGTATTTATGCATCTCATACTTCAGCCCAACAGTAAACACAAGTATTTCAGCGAAATCTCTAAAATATAACTCAATAACAGTGACAAGTCTCCCCCTTTCCTTAAAATAACACTTAATTGCTAAATGTCCTCTAATTATGGGTATTTCTGGCCGTTTCAGCAACATTTACAACTCTAAAAAATAATTCATTTTGTACCCCATGCCAATGGATTACAAAAATTGCTTATTTATCAACCCAATCTCATGGCAATTCCATATTTTACCAATTCGTCTGAATTTGTATGACCGCACTTGTATGTATTTGTACGCTTTGTGAAAAATTGTACGTATTATAAAAGAATGAAAATTTGCAGGAATTTATATGAATGACCACCCCAAAGCCCACCCCAATACTGACCCCTCACTGAAATATTGCAATAGTGTATGAGTGAGATTGTATGAATTAGTCACCTTATAAAATATGTACAATTTGTTGTGTGATACTGCTGTTTTGCCAATGGATTGAACGCAATGAAATTGGAATAAATGTACAACGTAGTTCATCCTATTTTAGTCTCTTTTAGAACTTTTGCTTGATAAATGAACAAACACATTAACCCTCTTTGTATAGCAACAGCAGTGTTAAAAATTCAGTGTAAGTGCACATTTGTCTCTTACCAGAAACAATTACTTATCGTCTTCATTTTCAGCAAAATACTGGATGCAGCTGCTTCCACATCAGTGTGTCTACAAAATTGCTAAGATCATTTAAAGATAAGCAATCTTCTAGATTGTGATCATAATAAGTATTTTTTTTTTTTTTTAATCCTGTGCAATAATTTATTAGTTTCTTTGATCGTTAGCTTGTTCTAGTCAAAAAATGATTATTACAGCAAGATAAGCTCAAATGTTTTGGAGGCAGTTTCTAATCAGCACACAAGATCCTCTGACATGTGAGGTCCAGTTTATGTACTCAGTATGGCTTGAGGCTAAATAATTAAAAGACAAACAACTAATAGCCTACATACTTCCAGATGAACACAATTTTGACCAAATGTTTACTTAGGATGAACACATTGTGGGGGGAAGAAGACAAAATAAATGAGATTTATGGAGTTAAAGACAGAGAGAGAGAGAGAGAGAGAGAGAGAGATCTGCAGGGGTACAGAGTTTATGTGTGAATGGAAGAAGTGACTTTACAGGGTTTCCCATGATTCCCATGAACTTTTTGTCCCCAGTGACACTCCACAGGTCAGCTCCTCATCCTCTCAATTTATAAATAGCTTTACTCTAAACAGCACGTAATAGTACACTTTCTCACACAAACACACCAAAGGCCAAAAACATTTCCCAACCAATGTATATTTTCCCCTCTTATGGAGGATGAAGACCCCTGTGACAGGAAGTCAAAGTGTGAGAGGATCAGCATGGCCTTCCTCTAACCTCTTTCCATTTTTTTTTCTCAACTGTTTCCAGTTATGTGTCATGCATATTTTAATTTGGAATCATTCCTGAAGATTCCATTGGATCAGTGAAGATTCATCCAAATAAGATGCTACTGAATAAACTGAAACTCCCATTCTCTCATTTATTTGTTCAGATCTTCGGTTAGAGGATTATAATAGGATTCTTTAGATTCAAATGGAAATCCTGTGCATGCTTTGTGTATACTCAGAAAGTAACACTATTTTGGCATTTGGTGGCTAATTTGCATGCATTCCTACATTTTGTACAATGGACTTATGGCCCATTGATGGACATGCTTTTCTTCTTTTTTTCTTCATACAAATCAGCACCACTTCAGGTTGGACCAGCTTAAGTGCTTGCAAACAATGTGCGTGTGTTCTTATTTAAAATATTGTAGTATTTTATTACTTATAATTATTTTAAATCAGCTTTTATTTTTAGATTTTCAGCTTTCATTTGTCATTTAGTTTGCCTTTTCAATATTTCTCTTTAGCTTTAACTTTATTTTAGTAATTGTAGCAATTTAGTATTTTACTTCAGTTTTGATACAACATATCTAATTTTTAATAGTTTTAGTAAACAACAACAACACTAAACTGCATCACACTTTTTTGTTTTTGTGTGTCTTGATTACAATGTTTCCTCCATCTGTGTGACTGTTTGTGTGTGTATTATCGCACGAGGACAACTATAAGAAACAGAGCTTCAATGTACGACCTGGGGCATTGGATTGTACCAGACCACAGGGGCAGAGAGCCTGAGGAATCCATCTGTCATGCACACACACTTACACATGCACACACACACACACACACACATGCATGCACACGCACAATCACACAAACACTAAAGGAGGAACAGGCCTGAAGCGTTACTCCATACAATATCTTCATCTTGCCCCAACCACTTTCTAACATGTTTTCCAAATTGGGTGATCACTGTCTTACTCACACAGCCATCAATATTTTACTGTAATCAACCGTATAAATTACTAAAACATTTGCCTGTTTCTCACAAGAAGCTATTAAATGGCTTCTGAAGAACTGGAATACAGCTACTTGCTCTGTGCTGTTTTGCAATTTTAAAGCTTGGCAGTCTTCATTCTCTTTCATTATTGAAAAACAGTGGCCAGGACATTATTCAAAAATTCACCTTTTCTGCTCCAAAGAAGAGATAAAGTGTGGTTTGAGTAATGAGGGTGATCATTTATAGGCAGGTCTGTTCTAAAGCAGCATCCTAACCCAAATGCAACCTCATAAAAGACGGATTTGAAACGCTCTTCATGGAGAACAACTACATTAATCTCACTTTGCACACAAAAGACTCGACTAACACTAAGATTTAATTCCAAAAATGTAAAGCTACCATGTTCCTATAAGCTAACAGCCTGATATTCCAAGCACAAATATACGTAGCTCATGAGGTATGCACACAATATAAATAGAAATACCAATAACTGCCTCAACTCTAAAACTTAAATTAAAAAATGGTCACATTTTATATTAGGTGTCCTTAACTACTATGTACTTGCATTAAAAAATGAGTACAATGTACTTATTAAGTAAGTACACAGTAGTTAAGGCCACCTGATATAAAGTAAAATAACGTTAAAGTGTATTCTGCTTCAGTTTCAAAGGATGCAGTCTTTTAGCAATTGATTATGTTGAGAGAGTCCGCCCACTTGCTCATCTGATTGGCTGGTCTGAATATGACGATTTGTGTCTGGTGTGGACAGACAGTTGCTGTTACTGGAATGCATATTAATAGTACAGTGTTAGATATCGGTCAAACCTGTTACAAATTAGAAAGTTAATTTTCTATGAAACGTTCGATAAAACACTGAATATTAAATATTAACGTGTCTATTAAATCTGCAGGAGATGATGCAATGGCTCTTGTTGAGATCTGAGCCAGATTTATCCGCTCTAGACATCACATCAATATGCCCAACTTACTGCTGGGTCATGGGATAAAGATGCTGCATCATAAATGATTTCAGCGTGCAAGTGAAAATCCAGAATCATTTCCAGCTTTATGTAAGACCATAAGGAACTACAAAGCAGGTTGGCTTTAGCAGATCTGATGGCACAAAGGCAGAGATGAGCATATGCTATTTCGACACAGCTGATGCCGTTATGGTGTAATCCCACTGAAGGAAAAAATCTCTGCTCTTTCTCTCTCTCTGTCTTTCCCTCCCTCAGTCTTTCTCGGAGTTGCATCAGGCTTTCATTATTCCGAGTGCGGGCGCGCCTGTACAAATACAATACCTGATCCGAGGGCTGCCCTCACATTTAAACTCCACAATAAGACTCTCTCCCCTCTTTCATTTCATCAGTTCACACCCTACAGAGGCGGCTCATTAACTAACGCTTTCATCTCGCGCAACTGCAAAACTACAAAGACGAGATGGCGAAAGTGACAGAAAAGGTTACGAGCAAAATGTCAGCCATTTCTGATGGCGAAATGTTGTGCAACTGAATCACATTTCATTCAGTGTGTTTTTAAAGGGTCTTGTTCCTGCCTATGTGGGGTTATCAAAATGATGTAAAAGCTGTTTGGGAGCAAAATGAGTGGAAAAATGGAGAGACTGTTAGGTCAAACTGACGACATGACGCAATAAATTAAAGGCATATTTCACAGATTTTGTGGATTGTACTTTTTTATAGACTATTTTTATCCCAGATCAAAAATATTCAGTTTAGTCTTACACAACCCTTTTTTGTCTTATGTAACAGAAATACATAGAAAATTCTGCTAATTCATATTTAAGGTTTTTACTTGCTCTGCATTTAAATATTTTTATAATAATAAATATTTTACAAAATTTCCTACACACACACACACATACACACATTATTAATGTTTATTGTACACACAATAATTGCGATATTAATTATTATTATCTATTATTATCATTATTATTATTAAGTAGTAGTAGTAGTATCACAACATATTTAACAAAAATGTTATTTTAATATTTATTTTTAAATAATACAAAAAACAATTAAATAAAAAAAAATACAATGATTATAAAAGAATACAAAAAGATACAAATAATAATAATAATAATAATTTTCTCAAATCAGTGTTGCATCCACTGACTACACATATGCCTGGCATTTGGTATTCTACATAATAATAATAATAATAAATAAAATTAATACACATTTATCAAAAAATATAATATTCTATAACATTTACATGAAATGATGGCATGTCATGCTTTAGAATTCTACAACTCCTGAGTGTATGTAGTATGTCAGGACGCCAAAGCCAGTTCAGGTCATGAGTTAAGAAGCATTTCTGGTCAAAATCACTTCTCGACTCAATCCATGTGTCTACACAGCCTTCTATCTTTTCTCTTTCTGAAACAGTAAATTTCAAAAACAGCAGTAAAAAATGACCCCTGGCCGACCTACAGAGTCAACCAACCCACCATATAATTTGCTTTTGTCTTTCTGTTGCAACGTTGATCAGCAAAGCAGGGAAGCCCAAGTAATAACTGCGAGCCAGAGAGAGAAAAGAGTGGGGGGGTATCTACGGCCTTCTCTCTGGCGCTCCACTTTGTGATGGTAATGTAGTCGGTACTCAATGCAGGGCTGCCTGTCTGAGTGATTTTATGGTTGTTATAGTGTGTGTTGATATGAATGGAGTGTGTTGAAAGCGTATTATAGCAAGGGGCTGGGAGTATGCGTATGTGTATGGGCGGCTTGATAATGTTAAGAATGTTTGGTTGCCTCTGTGTTCGTGTGTTAAGAGCTGTGTAGCAGCCGTACAGATGGATTTAACAGCGCGTTTATTGTGTGTGAGTGAAGCTAAAGGGATTAAATAGCGCAAGGTGAACTCATGTGAAGCTTTCATAGACCGAAACGCAGTGTGTGTTGGAATATCACAGGGATATTTAAGTGGCCCTCATCTGTTGGCGCTTTTCAAAACAAAAACGGCTTCCTTTAGACAGCTTCCCTGTTAAAAACGGGTAACCTACTGCCAGAAATAGAAAGCCACAGCACAATGGGTTATTTTTATTTAAAGCGATACAGATATATGTTGATATGCTGTTCGCCGCGGTAGAACGCAAATAAGAATTTGCTCACTCCATTCAAAGGAGACTAATGTTTATGTATGGAGACCTGCAGGTATGAGTGACCCGCTCTCAGGGGAGTGTGTTTGATGTTGGAGTCTCAATGGGATATGGGTATGTTTTGTAAGAGCGTTTTGTCACAGTTTGTTTCTGAGCATAATTTTCCAGCCTTAAGTTGGAGTGGCATTGCTGCTGGGAGAGAAAAGGATGGTTTAAGTTCTACAAAGACACACACACACACAGGTACTGGTGTTTGAGAACACAGAATTAATGCAACTTGTTTATTTTCATGTCCTCAGAGAAGCAAAACTCAGCCTGTCATTCTATCTCTATCTTTCTCTCACACATGCACATCATTTCAGACGTTTTATGTGCTTTACGTGAAGTTCAGCTTTGATTAGTGGCACACAGAGCCTTTTATCTGCTTTATTTGATGTGCTGTGGAAACAGATATTGTTTGATGAGAGCAAAACTATTAGTATTAACAGCAAACTAACCCAAAATCACGTAACCAATAGAATTATACAATTTAGGCATGGAAATAGAAGCAAATGCTATGCCTCTATGAAGTTAACACTCTACGTAAAGCAAGCACGTAAGCATTTACACTTTAATCGATTTCTGAATCCTGAAAAATAATTAAACAAATAGGTGCTGTCTGTTTGAGTGCAGCTCATGATCTGGAGATTTCAGTGTCTCACAGAGGCTCGAATTCATTAAACAGAGCTCCACAAAAAACGTTTTGATTGTGGTGTGAATTTGAGAGACTTATACTCCCTGTGATTTCCAGTAAATAAAAAAATATATATATATAAAATATTGGTTTAATGCTTGAAAAAGAAAAGAAAAAACAAAGACAAAAGCAATAAATATTAGTATTCAAATAGAGTTAGAGATATTGTACTGTACAATAAAAACATATTTTAAATACCTTTTACAGTGAAAAATTACAGTACTAACTTATCTACTAATATTAATATTTATTGTAAAGTAGTAGTAGTATCAGTAATTATTACCACACACACACACATATATATATATATACAGTATATATCATTTCGCATTTACACTCCATGATTTAGTAAGAAATATTATGCCTGTGTTAGCTGTGTGTGCAGAGCACGATTGAATTATAAAGGGAGACCATTTTGTTTCGAACACAAACAGAGGACAGAGAGAATTTTGTTCTCCTTCAAAGGGCACCTCCTTCATTCTCGCTCTTTCTTTCTCTCTCTCAGGGAGGGAAGGTGAGGTGGAGATTTCCCAGCATGCATTATTCATCATCTGCGACCGACACAAATTGAGCGGCGGCAACTGCTGAGGGCCTGCCAGTGAATGTGTGTGTCCCTGCCTCAAACCAAAACAGAGCCTGCTGACATACACACACTCAACAGCACGGTGACAAACAAGACAATCCATGCCCATCCTCTTTGTCCACAATCCTAAATCAACGTATCGATCCCTGGAGAACCCACAGAGAGTTTGTAGAGATTCTTACAGACACACACACACATGGGCACAAATCGATGCATCTTGTTCACTTAGTATAAAAACACATGAATGTTTAACACTGGAAAAAAATACACATATAGCGCAGATTAATTAAAGTCTCTTTCCTTAAGCAAAGTATTGATCTTCTTGCTCAGCGGGATACTCCTTGATTAGATTCCACAAGAAAACGGATTATATATTGAGCACACACTCTCTCTATTGCTCACTTAGTAAAGTGTCATTTGATGAAGTGCTAACAACGTACATACTTTACGACAATTTATTATTTCGTTGACCCCAAAATGAACACTCTGTCATCATTTACTGACCCTCAGGTTAAATACTTACGTCTTCTGCCATTTTAGAGATTATCCCAATGCAACATATAACGTATTTGAGAAATCAGCCTTGTTTACATCCAGGTGAAAGCACACTCATGTAATCATCAGTTATTTACGGCTACTGGAAAGCATACGCATGTGTTGCGATACTCTGAAAAATGGCGGACGACGTAAGAAGAATGGTAGAGTTAAATGATGTTATTTTTGGTTTCTTTGCGCAAAAGAAGTATTCTTGCGGCGTCACAAAAGTGAAGTTGAGCCACTGATGTCACATGGACTGTTTTACTGTTTTTTTACTACATTTCTGGGATCATTTCAGTTGTGTGGCTGTCTGACGATAGCCCTCTGATCTCATCAAAAACATCTTAATTTGTGTTCCGAAGATGAGCAAAGGTCTTACGGATTTGAAACGACATGAGGGTGAGTATCTAATAACTGAATTTTCATTTTTAGCTGAACTAACTCTTTAAGTTTCTTTCTTCCATTAAAAACAAACAATTCATTAAGTACTTTTCTTTAAAGTATCTTCTTTTTTGTTAAACAGAAGAAAGAAACGCATTGCAAACTTTGGTATCTTGGCAAATCAGAGTCGAAACCATTGTAGTGATCTCTTCTGAAACTTTTGTAGAGAGTGTCCTCTGGAGTATCCTTTTGTGTCAATTTGTTCCCTTTAACATTGCTGTCTTATAGAAACAAGCCTTTTCTTTCCATTCTAAAGTAAATCACACATTAAGCATAAAAGAATTTACAGTTGCTGAATATATACATGGAATCGTAGTTTATTTCTTGAACGTTGCACCCACTCAACAGCAGTTTGAAGTGTTTGCAGCGTGAACTGTTACAGTTTCACGACTGTGTTTAGCACAGATCCTTTAAGTCGATTTGCGGTGTTTGATTCTGTAGCAATAGAGGGAGATTAAAAGAACAAACTCAAAGCAGCTCACACAGGAGGCTGCCTGCTTGCTGCTTATTAGCATATTACCCATAATTGAGCGTTTCTACGGAAACAAAGTCAGAGTAATTGGCAGTCTAGCCAGTCTTCTAAAAAGGCTGAACTCTGAACTTCTTTAAACGCAGCCGTCTTTTTTTTCAAAGAAAGCGCACACCATTGCCAGCAGATGGGAAATGTATAATTTCAAATATCAGCACCGTAGAGTTATTGCATTTTCACTGAAATGATTGTCCGTGTGATTGGGAATAAAAGGCACTTTAATGTGCGTTTGCACTTCAAATGCCGTCATTTTGTAACCTCAACATTTTCCTTGATACAAACAAACGAGCACGGTCAATTTGACGCTTTGATGAATTTTACACACCAGTCAGCAGGAAATGTCAAATAAAACACGCTCGAATGTGGAGAATAAATTATAGCGCTCTGTAAAAATAGACACCGTTCTAGTGTTCATAATTCGTAAGTTGTTGAAGGATTTATCTCAGAGGAGCAGGCGGCATTAACGGCCGCCACCTTCCTGACCTGCACCTCTTCGGAGACTGTGATTGGCAGAGGAAGTAGGTAAGGCTTTTAAAGGACTTAATGATTGAATGACTCTTATTTCAGGCTCAGGATCAGTTCCGTCCAATCTGAAATTACTCTCATGGCTGAAGTAAGACATATTAAACTGACCCCAAATCAGATGGAGGACTAAATTACCACAGCTTTGCAATTCCGGAGTTTTCCAATTGAATGTTTGCAATGTCCTTTGTGGCAAAGTGCGATAGAAATAATCATTTATTTGGATCGCACCTCAAAGAACGGATGCTAAATTTGATTTAAAGCCATTTATATATGTTTCAAGTGAAATTGACCCGTATGCATTCAGACCAGCAGATAATAAAGTTGACTTTGCCAGCCAGCCTCATTTTCTCTAATCCTGAGCTTTCTGAGATAACCTTCAAGGAGCTCAAGATATTCCAGAGTGCCAGAATTCCCAATTCTCCTGACAGAATTCCCCAGGCCGGCTATGCCACGGTCCTTTGTTCCGAGCACCTGAAATGGCTGCAGGTCTTAGCTTTATAGTTTCTGCCTGTCCACATGACAGGGTCCCTCCAGACACACACACACACACACACGCTTCACCTAAGAGAGAGAAAGAGGGACAGAAGGACAGATTCAGAAAACAGAGAGAGTGATTCTTCCTCTGGGGAGCATAAGGCTGTCCCTGCCATCTGTGTGTGTGTGTCTGTGTGAGTATCTAGGCTATAATTATCAGCCAGGCAGGGAGTGCCTATACCATTGGCCAGTGCACCCAGGCAATGCCACCCTTATACTCTACTCACATACATAGCATTCAGCTCACTGACTCCATTTGGCCTGGTGCCATCTTGCCTGCAACCATGGCAATTTGTACACACACACACACAGGGTGATAGCCTTATAGAAAATACTTAAAAATAAATCAATAAATAAATCACTGCCATTTTACAGTATATGAAATACATAATTTAATTCCTCTAAGTGCCCCAAAAAGTGCAAACTTAAGCCACACTGAAAATGTATGAATGTTATGGCATTATATAACAAAATATCAAACCGAGTTACACTTATTTTCCTTGCTTTATTCTTTTTTAAACTTTTAAATTTTTCAGATTAAAGTATTAAATATTGCATAACACACACGCACGCACATACATTTGTTTTTGTGTACTGTGGAGAAATTCCATATGTGTAATGAGTTTTATAATGTACAAACTGTATGTGCTATTGCCCTGAAAGTCCATTTATATTGATTTATCGCATCCAAAATAAAAGTTTTTGTGTACATAATATATATGTGCATACTGTGTATATTTATTATATGAATAGATACACATGCATGCATAGATTTATGCAAAATGCGCTCTCTTTATATTTTAAATATGTTAATATATAATATACAATAGACACATATAAATGAATATGTATATGCATGTAAATAGTTTCAAAATATATACTGAATATGTGTGAGTATTTAAACGGTACACATACATATACTGTATTACTTAATTAAAAACTTTGATTTTGAATATACATATATA
>JAUMHP010000040.1:11423597-11438013 GCA_032361065.1 Enteromius trimaculatus | reverse complement strand
AGCTCACCGCTATTGTGTGCAGCTTGTGTAATAGTTACTAATAGAAGAACTGTTTTATCTAACACACACACACACACTTAGACAGGGAGCATGACTTTAATAGGGCAAACAAAGCAATATAAATGGTATTTGCAATACAGAGAGGGAGAGAGAAAGCAAGAGAACATGCTTTTACCAGTTCTGTGCTAATGGGTTTTTAAAACTATGAAGCACATTCTGCTCACAGCTGAAAAACAGGAGAAAAATGTTTTGCTCACAACGGACATGACTGCATTTAGTCGAAAATAAAGTTTTAACAAAGAGCGACATGAACATACAAAAACACCTAAGCAGAGGTAAAGAGTTCAGATCTAAACTTGGCAAGCCTACACTGATTGTGTGCTCTGGAAAGGAGGATGCAGAATGTGTGTTTGCATGTCTGGCTTAGGGCCAGGGTCTCTAACGGTGGTCTTTTCTCTCACATGTCATAGGTGGTGGTAGAAACTGGTAGAAGGCCAGGCCTCTGGCACCCAGGACAGACCCAGGGATGATATGGGCTCAGCATGAGCCAATGGGGGCAGAGCGATGGTGCTGTGTGATTTCAGCGCAGGCACCACCCTGTGTGGCACAGAGTTGTGAACAGCTGTGTCTCTGCAATTCACCCGTCAATAGAGTGCCCAACAACAGATGGCCCCTACTCATACACATAGTGCAGTGTGTGTGTGTGTGTGTGTTTGAGCCCTAAATACACATGTAAAACTCTCCTCAAATACTTGTACGTTCTTTGGATGCACAGTTCAAGGAACTCAGAAAAACAAACATGAGTAGAAGAAAGCAAACACAACATGTTTTGCTGCTTTTTGTCCTCTGACTCAGCGTCTCTATTCGCTTCAGAAGAAAAGCTGGCACTCAAAAAGAAAGAGGAGGAGCGAGGATAAGACTGCTGCTCCACGTGTTCAGGGTCAAAGCCTACTAAATACTAAAAAACGTACTAATACTAATAATCATAAAAATTTAATTAATTTTCAAATTAATGTAAAATAAATGTAAAAAAGAAATATTAAAAATAATAAGTAACTTATGTATTTTTTTTCTTGTCCTGAGAAAATATATTTTCCCTAACTTGACATTGGTTGCTCAAAACTGATGTTTTAAAGACTAAATCTACAAATCTTTAGTAATTTAAGTTTGCTCATACACTTAAATTATTATAATTATCTCAGTGTCACCCTTGTGTAGAACAAATGCTTTTGTAATACGCCAGTAGTAGTTTTTAACAGTAATAGTTAGAGTGTGATTAAGTTCAAGTGAAGCCACCACAGAAAATGACGAGTTCATCACAGCTTTGAGGTCAAGTTAATCAAATCAGTAAAATTTCTAGTTAAAATTCATCCACTGGCATAGAGCTGCAATTTTACTTGATTTATTAAAAAATGCATTTATTCCAGCATGGCAATTGAACCTGGGTCATTCTGCATAAAGAGTACCACTCCTATCCCTGGCCCAACCAGACACAGCACATTTCTAGTGGGTAATAAGAACATCCTAACAATTTTGTAAGTGTGAGCTGTTATTTGAGGTATTCAAGGTTGTGTTAACCATCTTTGGTTCTAAAATAAATAGTTATTTAAAAATAAATAAATAAAATATCTCCATTGATACATGACAAATGATATTTAAATTCCATTTAAATAATATTAATTTTAATCAGGTAAAACAAAAAAAAATATGGTGAATGTTGCCATATGGCAACTCTAAATAACAATGAAATTAGATTTAAAAAAAAAAAAACAGCTTGTGCTCATTCTGTTATTTAATACAGTCAAATACTTATCTGCATATATATAATCTCAAACTGAGTGAAGCTTTGTTATTTAGCCTTCAATATTGTTTTTAAAAGCCTATAGTTCATCCTCACTGAGGTAGCTCCGACACTACTGGACAAGTGAAAAAAAGAATAAAGCAGGGCAGAGAGAAAGAAGAACTTAGAAAAGTACAGAATGCTAAACGCTTCGCTCTTCTTCTCTCAGGGTCATTCATTTTCAAATTATGACAAATATATCAAACCTTGTTTCTTTCTCTCTCCTCAGTTTTAATATTCTCTTCCTTTCCTCCTTCCATCTCTTCTTATTTGCTGCATCTCTCTATCCATCATCCCTCTCTGCCTTTTATTCAATGCATTACCCCCTGTGACCCATTCAGTCATTAAAGGTTCCATCATCAAGGCCATTGTCTATAAACAAACAACTCTAGCGCTCTGCTGAGATCAGTTTCATAACGCTCCACCTGCTCTCAGGCCCTCCGGAGATCAAACTGCAACTGACTCTGGATCAGTTTCGCTAGTGTTTGGTGTCTCTCATGGGGAAGTCTACATTAGACACAACTTTATCTGCCAAATGCTTTTGGAGGCAGATCAATCCACTGCAGTGCCACAAAGGATATCTGAACACTCTCACACACGTGCAATGGCTTAGAAAGGGGAACTTTTCTATGACCTGAACAAACATAGAATTTGACTAAGGCCTTAAATGTTCTTTAAGCTCCTTTTTTTACGTTTTATACAAAGAAACAAGTATTTCTTTTGACATAGCAACATCTGATGAGAAGAAGCAGGTATGCTAATCACTTTCTGCTCTTGGTTCATTTTGGAAGGACCTAGATGAACCGCAGTGCTAACACTTGAAGAACAAGCAATCGCACTAGAGTTCGTTTTAAGTTATTTACCTGCAAAGTTATTTCTACAGGTATAATATAAAAACGTGCAAGTTACTAGTGAACTGTTGTAGTATCCTTCCCTGAACACACTGGCTTCATTGATCTACGACATGTTTAATCCAATCTTCAGTACACCTTTCAAAGCTGAACAGCTCTTATAAACCAATAAATGAAATAAAACGTGCAGTTTGCTTTTCAGACATAAACAGTGAATATGTGGTGAATGTGTGTGTGAGGGTTGAGAGGTCAACTCACTCAATCCCACATCTCTGCCCCTTCACTGAATATCTGTGAGAATGGGGCACGAGGGCAGATCTTCGTATTGATCTCTTCCACGCACACACTTACACAGTACAGCACCCGCGTGGCTTTGATATTAGGATGTTAGGGTGATCTTCCATATTGATGAAGTACAGATAAAGAACAAACGTCAAGTGTGTACAGAGAGTTGAACTATACCTGACCCTCAATATATACACTTCCACAGGAGGATCCACATGATCTTTATATAATATTGCACCCTCTCTTTGTCTGTCTCACACACAATCTAATGCTGAATGTTTGCACAATCAATGCAAGTAGACAGACATCCTCAGTGAGGTTGTGTACGGTGCAGCATGAAAAGAGAGCAAAAAAGGAGTCGAAAATAATCAGCTATACTACTAAGGGTCATTGAAGTTTGGAGAGACATTTTTTTTTCTTCTTTTAGTCAGTTTTGACTGTTTTAAACTTTTTTCCAACTACTACCACACAAAGGCAAAAGACGGTAACTTACGATATTGGTAGAAAAAGAGTTATTTCTGTTTTTGGGACATTCAAGACATCTTTTATCAAGTGCATAAGTATCATACGAATTGGCAAAATATAATACATTTATCGTAAATTTTCGTAAAATATTAACGATTTAACAAAAATCATATGAATTCGTGAGGTTGTATGAATTTGTACAAAGTAGCCACCTCGTAAATTATGTACGAATTGCCGTGAGACTGGGCTGCTATAAGTAAGGGATTATGTACAGGCAGCCGGTAGTTAACTGCTTTGCATCGGGTCCTGATCACACTGTCGGGGCTTATTTCACGATAACTACAGGCTGCCTGAACATTATCCCGCTTATTATACGGCTACTTGCCAAGGAAAAAAACTAGACATAAATATGAATTTGAAACTTTTTATTGGCATATTTGTTTTAAATTAACATTTTCATCCTTCCGCGAAACAATATAGTACAACGTGACTAACATTCAAACATTAGTAACAACGCATGTATTTTAAATTTATCATTGTTAATTGTGGTTGTCCAATGTTTGTCACAAGATGGCGCCAAATGGTAATCTTTGTTGGCGCGGAGGGATTTCAAGCATACAAGTAGTACCAGCTATGCGTTATTACGAGCGGTTATTATTTGAAAAGACCGAACCAGAAAATGTCTCAACTGACCAATCAGAATCAAGCATTCCAGAGAGCCGTGTAATAACACCAGTCATGGCTCTTTCACTTTGTTTGGAATGCTCAAGATGAGTTATGGCATTCTGCCTTTGTTTAACTGTGTGCGATTTTACACAGGTGTTAATATAACGATTTTGTAAATGGTGATCAGAAACCAAATATTGATATAGGAGTTGCTGTCAATTTCCTTGATGTGACTTCTAACATTTTGCAGAAAAAAGAAACGTTTGTGCTTACAATTTTTTTTGTACAGTATAAAATGTACTGTACAGTATATAACATCAAATACAATAAAGTAATTTATAAAGCGGGATAGTTTAAATTCCTTTGCAGTGGGCCGCGGAAACATATGTGTTTGGCTGTGTGGGCTGTGAGTTAAAAAAGGTTGGGAACCACTGGTCTAAACAACGGCAAACAGAGCAATGCAGGAGAGACAGAAACATGGTCGGTAAACAGGCAAAAATCGGCAACGAGGAATCAGACTACAATGAAAAACAAACAGGTAAAGACAGGGGAAACCGCTTACAAGGATGGGACGAGCCACATGCAATGATCAGCAACAAGACAGACAAACAGGCCGGTATTTATACAGGTGGTACTGATTGAATGATTGAACCTGACTAGCAACAGCTGCGGGGGAGAGGTGCATTCTGGGGAATGGAGTCCGGTGACTGAAACAGGGAGACAGACATGAAACACACAGAAAAGAGTCTAAGGCTGGAGTGCCTATGTAGTTCTCACTGGCAACTCCAGCTGGGCATTACAATAGCGAGTTAAGGTTCCTTGCCTTTGTATAGGGCAGCATATATCTATCAATAACACTAATATTAAATGTAAATTTCTCACTGAAGTTGAGGTTGATTGATCTGCCTTTACTTAATAAGATGACTGATTATGACACCAATTCTGTGGTTATTCTGAAGAAGAAAATGAGAGTATTCTGTGTTCCGAGTCTAGTAGCACAAGGGTCAGAGAGAACTAAAAATTGATTACGACTAAGTAAATTACGACTGTTTTGGTGCAAGAAACCTTACTAACATTCATAAATGGACTTCAAGGGGAAATGATTAAAAAGTGTAGAATATATGACCCCTTTAAAATTTAATTTCAAGTGACAAATGCAAGCTCCGCAAGATAATGTGCATTTATTGCTCGTCTTTACTTTTACAATGACTAAAACGAACCATAGGGAGAGTCTCACATGAACATCTTGTGATAAAAAGACCTTCCTCAAGGGCAAAATGGCAGAAAGTGGTTGAAATTGAAGTAAAATTCAAGCGCATGACTCAAACCCACTTAAAATGTTTGCAGTACAGATCCTTACATACACACTACAGTTCAAAAGTTTGGAGCCAATATATATATATATATATTTGTAAAAAATATGTGTCTTTATTCAGCAAATACAAATCAAACTGATCAATTGTGACAGTAAATACTTCTAAGTTCTATTTCAAATAAATCTTGTTCTTCAGCTTTGTCATGATAGGAATGCATCACATTTTATGTTAAAAAATATCAAAATATAACTGCTTTTACAGTGTTTTGATCTCATAAACTCCGCCTTGGTAAACATCTTTCAAAAATGTTACAAAAATATATGTAAGTGCTTATATATTTTGAAAAACGCAATCACCACTTATAAAACCCAAATGTTTCATATACACCACGCATAAAGATTTTCTTTCTTTTTTCCTCAAACAATCAGAGAGTTACAGAAACTACACAGTATGAAACAAACATCCGCACAAATGAAGCGTGCTGTTTTGGTCTACCATACAAAGTTTTTGCACAGTTTTCCATTAATGAACAAAATAGTGAAAATGCAATAAACAGAGAGATTTTCCCACCTACTGCTGGGATTAAAGCAAAGGGCCTGTAGCTACAGGCATGATGTAAACACACACGCAGACACATGCATGCACACAAAGAGGTGTACACACTTACAAAAACAATAGGGAACTATTGATTTTCAAGGGAGTGTTCTAATATCACACAACTGTGTTACTTATAACAGGATCTTTTCAAGTTCCACATCAAATGCATATCTAGAGGGCATTTTCTTTGTGTTTTTCCTATTAAAAAGCAATAGCACAAGAATAAAGCAATAGAAAGAGTGGAAGAGGGAGAGTGACGGAATGAGAAAATCAAACAGATGTAATTTCACACGTCTCAGGGACATTATCACTGCACATCCAAACCTCTGTTTCAAAAAGCAGGCCGACACTTTATTTTTAGACAGGATTTTTCGCCTCTTTGCTGCTATTCCTTTTCCTCTTGAAAAGCACACACACAGCAGGGCTTAGCCATACAGTACGTATATACAGTATATACAGCAATGATTTCAAAACTCATGATTCAAACCTTTCAATTTAAGCCATTAAACTGCTAACAAAAATACATCTTGTGTGTATATAAGATAGAATTATAACTTGTAAACTGAAAGGGGGGCAATTCTGAATTGTACTCAAGCTTTCACACACAGAAGACGTGGAGTTGTTCTAATTAACCCATGTTGTCTATGAACAATAATTCCATGTTATGTTGCAAGTGACCTAATGACCACACATGGACACAGTGATTAGAAGGTAATGCACCGTGAATATCTGCACTTGTGTCCAGGCCTGTACTGTACATCAGAGATGAATATCATATTTTTCTTGTCTCTTCTGAACACTGGGAACAGTGCATGGGTAAATTGGCTGACCCTGCTGTTTAGCATAAAAGAACACTGCAACAGTATAAAATGATCACAGTTTATCAATCCATAACTGAAGCAGAGAAAGGCATTTTACAGAGGTGCGTGGTAGCTACCTACTGAAGAGGCCATCCCTGTCGGTCAACTGAATCTGGTGTGCTTTGCACTGTAGTGTCCAGCAAGCCATGCCGATCTGCTAGTGTCTTGAAAGGTCAGCATACGTAGGAGCAAACAAGGTCAGATTTTCTAAGCTCCCATTGAAGATCACAATACGACACAAGTTAAGAGTTCAAGTCTGCATTAAACAAAATAGAGAGATTTTTTGTATCATGCTTGTCTTAACTGATTTATTTCTTTAGTACATTCAACCATACAGTACATTTGTCACAGAGTCAGTCTCTCTGGAGCAATCTGGGTTAAGCAGAGGTGGCATCTCTGTAACCTCATTTCATGAGTTTCCCCAAATGCATTTCACCTTGCAACCTTTGTGTTAACAGCCCTGGTCTATAAATTTCACATTATTACTTCCCTTCTGTATTTATGACATTTTTTATTATTATATATTACATGATAACTCCCTAAGCATCATTTGACCTCGATTCATAAATATAAGCCATGTTTCTCAAACCAAGCAATGGTAAGGCCTCTATAGCAGGGGCACCAAAAACCATTGTTTATTAGAGGCCTCAAGGGGAGACACCGCAGGCATATGTTCAGATATGTTCATATATAATTTGCTTGGTTATATACAACATTTTAATCCCCAAAACTGGTTAAAATTGTGTTTTTTTCCCCCTTTCTTTCCTCTAAATTATGCAGTGACAAAAATTTGATACCACAAATTCCCCCTGAAAAAAAAAAAAAATCTTTACTCTTATGTAAAAAAATAAATAAAGTAATAAAACAATCATTTTGAAACTTAGATTGTTTAGATTTTTAACAAAATAATAAATGCGTGCATATTTCAGTAAATAATTATTAATTTGCATATCTAAATCTAAAATTTGAGCAAACTTTCAATACAAAAACAATTATCAATGTTTGTTTGTTTCTGTTTTTTACCCAATTCACCTGCAGTGTCTTGCCTTAAAACTTATGTTCTCTGACATTTTTAGAGGTAAAGTAATCCGTACCATTCTGTGACAGTACCACAAATTAGCTGATAATACCCAAAAAATTCCATTTTAGGTGTTGCGGAGTCATTCAAAAGCTCCAAGCGCTGATGTTGAAATAATAACTTGACTAACAGGTGTTTTTTGTTGACATACTGTCAGTATTATTATTAAGCTACAACAAACACACCCACCTACCAAGAATCGCGTTGTTGTTTTGTCGCGCAATAAATGGATTCAAACGATTCACTGCGTGTGTGACTGTCCGAGTGATTCAGACTGAATCCCGACCTTATTCGATCAGTTTGCTACAATGTTGACGCACTGAAGGAATCGATTCAAAAGAGTGATTCATCGAATTTGATTAATTGATTCTAAATTAATCGCTAATTCTGATTTTAAAAGGTGGGCGCAGGACTGTTTGTGCTGTCATCTGATTCACCCTCACCAAATACATTTTATGGTTTATTGTTGCTTATTAATGGGAAATCAGGACTTCTTGCACTTAAAGGGAAAGGTCACCCAAAAATGAGAATTATGCTACCCTAATAACAATAATAATAGTATTCATCATCATCATCATCTATGCTAGAATAATATGAATAATATATGCTACATTTGTAGGCTATCGCATAGCTTGGTTTCATATTTATTTGTATTTCTATTTATTTATTACTTGTATTATTTATTTATTATTTATAATCTTTGCATGTCAGACAGGAATTGCAGGATTAGCATTAGCATATGAGGTTAATGAGTAATTGAAAACCAATTCTTAAATTAAAAATTGTATCTGCAATGAAGCAACAGGTGGACACAGTTCTGCCACCCAGGCATGCCTGAGCAGGGAAGTTCATTAAAAAGTGTAAATGCTCTCTATCCTCTACTGTCGCATACATTCAAATTATCACATAATAGGAGAGGTGAACTTAGTTCTCTCTGCAATGACACCTACAGTTCTGTCGTAAAAAAAATAAATAAATAAAAGTGTGTGCGTGCATCTGTGTGTGTTGTTTACCCACAGTTATATGGAGACATTTGACATGATGAGTTTATTCAGACACACTGATTTCCCCCGGTGCTGGATTTCACAGTGGAGTTAATTGAATCTTGGCTTAATCCTCCCAAAGCACGCACACACATACACATATATACACACACATGCCTGCCGAAGAGTAGTAATTTTGAAGGGGAAAATAAATGTTTACTGATTAAGGCGGTAATCTTTATTTTGAAGGTGTTACCTCAATCCCTCTCATTTGTCAGGGCTGCTACACTGTCTCAGTGCAGTAAACTGGGCAAGACTGTGCAGACTTCAGTGAAATATACAATCATCAGTTTCGCCTGTTCTAAAATTTATTCGATTTATAGGATTTTTTTTGTTGTTGTTTTTTTGCTTTCATTGTTTTTTGGATTGCTATGTGGTTGGTATAGTGTGTTGTGGGTTGTTGCTAGGTCTTTTCTAGGTAGTTGCTCATCCCCAATTCTCTCCTTATTGCACCACGTTGTAGTCTGACAGCTAGCCGAACTGAGATGATGTCCTTTTGAAAAATTACCCCGCCCTTTGTCCCCTGACATAATTGGTTCTTGCTTGCAGACCAGCAGGTTTTTGGGGCCATGTGCAGTGCCAGTTTTCCAGCCTAGAACTGTCTTTTTTGAGGTGGAAATATGCAGAATGGCTCCAGATTGGGAAACGAGGCCTTTGATACTATAGGTCCCTGTTTTAATATGCACTGTAAATTAGTGTTCATTTGTTTGTTTGCTTGTTTTTCATCTGGCAATCAAAAATCATACTGATCCCAACTCTGAATAATAGAATTAATAATACAAATAAATAATAGAAATCACTTCTCAGCAATCCCCACAATTTGAAATGCATTCAAATGGAATTCTAAATTCCATTTAAAAAGAAAAAGAAAACAACAAAGCACTTGAATGCATTTATTTGATCTAAAAAAGGAGTAGAAGAAAAAGTAAAATTTCACTTTCACTCTCTCTCTTAAAAACATCTCAAAGCTGCACTGAAATGTAAATTCACTCTATTCATTGATCTTATTTTGAATAATGTATGCATGCATGTTCCTTTCTTTTATTGACTGATAATTATTGATTGACCTAATCTTTAATTAAAAGTCATAACCTGATCTTTCAGTGAAATTTTCTTTTTAAGTCATATTCTTTTTTTGCAAAAGTTGTCACTGAAGTGGTATCTTTAAAATACCATTAAGCTATAATATGCGTCTTTTAGTAGTAAATCAGATACAACGCTTTACATTTTGAAAGGGGTACTTTCCCTTTTATACATTTTCTTCTAAAATAGTATATTTATATTCGTAATGTGTATAATGTGAGTACACCATCTTTTTATTTCCATAGTGTTGGCATAACTACACTCTCAGAAATAAAGGTATAAACGCTGTCACTGGGGCGGTAAGTTTTCAAATGCTACCATGCCTGTAATTAACTCACACAGCACACAAATCACACGTTTTGCTGTTGATCCATATATTTCCATATATCCATATATTTTTTTTAATCATTACATGCCATTAATAATAAGTGTATAATAGACAACATGTTTAGTATTCTGTATCTTAAGCTCATATATACGCACTGAGTGTGTTTTTGTGTGTTGCTGTGATATATCGCAGTATGACTGATGTCTGGACTGACGACGACACCTAGAGTCTGAACGCAGAGAAGAAGCAAACCGCTTTCTCAACTGGATGAGGAAAACATATCAGTGCCCCCTTGCTTTGCCGTGGATGCCTTAATTATTTAAAGGGCACCCCAACACACTTTTCGTCCCCTTTTACTTTCATCTTTCGTTTCTTCATTCTCTCCATCCTTTTTACCCAGATTTATCTCTCTTCTCTGTTATCTTTTTACTTTCTTTCCCTCAAGACACATCTAGTTATCTTACTCTCTCTCATTCTGTCCTCTGTGGCTCTCGGTCCTGCCCGAGGCTACATCGGCCTGAATGCTCCCCAGGTCCGTCCGCCCAGTGGCCGATGAAAAATACATCAGACGCTAGGGGCGACACAGCGCAGTAAAATATTAAGACCATCCACAGTTCTTATATGTCAGGTCCCCGTGGGGGGGAGGTGGGGGGCAGATAAATTATGCACCACCATCTGTCTGATGTAGCTGCTTCCTCAGTAGCGCAAACATAAACTGAGAAGCGTGTAAATTGGAAAATAAAGAGACGCGTGTACAGGCTACCTCAGCCAGGAAACTTCCGGATGGATTAGTGCTTCACTGGATGAGTCTGATTATGTGTGTGTGTGTAGAGGTGGACTCAGTCAAGCTGAAACACTGGGCTCTCAAGTGGCGGATTACAGTGAACTCTGAGGGACTTTTGGGGTGTATGTGTGTTTGTGTGATTTAGCGCACGAAAAGCATAAATGCTAAAACTGTTAACAACTGGCGAAGCACCAGAAGGGCTCCTGATGTGGATGCCAACTGTTTATTTGTATACGCAAGTTAAATCAAAAGTATTTTCTCTGGTTCCTCCAAGCAGATAGGATGCCCACAAACCATCATACACATGTGAACAAAGAAAATATAGAGAAAAACAAAACTTAAAATCATCAAACTTCCATCTGATTGGCTTGAACTTTCTCCAAGAGCTGTTTAGTTGCATCCATCTACAGTATGTATCTATCCATCTCATTCAACTATCCATCCATCTACAGTATCTATTCATCATCCATTTATCCATCCATCCATCCATTCATCAGCAGTATCAAAACATCTATCCATCTACATTATCTATTTATTCATCCATGCATCCATCCATCCAACCACCCACTGTATGTCCAACCATCCATTCATCCACAGTATATATCTATCATCCATCTTTTTATGGTATCTCTCCATCTACAGTATACTGTATGTATATCCATCATCCATTTACAGACTCCTACTGTACACACCTATCCATCCATCCATCCATCCATCCATCCATTTATGTTTGGCTTCACAAACTTTGCTTTTATAGTTAAAAATTAGATGTTCAATTTAATTTATTTTTAATTTTGTTTGCTGTCTCTCTCTCTCTCCCCCTCTCTCTCTCTCTCTCTCTCTCTCTGTCTCTCTCTCTCTCTCTCTCTCTCTCTCTATATATATATATATATATATATATATGGTTCCGGGGGGGGTTAAGAAAAAGAACCCACATAATGAAACATATCGCCAAAGTTAACTTGCATTTCAATAAACTTAACATAGCATGCCAAAGTGGTCCTGAACTATTTTTTAAGTACATTATTGTCAACTGAAGGGTTGACGTTAATACAATACATTGAAAACACTGTGTCAACACTTTAACTGTGTAAAAATAAATAGTATTTGTTACGCTTATTAGCAGTCAATTAGAGAAGACAGATTTAAAAACACACAAACACACACACAACTGATCAGTGGCAAGCCACAGTATGTATCAGTTAGACTCTTCTTGTCTAATGCATGTAGGTGGTTCTTGGCTACTGTAAGCTGCAAGGTGGACTAGACTTTTATGTTGATAGCCAATTGCAGGAGTCTGCAACCTTGTTGACATAAATTAATTTATTTTTTTTTCTTCTTAATTACTGTGCCACATCACCCCTATTTTTCAATCCCACTCAGCGTACACCACAGCATGAATACATCATGCAAATTGCTCTCTCACTGTTGCCTGTTTTTACTGTTTTCAGCATAATTTGCACTTGTGTTGCCTTGTTTGTTGTTATATTTGAGCTATGTGTCATGCGGTGGTAACTTAGTGTACTTCTACCCTTAATGATGTGATTCTGAGTGTCACTGTCATTGTGTTTGGTGTGTAGAATGTTAAAGATTGTTACTGTATGTGTTGCAAACTGCCTGCTTCTGCAGAGATATTTCTATACAATACATACCACAAGCAAGAATCACTCTGAAAGCAAAGTAAACCAACAACAAATCAAACTGTGTCACCTGCATGTGCACAGGTGGCACTGCATGACCCAGATAGCCAGTTACCTTAAGCAATCGCTTATTTGTCCAGTCGATTATGCAGAATGTTGTGGTTAAGTTGGAACATCTGGGGCCGGTTTCAGAAAGGAGGTTAAGTGAAAACTCAGAGTATGTTAACCCTGAAAAAAGGGAAACTCTGGGTTTTCCATGTCAAAATGGCAGGTTTGTCAAGCTCGAGAAAGCAGGGTAAGTCAAACCTGTTTCTAAAAGAGAGGTAACTTTTACTCCGAGTCAGTTACCGTGGCAGTACCATTACAATAACCTGGTCAGGAACAGGTTTTATTATCTAAACTCTGAGTTTCTGTCGGCCTCCTCCCTTTTTTAAAAGACGAAGCGGTATTTCTCGCCTTAGCCTTAGTCATTCAATGCCCACATCTCAGTCACACAAAGAACAAAGTTATGAGAATGGCTTGTCCTTTTTGGGGGGGATCACATAGATGAAGAGGCTGTATTAATTTGAAGAGAATTACATTTACGTCAGGCAAGGATTTTGAGACCCAGAGTGGATTTTTCCGCATAACGTTATATTTTTGTTTGAGCGTTACAGTTTTTCATTGCTATCAATTATATATATCCATAATTGAATCCATTTTTACCTCCCTAACATTACCCATTGTGGCCGTGCTCTTACATTTCTTTGCTAATGGAAGCTTTCTGTTTTGGGGATGTGGAGTAAGTAAGGCCACTGTATGCACTGTATGTATTTGTAAAAAAAAATGACATGCTCAAACCTTACCTGACTAAATTATATTTTACATTTCATTTTCAGCTGCTGCCATGTTCTTTTAATACCTGCAGGATTGCACCTACATGACAATTAAAATGAAAATAAATAACATAGTTTTAAGTTTTACCTTCGGTATTACTGCAAAAAAAATAAATAATTAGCTTCAGTTCACTGACCTTCAACAGGGCCATGTACTGTAACTACAGTGGATTAATGGGATTATTTTAGTACTGCTTATATTCTAAATGTCATATCAACCTCTACCACTCGATCAATAAAAAAGGCAGCCACACAAGTGCACTTTTAAATCTCTTAAAAACTCAGTCAACATGTGGGACAAGTGGGAACCTTACATTAAACATTTCCACTGAACATTAAGTTCAAGTTTTATGCATTCTTGATTTGTCAAATTTGTTGTAGAAACTATGCAGTAGCCTATTTTGTGTAATTTAATGCAATTTCATCTGAAATAACTTCAAAATTATGGCCAATTCCAGTAAAAAAGGTCAATAAACGTCACACATTACATTACTTATTTTTTATTACACTTAAATATTTCAATACTTTGGCTGTAAACTGACGCATTAACTTGAGCAGCTATGTTTTCCCACACTGTCTCTGTTTCACAAATGCAGTGGTGTTGCTTTTATTTTTAAATATGTGCGCATATTTACTGTAACTTTGCATGAACACATCAAGAAAAATTGTGATCTGTTTTTTTTTTCAGATGTTGCCATGGTGACT
>JAUMHP010000040.1:11403219-11418581 GCA_032361065.1 Enteromius trimaculatus | reverse complement strand
ACATTTTTTTATTTTATTTATATATATATATATATATATATATATAGTGATGAGCGTTCCGAGGAGTCATCAGTGCCGTCCTGGAAACGGACGAGGAACACCTGCCCTGCTTTGTCACCGACCGATTGGTCACACCTGAAGCTCATCAGCCCCTGGCTACATAAGCCACATGGGCAGCGACAGAGAGGGAGAACCTTCCCCACGAGACCACACGCTAATGCTTCCTCTCCTTTTGTCCCTGACAGCAGCCTGTGACCGATTGGCCTTTACCCCACAGGAGGACTTTATTCACCGGCTCGAAGAGAAATCAAAGAACACAGTGAGCATTAGAGCACAACTTATCTTCTCACCTTCTTGTAAATAAATTCTACCCTCTGGAGCTTTCACTGAATATTCTTGTCATGTAATTCTTCCACCTGTGACATCTGGTGGAGAATGCGGTCAGTGCAGTGAAGTGACAAGTAAGCCCTCATTACCGCACTAAAATTCATCACTCCGCGACCAGTGGGCAGCCACTGGCACCTGGCCGGTGGAGGTGGGAGTGATGAAGAGTCTTTCTGTGCCGGTTTTGCTGGGAAGGGACTGGCAAGGGTTTGACGCCTTCTCACCTCCAGCCTGCCAGCCCAGAAGGGAGTCGCAGAAGATGTAGGTCAGCCAACAGGAAGACCCAAATTCCAGCACTTCAGGCCTCTGACAGCGGTAGAAATGGTGGTCTCCCTGCCAAAATACTAACCTCTTCTATGATGTCTTCCAGCAGGTGATGGGAGGGGGCTCTTTCGCAAAAGAAACAATGTGAGGATGACAGGCTGAAGCACTGCTGGACCGAAATCTGGGTCATCAAGGGCAAGGATGCTCAGCCTGGTCCCCATCCTCTCCTGCACTTTGTGGTACAATACGGTCTGATCTACTGCATTGTTCAGTGGCAGGGGGAAGGAATAGATGTTGTTGGTTGTCCCCGAATCCAAGATGGCAGGCCACCTGGGGGCGGCCAACACTGTCCAAAGGATTCGGGACCACTTTTACTGACCAGGACTAGACGGCGAGGTACAACGATTTTGTCAAGCCTGTGCAACCTGCCAGAGGAAGTTGCCCAGAACTCCTCCCCACAGCCCACTTATACCGCTACCCATCATCAAGGTGCCCTTCAAGCGCATCGGTATAGACCTTGTGGGGCCGCTGCCGAAGTCTGCCCATGGACATGAACACATCCTGGTACCCCAAAGCAGTTAAACTCCGCCGAGTCACCGCCAAAGCCATTACCCATGAACTGTTGCCGCTAGCCAGTCGAGCCGGCATACCATCCGAGACACCGACCAATCAAGCTACCCCCTTCATGTCCCAGCTAATGACTGACCTCTGCAGACTAATGACCTCGTGGAGAGATTTAACCAAACATTGAAGCAGATGTTGAGACGTTTTGCTGCCCCGTCCTGCCCCGTACCTGCCCCTGTGACAAGCCTCACGAGGAGTCTTCAAACGGAAGTCTCCCTGTAAAAGGACAAGGAACACCTGCCCTGCCTCCCTACATAATCCACATGGGAAGGGAGAACCTTCGCCATGAGAGCTTATGCTAATGCACAACTTACCTTCTCACCTCTCACCTTCTTGTAAAAAAAATCCACCCTCTGGGGCTTCCACTGAATATCCTTGTTGTGTGATTCTTCCACCTGTGACAATATACTAAAATAAAATAAAAAGAAATTGCACTATGACATTATTAGTACTAATAAATGATTGATCGTTTCAAAAACATTGTTTGCAGAGCACTGAAAGATAAAGCTCTTTTTACATTTGTGCTCAAAATGCAAGCAATTTAAAGCTAATTATAATCAAAAAGCAGTCCAGAAGGTTTTCTTGTATGCGATTAAATGAAAATTTATGTCTGGATACCTCTATCACACATGATGTGTGACAGTTAGACACCTAGTTATTATAATCCAAAAGCCTGGCATGTTAGTGCTGACAAATACAAATACAAGCAGTGGTGGTAAATTAGCTCTGGCATAGCGGCCAGAAGATCTTTGTGAGCAGATGGAGGAAGCCGACCTCCAACGCAGTGCTCTGATGCGATGGTAGAGCTTATCTACAGGTGTATATAAACAAGTATGTCCACCAGGTTTTAACACAGACCCAAACGCTAAATAAACTCCTGCTATCATCTCCAGAGAGTTTCCTTCGCTCAAGCATTGGCTTTCAGACAGCAGCATGTTATGAGTATCCTCTGTATCCAGAAAGAGCTCATATTTAATTTAGGAAGGTTCATATGGCTAGGTCTGGCGGAGACTAGTGTTCAGACGGCTGGAAGTGAGAACCATCTGGCCAGCAGAGAGCCCTCATCTGCTGCCCAAATCTGACTCTGTTTACTGGGTAGAGAGGAGAGACGGAACTGCCAACTGGAAGAGCACAGAGGATAGAATGACTTTGTTAGCGATAAAGCTAATGGTTAGCTTTTTTACCGCCAAGCTAGCAGGTGTAGAAGTGCTGAAAAACGCTTAATAAAAACAACTAATTTTGCAGGAAGGGTATAGATGAATTCATTAAAATGTTGGGCACTAATACAGGGCACAAAATCACAACATGTCATTTTTAGTGGGTGCAGCATGGAAAACATTGCTGTCTGTCTTTAGTCAGTGTGAGAAGCTGTCAAAGCTAAAGCTAACAGCTGTGACAATATGGCCATTGCATGCTAGCTGTGCATGTCTCATGGGAGAAAGAGCTAAACTAGCCTGTCGAGTATGTCAGCGACATCAATCACAAAGTGCGAGTGAGCACTTTAAAACAGATGTCACAGACAAGACAGAACTATTGGCTAATGCCGATAATTCTGAAATTCTGACAGTCTCTGACAGCAAGCAATTTTAAAGGGATTAGCATCTAAAAAAGAACACAGAAAATTCAATATCAATGTTATTTTGCAGCTTACAGAAAGAGCGAATATGAATCTTGATTATTAGACTTGTCTATTTATGTCCAAACAGATCTATTTCTCTTTCACTTCCCCAAGCTGTTGATTGAGTGAAAAAGGGAAAGAGTACAGCAGAAGGGATTGTGGGTTTTAATTAGATTTGTACCTGTCGTATCTTTACTCAAAAGACACCGGCAAGTCACTGAAAACAGGAGATTCAAGCTAAATTGCACTCATAACTGTGGCTGGCAAATTAATTGATGTCGTTTAAGGAGCTTATGAAGATCCATTTAGTACCCATTGTCCTCAAAAGTTATCAAGAGAATAATTTAGGTTATTGCTTGCGTATGCGGGTCATTGCTGTGATGTGTTTGAGAGACACTTAATGTGCGTGGGTAAATTACATAAATCAAGCAATTACATGTTTGGCTCATGAATATTTATTAGATGACAAATTATTTCACCAATAAAAAAGAGGATGTAACTCCCCTTAAATGAAGTGCCTTAAATGAATACAAAACATCCTTCTGGGTTTTATTCAAAGCTAAGAGGAATCATTTGAATTAATTGAAGGTAGACAGTACAATAAGCCATACTTATATACGTTGACTGTGGGATATTATCAAAGAGAGTGTATTCAAAACTTCAGCGTCTTAGATCAGACCCAAATGCACACAGGAAAACCACATTTTAGAGACTGAAATGTTAAGACTCTATAATGTAAAAATTGGGTTTCTGCTGAATGTAAATGTAAAGATATGTAAAGTGATATCTACTTTTTAATACACTTACATGCTTTGTAAGGGGCGAATTGTGAATACTGATTAATTTTATATTGAGCGGCTTCCTTTTGAGATGCGATTGTCATACATTTCTGATTCAATTTATTTAATGACTCGCTTCCAATGTAAAAATTAAAAAAAAGAAAAAAAAAATCTATATAAAGAAAATTTGTTTTTACTTATTTTAATATGGTTTATTTTAATTTGATCTTTTATACTCAGCAAGGCTGCATTTATTTGTATTATATGTAAAATATTACTACACATGTGTTGCAACTTGAACGTTTTGGTCACACTTTATTTTAAGGTTAAATTAACCAATAACTACTGATTTATTAATAGTTGTAGTTATTGATTAGGAATATGCAGAACATATCATGTGTGCTTTATAAGTACTAATTAGCAGCTAATATGTTAATAATAGGCATATTAATAGGCAAAATTGGTCCCTATAAAATAAAGTGTTACCAGTGTATTACATTTTTTATGTTTTTCCCTTCTTCTCCACAGTTTTGTATGATGAATGAATTATACAGTAATTGCACTTGGCCACATGAAATGTCTATTTTAAGACCAAGAAGAAATTTCCGCTAAACATATATTTATATTAGTATACATTCATACATTTAGTATTTTCTTTTACTAATTCATCACAGAAATAAACCTGACCATTTTCATTTTACCGACCAAACACTTCTCATCGAGCCTAAATTGCTCCCGCTGTTTCTCCATATAAAGTACATTAAACTAATTGGGCGATTTGTCCAACCATCACTGAAATGAATTGCATAATTTGTTTCAATTGGATTATTTTTTCTCAAAATGGTCAAATGTAGTATGAACCTAATCCAAAACTCAATAAATTTGGGTTGATAATTTGGTGTGTGATGATGTGTAAAGCAGGCAGTTGGATATCGGGGACAATTAGAGGAGGAGAAGGTCTTTGTGTGGGTGAGTTGTCATGAACGGCCCATCGTGCCCTTCCAAAGGAATGAATAATGGATCATCGAGTCAGGCACCATCAAATAATAACAAACACACAAAACAGGTTGGCTTGGGAAAACTAGCTGAGCTCCAAAATGCCAAGACTGAATAATTCAAACTGCATTCCCTCACTGCACACCACGATTGCCTCATTCCGACCAGGGCGATGAAAGACGGGAGAAAAACAGAGGGAGGGGCGGAGCTCTGAATGAAAAGGGTGCTAGGAGGAAAGAATGGAAGGCGGAAAAGGCCAAAGAACAAATTTTGGACTGTACAAAGAGAAAGAGCAAGGGAAAGGAGCACAATCTGTTGACGACCAACAGGAAGAGCATGCAGGCCAATTCTCCAGTGCTCTGTATTCATGCTGCATTGTGTCCTGAATAGTACTGACTTGTTAGGCAGGGTCAGGCTCCGGAGCTGGGAGGGGGGCTGGCTACCACACAGAGCCCAGAACGGGTGGACATGGCTGGGGAAGAGCAGTGGGGAAGGAGGGTCGAGCTCTGAACTGCTCTAGAGCCGCATGCCCATTGATCTGACACCAATTAGCATAGTATCCATCTGCTGCAGACTCCAAATGGGGTGTGGAGCCAAGAGGCAAACCATCAAATTCATGCCACAAACATAATACTGTATAGTCATTCTTCATGCCCTATTTTGGTATTTATGTCTCACTGGAGATTTTTTGCGCCAGCCCTTTGCAACTGCTTTGTCATATTTTACAGTATGACCCCTTGGGTAAGGGCCAAAATTGAAAATGCAAACAAACTAACCCAAAAAAGCATTTTTGGCAATATTGCCAATGTTTTGGAAGAGAAAAAAATTCTGAACAAAGAGGTCACAGACATTCAGTCAATTGCTGCGCTCCAGTCGTTTCTTCATTAGCCGGCAATCATAAACGGCCATCGTAGCAACAATCATGCTGCATGACTGTGCCTGAAAATTTCTGACACCACCAGGCCATTAATCCTCCGTCAGTGAACTTGTCAAACCAAGTGATCCAAGGCTGTTGAGTTTGCCCAAGGATGAGAGAAATCTTTTGTAATTCCTCAAATCTGAGAAGGCAAAATCGTGACAAAAAAATAAATAAATAAAAAATCACACAGTGTGCTTTGCACATGATAAACAGACACACACACAGGCCTAAAGATTCCCTCAACATGAAAAATTATGGCTTAAAGCTGTTTTTTTCACACACAGAGCTAATTTTTTTGTGTGTAGGAAAATAGTGTCTAATACTGTGACTAGTTTGTATGGCAGTACTGTCATTATTATTTTGGTAAAAATGTTACCCTAATGACAACTATACTGTACGGTTTTTAAAAAAAAAATGGAAAATAATAAGAAAAAAAATTCTTACCGTTACAGTAGCTGTCCCCTGTCAGAAAAAAAAGCTGAATATATAGTGTTACTATAGCTGAAAAAAATTATGTTGGTGGAAATGACAGACTAAAGCAAGATTCTGCTAAAAAGTGTTAGATTAACAGTAAATGTGTAAATGTCTTATAGAGTTATAAACTCTCTGCCTTCTTATACAGTGCACTCACATTTTGAATGTGATTCACTGGCCAAAATAATATGGATAAAAAGACAGCTGCTAGAAAAATTAAGTGAACTACTGTAAATATTTATAGTATGT
This sequence comes from Enteromius trimaculatus, assembly GCA_032361065.1. Taxonomy (NCBI): domain Eukaryota; kingdom Metazoa; phylum Chordata; class Actinopteri; order Cypriniformes; family Cyprinidae; genus Enteromius; species Enteromius trimaculatus. The sequence continues at coordinate 11,412,274 of JAUMHP010000040.1, read as the reverse complement.
CAGTGTGCTGATAGAACTGATTGAGAAGAACATGCAGCGCTATGTACTGTATGGTGTAAAGAAAAAGAACGCAAAATATGGTGAAGGGAGCATCATGATTTGGGGCTGCTTTGCTGCCTCTGAGGACTTGCCATTGTGAAGGAGAAAATGATTTCCCAAGTTTATCAGGATATCCTACAGGATAACCTCAAGGTGGCTTATTGCAAGCAGAAGCTCAGAAGAAACTGAGCGATGCAGTAGGATGATAACCCTAAACACTGAAGTATATCTACTATAGAGTGGCTTTAGAGACATAAAACACCAGATGTCCAAAGAAGATGAGTGAGCAGAAGCAATTCTGTCGGGAGGAATGGCCCAAAATGGACTCCTGGACATTTGCAGGTCTAATACACAGCTATAGGAAGTAGTTATTGTGTGTTCCACCAGTTAATAAAACACTTCACTTACTGTGTTTCAGGGTGTACTCACACTAGGCAGTGTGAACCATGCCCGAGTGCGTTTGACCACCAAAGCACAGTTCGTTTGACTAGTGTGAGTGCTCCGAACTGTGCCCGGGGGCGCGGTTCGTTTTGCTATCCCTGGCCCGCTTGGAAGAGATGTGCAAGAGCACGGTTCAGTTGGACTGCTGTGAGAGGGGCTGTGGACCACCACGGACCAAACGACTCAAAATTACAATCCCCAAAGTAAACAGAGCGATGGACTCCATCGAGTTCAGCGAGAGCGCCGCTTGTCCTGTTTATCCTAATACTGTCACACAATAATGACATAAGTGTGCTTTGACACGAATGCTGAAAACCTATGTGAGTGCAGGCCAGAGGGGGAGTGGGGAGTGGGGGAAATCGTACTCGGGCCCAGTTCACGGCAACCATGCCTAGTGTGAGTACACCCTCACTTACTGTACTTTTTCCTCCATCACTTAATGAGTTCGTTCAATAACGTCATAAAAGATCATGACTGTTTATATTTTATTAGCTTAGAAATATTGTGCTTGGTGATATTTAGAGACTTTGGTGAAGATCAGATCACATATCCTGATTAATTTAAGCTGAAAACTAGGAAACTGAAAATAGTTAATTCACTTTTTCTTACAACTGTAGATATGCTTACAGTTTTATTCACTATTCAATATTATTATTGTGAACTATTTTGGCCATGATAATTGTGTAAATACATTCTGATAACGTGATAGTTCTAATGTCTACTTTAGTAGGCCTAATAAATGTTAGAATCTATTAATTACTAATTTTTGAGAAGAATAACTGTAGATCAATTAAAGAATCATAGGCTTATTAACTGACTTTCTATTAATTTAAATATGTAATCATGTAATGTCAATTACAACCATCTCCCAGCAGTCTACAGTACACACAGTTTTGCATAATGTGATTGATCAGGGTTGGGGCTGAACAGGAAGTTAGGTCTCCAGGAACAGGATTGGACCCCCTTGATTTACGACAAAACATGTCTTCATCTTCAAAATCTTTTTGTTCCCTTTTAGGAGTTCCCTTAGTTTACTGAAGTCAATGATCTACACACAGTCAGACATCATGAATTTATTCCACAAATACAACTTCTTTCAATAACAGAGGATGCTATTAAGAAAAATACAGGTGGTCTTGTGATAACAAAATAGCACCTCCAATTTAAAGGTAAACCAAAGAAAACGTATCTTTTGGAAGAAAAAAAAAAACATAAGATTTTAAATGATACAATGTCAAGGTGAGAGTTATGATGAAAAAATGATGTAAAATTTGAAACTGAGAAAGCAAGAATTTTGAAACAAAACAACACTCTGACATCTGATACCCAATAGTTTGATACCAATTTCTCTCTCTTTCTCTCTTCCAATAAAGAAATAAGCGATCAATGTATATTTACTTTTCAAAGAACGAGAATTCACATGCTGACTGATGCAACTAACAGATGAAAGAAGAATAAACAGCGCAGATCAGCTCTGAACTCTGAAATCCTGTTTGATAGGAAAAGTCAAGTGTAAACAAAAGTGGAAGACATAAAGGAGATGTGAGCAATCTCAGCAGGTAGACTGGCGAACACTGTTTATGAAGGACATAGAAAGTAACAGAGAAAGAGAGAGAGAGAGAGAGAGAGAGAGAGAGAGGGGTAAGCAGTGTGAAATTACTCTGGCAGTGTGACAGTAGCAGTGGGGGAAAAGCAGCGTTAGCCAAACGCAAACACCCCTCAACTACTTCCCCATGGGCCCTCAGTTAATTATTCACACACACACACACAGAATAATTACACTACCTCTCTATGTCTCTACATGTCCTACTCTGCATCTTATACTTTATTTCTTTCATTCCTTCTTCAATGTGTGCAGTAACTTCTAATTCTTTTTCTACCTGTTTGTTCTGTCCCATTCATTTTTTTTCTTCATATATCACTCTTCCAAACCCTCAAACCCACACATACACACAGGAGGTTTTGCACCGGTGGGAGGCAGGGAGGTGTGAAATCAGCAGTGTGTATGCATTTCTGAACACAGCAGTGTGTTGTTGTGTCCCTACTGTTTTAAAGGTCATGCACTCTGTGACACACACACACGTGCATGTGAATACAACTTAACCCTCTTGTTCTGTTGAGACTGACTTAGAGGATTTCCGTGTACAAATCATAGTCATTTTACCTCTAATTGTCAGTTCAAAAAATCTTCAGATAAGTTCGGCTGACCCAATCTTTACATAAAGACTTTGTATGGCTTCAGAATGTGACACGACTTGTTTGTAATGTATTTATACTGTGTGTTACTGATTAGTTTGTGCAATGAATACCTGTGACTGCACTTGCCTGTGTGTGTCTTTTTTATTGTCCAGAGGTGGGTAGGTTTAGGGAAGGGGTGGGGTTTTGGGCTCCAATAAAAGTAAAAAATGAAGAAATGTATGTATGCATGCAAACCATTACATTAAGCAAAATAACTGAAAGCAATGGAGGACCATTCTTGTCGACTAAAAAGGGGTACCTTGAGCTTTAAAAAGGGATGCAAAAGGGTCTTGACCAAGTGTCAAAATGTGACGAGTTGGCGAGAGACTGTGTTGAAAAAAAAAACCCAAAATGACACCCAAACCCTTAATCAAATCATAGTGAGCTGAAACTGTAATACAGTTTTGTAAAATGCAAATAATATGACAAATAGATAAGAAAAAAAGATGCAAAAAATTGTTTGTTGCTTATTTAACATTTAATGTTTATTAGGCTGCTTTCACTTTAAGAATGAATGCACAGATTCAATATACTGACAAGCATATATCTATCTATCTATCATCTGTTTTAGACTGATTCATTTTCTAAGCTATATTAATGACCAACCAAGTCCATAAAACAGTATAGTACAGTATGTAAATATCCTAACAGACACCTTAACATCTTCATTAATCGAATACATTTTTCACTGTTTTTTTGTTTTTTTTCCTAACTGCCATCTGTGTATGTGAACTTGCGAAGGAAGAGAGCGTGTTTGTGTAAGTATACATGTATCGTTATGGTGGACAAGAATTGAATCGAAAAGCAAACATGCAGTCCCAGAAATCCACAGGAGGCCTCTCCTCCCCCTCACTGAGTTGAGGATATCAGCATGGGAACTTTTAATTTAGCAGATAACAAAATTAGCTGCGGGAGCCAAATTTAGAATTACACAGAACCATCATCAGATGGATGGCTTCATGACAGATGGATGGATAGAAGGATAGATGGATTGCTTTATCAACCCATTCACTAAAGGAATTATGCAAATCAGATAAGGTTGCATACACGCCTCTAAAATAAGTGCTGAATGCAAATTGAAAGTTGCAATTCCCTATCTATCTAACAGCACGGTTTAGGTTGTAGAAGATGCAGCAAACACTAAATAAACTATATTTAAACTGACATGAGGTTAAATGACAGAATAACAACAAAATAATCATAAAAAACAATAAATGTAAAATAATTAAAATAATATAATTTAGTAGTATTTTTTTTTTCATTTATATTTAATTACCTACTTTTTCAATTAATATAGTGAATTTAAAAAGTATGTTTTTGCTCATAATATGCCGTGTTATACTTTTATATGCATAGAAGTTTCTAAAGCATAAACATAAATTTTGCAGATTCTATTTATATGCTTTTTAACATTAATATTTACTAAAAAACAATATGTACTTACAGTTAGACACATAAGGTCCTAACATCAAAGTTATGGCCCCTCAGGTCACACAGGCCTCAAGGTTGCTGTTATATCCAAGCAAACTGTGTTTTTCAACTGTACATCTTTGACCTTATTTGAAACGCCTATATAAACCAACCAGCTCATTCATAATTCAAACCAACAGTTATTCCTTTTGGCCGTTCTGTATTCATGGTCCTAATAAAATATGTGTTGCATATTAAAAGCGCATTCACGCTGGAAGCGGTGTCAGTCCTTGATATTTAAAGGTCGTAAAAACAGTCCCGGCAAAGGTGTATTAACACTACAGCTACCGGTGAGTGAAGAATGACAGGTGGAAGAGGAAACATGAGACTTCAGCTCTTAAGAGTTTGATAAACCATTTTAAAAGAAATCGATGTCTACACAGCACTACATGCATCTCCCTTGGCAGCGCAGTGGAAGCTTAATATATCAGACGCACCAGAACAATGTTACTGGACATCAATTTAAGGCTGGTCTGAGTCTCTTGAGTGGAGAACCATTGCTGTAAAGAGATGCTTTTTATGTTTTTTTTAGATCCACTCTGAATATAAAATCCAGGAAACAGGAAATTTAATAATCAAAGAAAACTCACAAAGTACATGCAAGGTAGACACTTAGCACTCAACGTGAAAACTTAAAGACAGACACAGAGGGTAGACACACAGACACTTAAATGCACCGACTAATTAAGACATAACTAAGTACACCTGGGGAAGACAGCTGGGAGAACATCAACTAATAATCACATGAACAAAAGAAATACCAAACATGGACATGGGCAAACACAAGGGGAGCAAAAGCACATGGCACACTAAACACAAAGTCTGACATCGCCTCCCCCTCCCGGAAGGTGCGTCCTCACACCAAGAACAATCTCAAGGGAAGAGGGGGTGGGCACCCTGAATGCCGGATGGGGTAGAGACCTTGGTTGTCTCCAGGGTGGTTCTGGAGCTCTGGGAAGCCATGGCAGGTCCGGACACTCGGGATGCCATGGCGGATCAGGAGCCTTGGGAGGCCATGGCTGATCTGGAGCCGGCTGTGGCCTTGGGGGATCTGGAGCCAGCTGTGGCAGTGCTGGATCCTGTGGCAGTGGCGGATCGAGGGCAGCCTGTGGCTGTGGTGACTCAGGGGCAGCCTTCGGCTGCCGCCGGACCCTAAAGCCCTCCACCCCCGTTCAAAATTCAGCACAGACTCTGGAGCTGGAATCAGGATCGGCACTCCCCGCCGTAATCTAGGGGCTGGAATCGGGATCAGGTCTCCTGGCCGAGACTCTGGAACTTGAATCGGGGTAGGCTCTCCGGGCTGTAAACTAAGGACTGGAATCTCCTCTCCCGGCTGAGACTCTGGAACTGGAATCAGCTTGACAACTGGAATCGGAATTCTGACAACGATTTACCTCCATACAGAGCTGGTTTCGCAAGCGGAATCTGCCGACAAGCTAGGCGCGAGCCGGGCAATGGAGGCTGGCCTCCTGGCTGTTGCTCACATGGCCCGGGAAGAGGTGTGAGCCTGTTGAGGAGGCGGTGGAGGATTTCTTCCGGGCTGATCATGTTGATTAAGATGATTCTTCCCTTTCTATTTGGGTCAGTCTTTCTGTCACGCTGGTAGTACTCACACATAGTGGATTATGTGTGAGTATTACCAGCGTGACACTAATGTTCTCGATCTCTAAATAAACGGAACACATTTTTTTTAACACATTAGCGTTCATTTGCAGCAAATGTAGTCAGGTATACATGTGTCACTTGTACTGTGGTCAAATGAAATAAACTACCGTCATAGCCAATCAAGTTCCATTTTCTCACTTCAGGGAACTGAAGGACATTTAATTCATCTCTTTGTATATCAACACAATTAGAATCTCAGCACCGTGACTGAAAGTAGGTCTGATAATGCAGTTTCACACAGAGAAAGAGAGCGAATGAATAAAGTCATTGTGCTATAGAGTTTTTAGATTTTTATGTAAGTCATGTAAAGTCAAAAGGAGCATTTGATTTTATGAACGGATTTTTATTATGAACTGATTTGTGGAAATCATGATACTTGTTGATAAATACAAGTTCAAAAGGACAGTGTTGTTCTAAATATATATATTTTTTTTTAATATACAGTTTAATAAACTGTACATTAATTTCAACAAAGTACTTCCTTATACTTACAAAAACTGTACCATGGTTCAATTATTGTTTTTGTAGCATGGTACCTAAAATTATATTACCATATACAACATGCTACATGCATTCCTGATACATCATAGTATGGTACCATGAGTTTAAATACCAATTTAAATATTGAGCTAGAAGGATGGAAGGCACCTGGGCAGGAGTGTGAACGCTCATGGTACTAGATGCTCGCTCCAGAAGGAGGGTGAGATGGGGCAGGTCATTCACAAAACACTGCCTACAGTTAGCAGTGACCCAGCAACCACCTCTTCTTCATTATACAGAGAGAGTGAGTCTCCTCTGACCTCTAAAACAGCAAAACACAGGCACCCGCAGACATGCACAGCACCCACTGCATTCAAAACAGCACCACACCTCTCCCTGCACAGGAGAAAAAAAGAAAAATAACCCAGAAATATTGTTCGTCAGCAAGATTAGAAAAGCAATATCGCTCACTAGAGAGGAAAGACGCATGTGAAAGGAGGCGTACAGAGGGTGGGCGGCTTTACAAAACCAATGCCAATGCAAAAAAAAACCTCACAAGACAGGAGTTGCTGAGCATTATGGGGGCTTTTCAGATGTGTTAAGCAAAGCAGATACTCTTTAATTTCTGGGGAAGGAGGAAGGAAATAAAGGAGAATTGAAGGAGACGTTAAATTCTTCATTAATAATAAAGCGACACCTGGATCCCAGAGAAGAGAAAGAGAGCGCTATTGAGCTAAACAAATGGAAATTCATATTGCATGAGGCATGTGTGTGTGTGTTTAGTGTGACCTTTTCATTTTATTGGAAGTAATTTTTATTTGTGTCTGTCTGCTTGTGTTTGCATTAGTGTATTTGTGTGTGTGTCTACAAGTCTTAAAAAATGCTGTCAGGATTCGGGTTGGAACCCTCAATGAATAAACAAATAATGAAATAAAAGATAAAAATCAATCACCGCATGAGCATTCAGTGTCTTAACTCCCTCATTATCACTGTGAAGGTTATTTCACGCTGAATCCACCATCGGCCGACAGGAGCCATCTGGTTATGCCTGTTCTGTTGGACACTTCCTATTTAATAAACAGGATGTATGATTATGACGAAGTGCATGATCGTCAGGCTGTGTTAGCGCTGTCTGCACAGGTTGCCAAACACAGTCGCTGGCTGAGAAAACTAACATCATCAAGTAGTCTGACACTCTGAGGTAAAATCACACGTACGTGAAACTTGAACACTTAGCACATCAGTCACACATATAGAAAAAAAAAAAATATATATATTTATTGAGTAAATTTATTAAACTTTTTCCTGAACGTCCAAGTCTCACCTGACTCATCCTGGAACAATATGCGTATCCAGTCTTTTGTTTCTAGTATATTCTATATATTAGTCAAAATAATGTACAGGCAAACCAAAAATGATGACTTACAGATATATGTTTTAATATGTTGGTAACACTTTATTTGATGAACTCTTAAAGTAAAAGTTCACAAACACAAAGGAAGATATTTTGAGAAAAAGTTTGTAACCAGGCTGTTTTGGGTAACCACTGACTTCCATTAATAATAATTACTGTAAAAAAAAAAAAAACTATGTAATTCAATGGTGACCTAACAGCCTGGTTACAAACCTTTTTTTCAAAATATCTTCCTTTGTATTTGGCAGAACAAAGTAATTAATTAAGGTTTGGTACAGTACTTAAAGGTAAGTAAATTTTTGGGAGAATTATTCATTTAACTAGTTCCTTATTAGCATGCATATTACCAAAAATATTATTATTTTGATTGACATTCATTAGTGTTATGTAAGCACATATTAATGCCTAATTCAACATAACCTTATTTTACATCCCTCCTACCTAATTTGGCACAGCTACAGTATATCACCCTGCAGCTTAAGACTGGTTGTCCACTGAAGCTAAGCAGAGCTGAGCCTGGTCAGTACCTGGATGGACAACCTCCTGAAATAAGGTTGCTGCTGGTAGAGAATATTAAGGAGGCCAGCAGGGGTTGCTCACCCTGAGGTCTGTGTGGGTCCTAATGCCCCCGCATAATGACGGGAACTATACTGTCAAAAGGGCACCGTCTACCAGGTGAGATGTTAAAAAGACGTCTAAAAATACTACCAGTGAAACTGATAAAAGTTTGGGGCCAAACATTTTTAAGTTTTTCTTTAATTGCTAATGCTACATTTATTAAACAAGATTAAGCATTGCTTGGTAATTGGTTGACCTAAATTGGTATTATCTAATAGTGTGCTTAAATTAAACAGCTGGCAGCTATTTAACCCAATTCATTGCATACCTTTTTATCAAAGTTATCAGGCATTATCAAGATGAATTTATTCTGACACACCTAACTCTGAGTTCTTGTCATATTTTATTTCCATTTTTAAACTATAGAAAATAAACTGTGATAATGTGAGAAATGTTGAAGGGGTCTGAATTAATTTGGCTATTACTGTATTTTCCAAGCTGATAATTGAAAATAGACCTTTCATAAGCTCTATTCGGACGGGACTAAATTCCAAACAGCGTTTGAGTTAGAATTATTTCCAGACGACATCTGTCATTTCATATATGCATTCGGACGGGACTAACAAGTGTTTAAAATTTAACTGGAAATTATGTGCTGGGCATCCAGCCAGAAGAGAACTGGACCCAACTAAGTCTGGTTCTCCCAAAGTTTTTTTCCCCCATTCTCTCATGGATGGGGTTTTGGTTCCT
>JAUMHP010000040.1:11365700-11379158 GCA_032361065.1 Enteromius trimaculatus | reverse complement strand
CGGGGGGGAACTAATATTCGGGGGAGAGTTCCCGCTGCTGGTGATCGGGAGGAGCCACAGAGGCGCCGTCTGTGACAATTACAGGTGTGCATCTTAACACAGAACAATGACACTGACATGTTTTAAGATATATCAGAGCAAGATATTTTCTTTTGAGACAGCTCAAACATGCAATTTAGTCTGGGACTAGCTTAAGCCTTGTCTGTGAAACTGGGGGAAAGACTCTTCTTACTGTAATAATAAATTACATAGTTTGATATAGCCCCCTTATATAGTTTGTGATTTTATTAAAATAGCTTTTTCAGAGCATCCAAATGGCAGTTTAACTACTTTAAATCATGACTAGCTTTTAACTTGGAAAGCAATTTCAAAGAAGCTTTCCTGACAATGAGGCAGCATATGAAACAAAACAATAGGATGAGACCAGGGACTTCCTGATGAAAATAACACAGACACACACTATATACCAATAATAAATTACAGAACATCATGAAATATACAGCAAGTCTGAAAATAAAATACATGCTTTCCTAGGCCACTAGAGAATGTGGACAAGCAGAGCACACATTCTCCAAACTACAGAAAAGTAACTGATAACCATCTCACTGTGTTTGTCTGGATGACTTAGAAACGAACACACGTTGTGGGCAGTAACTCTATGTAATGGAATTTTTACATGTAAATGTCTCATCTGTATCTTACACTTAAGTGTTGGTATTGTTAATAGGGGTGGACCTTCATGCATACTTTTTATTTCAAATCAAATGTTTATGATTGATCCGAAATGGCCACGTTGTAAATTTGTCCAGTTTTCCAATGAGACAGGTTGGTCAGGCCAGAAAATAGCACCACAGAGTTAGTCTATGTTTTTCTTTGTTTCTGCAAACATCATAAAACTTGAATAAAATGTTTTCTAAACTCATCAAAATGACACACTTCACCTTTAAGGTCACACTTGCTCATTCACACACAAATGCACAAACAAACTTCTCTAAGCCTAACCCACATAATCTAACCACCTCCTCCTAATTTAAATCCAGCCTGCAGCTTTTTCACATTTTTATTAGTGTTTATTTGTTTACCTGTTTGATGAATTATTCACATATTCCATCATTAATTAATCTATTCATTCTGTAGAAATGAGAAAACACAGCATCCTTGGGTGATGCATTATAGGAACTAGTGTAGGAAAATATCCAAAACGATCTGCTGTATCACTGCTGTGAATTTATTTTGGCCAAAATTAAAGTTATTTACGAATCAAAATAATTGTATTTATCAGATTTGCACTTGTTATGAGACAGGAAAACTGGGTCAAGTTCATATTACTTCCATATAAAACATTTTTTCATGCATGCATGCATGCATTTGTACTGAATTGGGTTAAAATGTATTTTTTATGTTATATACAGTACAAGTTAAAACATATATTGTCATGAGTGTCCTCGAACCTTCACTTAAAGGCACTTGCATCACCTCACCTCCCTTGGACTCTTCTATCATGGACTCAATTTCCCATAATGCATTGCACACTCTCACCTGTTCTCATTCATTAATTATCACCACCAGCTGCTGCTCATCACCACACCCACTCAGTCATTAGCACACTGCTTAAAATTTAACAACAGTCTCACAACAGTTCACCGCTAAGTATCGACCTACATTGACAATTTCTAAGCATTCCAGTTTCGTGTTTGTTTCTGTTGTTTTTGACCTTGCTCTGTTCTCTGACTCTGACTGTGATTGTTCGCTGCATGCCTCAACCCTTTGCTTTGTATTTTTGAACACGATTTTGCTCTGCCTCCATTGTACCTGTCTGCCTGTGTTTTTGACCCTGCCTGTTGACCACTGAAATAAAGTCCTTTGCACATGGATCCGAACACTCATGCCGCAGTCATGACAGAATACTTCGCCACCCAGGATCCAGCAGAACTATTCATGTTTCCACGGCAAGGTGACTACCAGTATGCACTGTCTAGACTCTGTGCTATCTTCCAATGAGGTACAGACATCGACAGCAAGGTGGCGGAGTTTCTGGGCTGCGGCCATATGGTTCCAGGGGATGACCATCTACTCAAGGATTGTTTTCTGAACGATTTAGATTCTGAGATCAGTCTCAAACTGCCTTGGGATTATCCAGAGTGGTCTCTGGCCGAATTTATTGACTTTGTTCTCTTGCACTGTGGATCCACATTCACTGTAGGAGAAGTGAAGAAGGAAATCGCCTATTGGGCGCCCAACCACCGCCCAACCATCATTACCCCAGAACCTCAACCGGAACACAACCACCACCACTGCACAAAATGGCTGCCACACCTGAACTATTGCACAAGATGGCTGCTACACTTGAGCAGTTGCACAAGATTGTCACCAGACTTCAGTACTGTAATAGGTTGGTATATTAACAATATATCAGTTAATGAAATTACAGCGTTTATCTGTAAATTTTACAGTTAAACCATAAAACCTTAAATGTTACCATATTTTTACAGTCAAATTCCTTCAACAAAGCTGGCAGGTTTTTACGGTATTTTTTTTTTTTTTTTTCAGTGACTATCCGTATACAAGTAAAAAAAATTTAATTAATTAAAATTTTGTTCCTGAATTTAATCTGAAATTCAGTTTCATAGTGTATACCAATTTCTTAAAATGTAATCAACTTTGTGCTAGACTGTGCAGTAACCTAATCAAATCGAATGGCAATCCCTACAGTCCAGCCTGACAATTCCATGGCTTACATTTTAAAACTGGGACTTTGATCCTGTAATGCTTTGGCAATACAAATGTACCACTATTTGTCATGCCAATGAAGCTCTCTGTGTGTGTGTGTGTATCCCCATGTGTAAAGAAGTGAAGTCAGCAGAGGTTGTGCATCAGTAGTCTGTTTAATAGAATCCCTGTGTCTTAACATGGCTGTCTGAACGTTAGTCAGGAATACTCTGCTTGGTGTCTTTAATCATACTTTGCGGCAAAAAGCTGCAGTCTCAGTAAACGCATATGTTTGACGAACAGCTCATAACCATTCAGATATCTTTAAAGATGCTCCTCTCACTGACATTGTCAAGGTGTGACATTAAATGTCAACAGGCTTTGCACACTTGATGTGCAAAAAGCTTTGTTGCTAATGGAAGTATTTCTAGTCTTGCAATATTGCTCACTTGTGGTGTAAGATGGAGTATTAGAATAAAGCTGCGAAAAAAAGCTGCTGCGTTTCAAGCTTTAGGCAGTTTTGACACTCAGTTCAATTGCTTGGTCCTAACCCAAGTTGCAGGGCTGTTCTAAAAATGGTCTCGGCCGGCAGGGGTAAAAAAAAAACTAAACTAAAAGCAAAAAGACAACTAATAGTGCAGTCACAAAAAAATTTCAAAAATGGTATTGATAGTCTTAAGAGGGAGAAAAAAATAAATTGCTGTCAACAAAGGCATTCTATAAATTTCTACAAGATTTTATATGTCACTTGAAAATATGACAAATATCGCTACCACTAATGCAATATTTAGCCACATATTTTATGTGTTGGGATGACAAATAACACGGTAACACTTTACAGTAACAGTACATAAATTATCATGTATACTAATACATGAATTAACAATTACTTGACTATAAACTAATGATAAGTTAAGACATCTTTTAATCAAGAACTAACTTAACCACGACATGACTCACATGAATCACTGCATGAATAACACCACCTTTATTACATGAATTCATGACATGACAGCTGCAGGTGGCAAATCTATAAACCATTTTGAGCCATTAAAGCATGTTTGATTTAGTTTACCACAAATTGTTAATTAATACATTAACTAACATGCAGTAACTAATATGTAATTAACTACTGCATAGTTTTGCATATCATTGGGCTGATGCTGCTTATGGTAAATATGGATACATTTCAAAGCTTAGTTTTATTAAGCAAAGGCAAATAGTCATTTAAGTACAATAAACATGTAAGTACTCACTATTAAAAACCAAAATGCCAAAATTGCCCATTTAGAAATACTATTCAATGGGTCACTTTTTTTTTTTTTTTTTTAATAATGTGTTGTTCACTTGGAAAAGTTTCATTCAAGATAAAGTATATATACGTATGTATAGTATATAAGTAAGTCATAGTGTAGCTGTTCATGGGCATTTTATTCATTTGGTGAAATCTGCCCAGTCCCAGTCCAGAACAAATATTTGAGAGGAGAAAAAAAAATGAAGCTATTCACATTATCAGAAGTCAATGCACCATAGTTTTAAAACTTGTATTTAAAGTTTAAAAGCTTATTTGTACATTTGGTCTTGATGCAAAACCATTTAAATGCACCAAAGTCTTGTTAAAAACAACTCAGTTCTGTACTACTTGTTGATGTTTAATGGCCACAGATGATGGCCTGGAAGGCACAGGACCAATTAACACAGAGAACTGCTGTCCCATGACAACCTGCAGTTCAATTTAATTAGCTGGATCAATAAGGGGCATGAGAAGGCAGTAACAGAAGACATTTCTGCTTGTTTCTGCTCATGTGAAGAGCTGTTTCCCAGGACGCAGTTTAGGCCTAGTCTACAGTGACAGCATCAACAAGCACTTGGCGAATCATCACTGACAGTTTAATTTAGGCTTTGTCGTAATCCAAGTTTAGGTTACATTGCAAAGTGGTGTTTTGTTTTTCATTTTGCTTTTTTACAATGCAGAGTAGTATCTTTGGAAAAGGACAAAAATCTGAATACATCAAAATGTTGATTTTGTGGCATTAAGGAGATATAACCTAAATGATTAAGGCATATTGAATTATTTAAAAAACAACAAATCTGGAAATCCCACAGATCTGATTGAGTTTGATGGAACAATTGCATTGGAGAGTTGAGCTTTAAATGTAAACCTGTGTTCCTAACATGGATGAATGTTATTGTTGATCTAGGAAGACCTTTTTTCACCAAATCTCTCCTTTTTATTTTTCCTCTAAAATAGGGCTGCTACTGGCAAAGTTTGAAAAATATTAGAACAGCAGTTTTCTAGGAAGTCGTTTTTGCTCTTTCTTTCAGGATGAAAAAAAAATGCCCATGGCCAAATCCGCAGGAAGTGCCCACTTATTCAAGAAATTTAACAACAGTGTATTCTGTTCCTGTCCTCACTCTAGGGTCTATCTTCAGCTACCGTGAGCGCGTCCAAGTCTGTGCGAGCGTTTATTGATGAATCACTTTCTTGGCAAGAATAAAAAGAGGCTAATGCACTCTTCGGTGGGTGTAAGAGAAAGAGCTAATGCGTGTAATTAAGCTATCGACGGCAGTTAGCGTGCTAGCGTCAGATCTCTGTGGACGTTATTGAATTCAGCGCCTATTGTGACAATAACGCTTCATTACTGAGACCTCCTTAGATTGATTGATTGGTGTAGTGCGAATCTTACAGGGGAGAATTTTGATTCTCAGACTGTTTATGGATCAATGTTTTCAGACTGCTTTTCTCACCAACAGCAGAATGCAGCTATTAAAACACTTGTCTTTAAAAAAAAAAAAAAAAAAAAAAAACAATCTAAGATATTTCCTTGCACAAATACAGAAGATACAGAAAGCAATAACCAGAGGAAATAACTACAAAAATCTAAAGTCTCAGTTTATTATTAATTCATCTCATACTGTATGTAAAGTATTGCTGCTCATGTTAAATATATTATTTTACTATTAATACAGAAAATAGAACCCAATGTAACCAACCAAGGTGATCATTCAGTTCGAACAAACCACTTTATACTTTAGCTCCTCATACAGCTTTACTCTAACTCTCAAGAAATCATGAATTCCCTTTCTGTTTTCCATTTCTGTGAAAATAACACCTTTGGCATAACTCTCACTATCATGGCTTTAAAGAAACCCTTTAAACAGGAATTGTGGACATTCTTTTTGCCATGCATTGTGTACATTTAAAATGAATGAGTGAAACAAATGCATTAAAAGCAACTGCAGCGTGTAAAATCTGTTTAAATTTGTTTTGTTAGAGGGTTCATAGTTTTTACTTCCAACTGCTGACAACAAATCCAGAGTTTTATCTGTTGCTTGCATGTACACTGCTTTAGATTCACAAATGGTTGTTTGAGTAAATACTGATGTAGCAGACTTTCAACTAAGACAAGAACAGACTGTAAAGCACCCAGTTTTCACTTTTTCATTAAACTTTTAGGCTTGGGCAAATCTAAAATCAGATATATAGTGCTCCCAAGTAGGGCTTTAGATGATATCAGAATATTTTTTTCTTTTATTAACCCATTAATATAACTTGCATCAACCCATTAAAGTAACTTGAATTTAACAAGGAAATATATCCACATCACAGTTAGATATTGCCTGATCACTGGAAAAAAATTGGCCCAGGTCTCTTATTCAACCTTTACTGGTTGATTGCCAATATACTGTAGATAGCAGACAAAAGACTAATTAGTTTAGACAGTTATTTTTTATTTTTATTTTTTCTCAGAAATGCTGATATTGTGGGATTTTCATGCACAACCATCTCTAGCAGTTAAAAAAAATGGTCTGAAAAAAGAAAATATCCAGTGAGCAGCAGTCTGGGATTCGGTGTGTGTGAAAAATGCCTTGTTGATGCCAGAGGTCAGAGAAGAATGGTCAAACTGGTTCTAGATGATAGAAAGGCAACAGTAATTTTAATCACCAATCGTTACAACCAAGGTATGCAAAAGAGCATCTCTGAACACAAAACATGTAGAATCTTGAAACAGATGGGCTACAGCAACAAAAATGCCACTGCTGTCAGCTAATAACAGGAAATTGAGGCTATAATTCACACAGCCTGAGTATTGTTACTGATCATGTCCAGTGTACCCATCTTGTGATGCTACTTTCAGCAGCATAACACACAATAACACAAAGCTCAAAACATCTCAAACTGGCTTCTTGGAAATGAAGATGTGTCACTAATGAGTCTTTAGCTTTTAGCGGAACGAGATATTCAGACCCATGACATGAATTCCCCATTCCACCAGGTCCTGAATTTGCTAGATTAGTTCATACAGGTTTGCTATCATTTTGATATTGACCAAAATATCATGTTAAGCACCTTGTTAAAACTACAGTTCTGAAGGCATAAGGGGTCCGACCTGGTATTAGCACGGTTTAATGAAGTGGTCAGTAACTGCATATCATTTTATGAATATTTTATTAAATAAAAATATATGAATTCAGGTCATTGTAGTTTGACTTGTTTCTTATCACTACTGTAGCAATGCAAAGCAATGAGGATTTATGCAGTTTTTTTTTTCTTGGTTTTCAAACTTTTGGAGGACACTGCACTGCAGGAACAAAGAAAAATATATACAGTAGGTGTCATGAAGGATTCCACATTTACTTGCAACCAAGTAACTCAGAATATATTTCTAAGATTTTTGCCATGAACCAACTAGTTCAATGAACCTTGATCTAGCAAATCTAATGCAATAGCTTTTTTTCTCAGAATCACTCATTGAATCATCCCAGGACCTTGTAAACATGGCTTCTTGAACCAAAGACGCAACCCACAGCACCAGACTTGCCTTGCCAAGTAAGCGTGCAATCAACCATGTGTGTGCCGTCTAAGGCAAGTCCTGGAGTGACCTCAGAACCTACCAAAATAATAAGAATTTTTTAAAAACACATCTACGTAAATGAGATGCAATGTTAACCCTTATTTGTTAGACACACCAATAACTTCCCCACCACTTTCTTTGGGCCAAAAAAAATGCCCTAAGGCCCCAAATGAAATTGGTTTCTAGAAGAAGCCAAAAATAATAGATTGCAACTTTAGGAGCCCAGAATAGGGACTCGTGAAAGCCAGCTGACGCCAGAGAGACCAGATGTCACCAAGATGTTAATGATTCTAATCTTTTCTCTGCATGATACTAGTGGAAGAAAGTTTCAACACACCTTCTCCAATGCCAATTTACATATGTGAAACATGACTTCCTCAAAATGGCGTATCAGATTCATTCATCTGGTCCAGTAAAAATTCAAGAACCTAAAGCTACAGCTTCAACTTCCACCAAATTCAACTCAATTGTCTGTGATGTGTTCCTAAACCTTTTAATTCCCAAAGGAACAGTCTGCTTAAAATCAACATTCACCCTGCTCTCATGTCAAATCTGTATGAACTTTATTTTTGTCCATCCACTGAAAGTCAGTTGGAGCCAATGTGGTTTCAAAAAAGATATTTTGTGTTGCAGAGAAAGCCATACAAGTTTGTCACAACACAAGGGTGAGTAAATGATGACAGGTCTTTCATTTTAAGGTGAACCACCCTATTATGAAGACATTTGAAAAGGTTGCCCCAAGATGCGACAATTTCCACCTCTCAGTATTAATCTTAACCTGCAAATAGCAAGAGAAAGTGAATAAAAGTCAAAGATAAAGGGAGATAGAGAAAGAAAATGAAATAAAACAGAAACAGAGAGGTAAAAGACAGAGTGAGCACAAAAGTGCGGGAAAGAGAGTCCAAGTTTACTTGATCTTATCGACTGGAACGCACATGCTGTCTGATTTCTGTTTACACACACACTCTCTCCTTTTGGGTGGAATTGATTTCCATTAACTCCACACGTCTTAATCAGGTCCTAATGCTCTCACTGACTGAAGGGAGCCCGAAAGCTCCAGTGTGTGTGGACTGGCAAAGGGTAAGGGGGCCGGAGAGTCTCTTCAGGGCCAGGTAGCTGTGTATGTCTATGCATTTATCTTTCAGCCAGTGTGTATGTGTCAGTTTGCCCAGCTGTCTCTCAGGTCCTGTTCTGATTAATTGAGAGTAAATGAGTATTGAGCTCCCAGACACTGAACACCCATTACACTCCTACCAATTAATAACCCCTCTCTCTCTCTCACACACACACACACAAATATGCACACACACACACACACACACACACAGTCTCTCCAACTCTCACTCTTTGATATGTGGGGGCTTTGGTTTACTGGCACTTTGATATAATCCCTGTTCCCCATGGTCTTGAATGGTGTTAGTGCTTTTGAATGATTACTTTATGGAGTGAGAGAATTATATGAATGCCAGATTGCATCCGGTTAAAGCAGTGCATTGATCAATTATTCACAAAAACAAAAATGACTGATGATGCATGATCTAAATCTAAATATTATAGAATAATTTTGGTATTTCTCACATTCATTGGCCCAGAAAAATATTTGGACACTTAGGTCATTGCAATTATAAAACCAAATCACTGTGGTTAAAAGAAAGCAAAAAGGACACTAAAAATCAAACAAAGAATGACTAGGAAAAGTGATTTTCCGATAACTTTGTTCGCAAATGTCATTTGGTTTGATATTTTGTTTCATAATAAAAATAAATCCACTCATTTTAAATAAGTGTCCAAAAATTTTCCATGACCACTGAATGAGCTGACACAATAGGGAGTCGAGTAAATTAACACGTTTTCTAGCTTTCTAGTTTTCAAGCTTTTCTACTAGTCAGTATAATATAAATGTTTTCTGACAATTTTTGTCACAGCATGAAATTTGAAGCAATCTATTATGTTTGAAAACAAATGCATTATATGAGATACTAAGACACTTAAAGGCATGTCCAAATAAACCAACAAAATAATATAAACTCCATTTAACCAAAAATAATTATTTCAAAATAAACTGGCACTACATCGTAAAAAAAAAAAAAAAAAAGCATCACATGAAAGACAGAAGGTAAATGGGGAAGAAAATAAGCAATGATTGTCCCTTAAGTCCCTTAATTCCCCCAAAATTGAGGAAGGGCCTTTTATACAAAAATGTGGTTTGATGTGGGAAGAGAAAGTGTAATAATCACTTATTAAATTATTATTATTATATTATTTTGACTGATTATTAAAATATATGTGAATTAATCATGTGTGTATATATAATAATTATATCTGCATGGCACAAAAGTCTCTATGAAAGATTATGTCTTGAGACATGGAAAAAAAAAGTGAAATGGAGAAAACCATGACACAAACTGTGACAAGATTGTGATTTTTCCTTAAAACTCTTAATGTTTAGAGTAGCTGCTCTTCCATGCAGTTCTCTCTTCATCTCCTATCTCATGCACAGAAGGCTGTCAGGTGCTAAAGACAACTTTGACAAACTACATGCACACAGGGGAAAAGACAGAGAGACAGAATAACAAAAATAAACTCTCACAGATTATAATTCTGAATCAATAACCTGGGCTGCACATAATTTAGTTTCCAATAAACGTGTGTGGGTGTCATGATCAGCTGGATGTGCCAGCTTGCTAATGGCAATCCAGCTCCCTGGAAACTGTGTGTGTATGTTTTGTGTCTGTTTTCATTCATAGACTCCTTTAAATGTACTCCTGTCACCGCCCAACTCATTTGTTGTCACGGTTCCCACTCATGTCTCCACCCCCATTGTTTGTTGTCATGGTGTTTCATTGTTGGCTCCTCCCACTGACCTAGTATTATGTGTATATAACCCGGAAGTGTTTGTGTGTTGCCACGGTCCATTTGCACTGTCTCCCTGACGTGTGTTTATCCGTGTGAATCGCTTTTGTTTTCATCTACTGTTGCCGACTTTGCCAGTTTTGACCACCGCTCTGTTTTGCTCTCTGGATTGTGTTTGTTGTTACCGACCCATGCCTGGACACTGACTACTCTCATGCTTAATCTACTCCATTCCTGTATGCTACTGATCAACCGTGCTTGTCTCACTCTGTGTTTTCAATAAAACAATCTGCAAGCTGCGTCTCCTCGCTTCCTACCCGTGACAGTGGGTTTTGTAATATGAACAATAAAAGACATTAGGTGACTTTAATGCAATGGACATTACAAACCATTCGTGCTTTCACAAATCAAAAAAGCACACAAAATCACTCACATTAATAGAATAACTTTTCATTTTGGAGTTATAAAAAAATAATAATTTAGAGACTTTGGGATTGTGATCTTTTTACGAAATCAATCAAAGTTATATTCATTTGTACAGGCTCTTTCAGATAGCTTTTTCCTGGCCTCTAATATTTTTGTGACCCAAAATATTCTCTTAACATTCCCAGATAAATATTGTTAAATAAATTCAAGCAAGAATGTATTAAAATGTATTTGTATTTGGCAACTTCTGTATTTTCTTCACTGTATTGATCAGTGAAGATGAGATTCTTCAAAAAGAACAAAAGAAGGAAAGCACCAGGCCCTGACGGTGTTACTCCAGCCTGTCTGAAAACAGATCTTCACGCAGATCTTCAATAGATCACTGGAGTTGTGTAAAGTCCCATCTTGCTTCAAACGCTCCACCATCATTCCTGTCCCAAAGAAACCTAAAATTACTGGACTTAATGACTACAGACCTGTAGCTCTAACGTCTGTGGTCATGAAATAATTTGAAAGACTGGTGTTGGATTTTCTAAAGGACTTCACTGGACCCTTACTGGACCCCCTTACTGGTTGTACTTCCCTCGCCAGCTACCAAATCTGACCTCAGGCGACTGCAGAATGTAGTCAGGACTGCTGAGAGAATCACTGGTACATCCCTCCCCACTCTCCAAGATCTGTACTTATCCAGAGTGAGCAAAAAGGACAAAGAAAATCACTCTGGACCCCTCACACCCAGCACAGTCCCTCTTTAAACTGTTGCCATCTGGTCGACACTACAGAGCACTCAGCACCAAAACGACCAGACACAGGAACAGTTTCTTCCCCCAGGCAGTCCATACCTTGAACACTTAATAACATTGTCATCTTTGCACATACACGCACACACTCTTCACACCTGCTTTTACTTAAATTATTTATTTTATTTATTGTGTTTTTGTGCTACTTGCACATTTCTTTGTATATTTGTACACTATTTTGTATGTTTGTATATTATTCTTTTTATTACCTGTGTCTTGTCCTGTCACTGACATTCTATTGCACTGCAGAGCTTTGTCACAAAAACAAATTCCTCGTATGTGTAAACATACCTGGCGCCCTTTCGGATTCTGATTCTGATTCACCTTGAAAGTTTGTATGACATACACTTATCCTTGAAAACCATTAAAATAAGATTTAAAGAGAATTGTGTGTGTGTGTGTGTGTTTTCTTACAGTAAACAAATTTCGTACTGTCTTGGATTGATTCTTAATGCCCAATGCTAAACCTTCCTAAAGCTAAAACAGTTGGGAATCGCTGCTTTAAAGCATGATGGTCTTCAAAAAAAAAGATACAAAAAAACCTACAGAATAAACTGTTCCTTGTGGAACTTTCCTCAAGCTTTAAGAGAGTAAAAACCTTTTTGCCCATAATTGGAGCCTTTATTTTTGAGTGTGAAGGAGCAATGGGGAAAGAAAGTGTTTGAAAAAGGGAGAAAATGTCTGTCCTTTTAACAGGTTTGAAGAGCGTAATCCACAGCACAGACGTGTCCTCCATGCATTATGAATTTATTGTCAATTTCACCCTTTCGTGATGCATGGCGTGCAGCGACTGATCGCTAATGGTGTAATGAGAATTTTAATGCCTTATGAAAAGGACATGATATTTGTCATATAAACACCATCAAACATCCCCCACATGCACAATATGCTATGAATAATTCCTGGATTCTCTCATTCCACCTTAGAGTAAAGTCAGTGTTTTATTGTTAGTCTAGTTGGCAGTGTATATATTTCATTATAATTCATATGTATTTTAAAGAAATTAATATACATTTTCTTTCATAAAAGATGCATTAAATTAACGTAAAGTGACAGAAAAGACATAATGTTACTAAATATGTCTGTTTCAAATAAATTGTTATTTTGAACTCGGTTCATTAAGAATAAAAAAGTATCAACTGGCATAAGCCGCACATCTGTGACTCTCTCCAGCCAACAGCAGCAAACAGAGTCCGAAGGGTGAGGCAAGGCGAAAATCAAAACGAGAGCAAGGGTCAGCAACGATAAATACAAACAGAGACTGGGTCAGTGGGTGGAGCAATGAAACACCATGACAACAAACGAGCAGGGCGGGGCATGAGTTTGTGTAAATGAGTCCATGAATGAAAAAAAACATAAAATACAGAGAGTTCGCTGGGCGCTGGAGTGCACTCCCCTGATCTGGGCTGGCACATCCAGCTGACTGTGACATCAACGCTTCAATAAAAACATTACAGAACTGTTTTCAGCATTTATAGTAAATGTTTCTTGAACATATGAACAGCATATAACAATGATTTTTGAAGGGTCATGTCACACAGAACACACGCTGAAAATTCAGCTTTGCCACCACAGGAATAAATTACAGTTTAAAATAAATTATTATAGAAAACAGCTATTTAAAAATTTAATAATTTGACTGCATTTTTACCAAAAAATACAGCCTCAATGAGCAACTCACACATTATTTGTTTGTGTGTGTGGTTTACAGGGACAAACATTTCTTTAAAGGAGCTCTATGTAAGAAATGGCCAAAACTGGTACTGCAATCACTTTCAAAATACTGCTGAGCGGTGTCTCCCCCTCCCCCTCCC
>JAUMHP010000040.1:11315106-11350599 GCA_032361065.1 Enteromius trimaculatus | reverse complement strand
TAACAGCAGCTCAGATCAGAGACCAGATAAATGCCACACAGAGTTCTAGCAGCAGACCCATCTCTAGAACAACTGCTAAGAGGAGACTGCGCGAATCAGGCCTTTATGGTCAAATAGCTGCCAGGAAACCACTGCTAAGGAGAGGCAGCAAGCAGAAGAGATTTGTTTGGGCCAAGAAACACAAGGAATGGACTTTAGACCAGTGGAAATCTGTGCACTGGTCTGATGAGTCCAAATTTGAGATCCTTGGTTCCAACCACCGTGTCTTTTTAATACGCAGAAAAGGTGAACGGATGGATTCCTCATGCCTAGTTCCCACTGTGAAGCATGGAGGAGGAGGAGGTGTGATGGTGTTTTGCTGGTGACACTGTTGGGGGATTTATTCAAAATTGAAGGCACACTGAACCAGCATGGCTACCAAAGCATCCTGTAGCGACGGTTTGCGTTTAGTTGGAAGATCATTTATTTTTCAACAGGACAATGACCCCAAACACACCTCCAGGCTGTATAAGGGCTATTTGACCAAGAAGGAGAGTGATGCGGCAGATGACCTGGCCTCCACAGTCACCGGACCTGAACCCAATTTAGATGGTTTGGGGTGAGCTGGAGTGGGAGTTGGAGTGGGCCAAAATCCCTCCTGCAGTGTGTGCAAACCTGGTGAAGAACTACAGTAATTGTTTGACCTCTGTAATTGTTAACAAAGGCTTCTGTACCAAATATTGACACAGTAATTCCCAAATAAATTGTTAAAAAGTCATACAATGTGATTTCAGGATTTTTCTCTCACTTATATTGGGGCTTGAGCGATTGGTCCATGGTAAGCAGCTTCAGGTGTTTGTGATAAATTGCCAGGGCGATGCTGATTGATCCTCAGGATTCCCGCCACAATATATATATATATATATATATATGAAATGAAGGCTAAAGATATAACAGCAGTGGAAAATATACATTTTTTTAAATCACATAAAAACTAAATGATATAAAATGACAACCAAATGTCCCTAATGCACAAAACTGATAACATTAGAAAAAATTAAACTGAATTATTTTATTATCATTACATTTTTTGTTTTTACTTCTGAACTCATAAATGTGACATTTTACAGTACAATTAGGTTACACTTTATTTTAAGTTGTCCTTGTTACAGTGTGTATATTTAAAAATGTAATAATATTAATTAACTACATGCATACTTGCTATATGGTTAGGGTTTGGCTTTTAGGGTTACTTGCATGTAATTATAAATATTTTATTGTTATTATATTAGTAAGTGCACGTAATGCAACAAGGACACCTGAAAATAAAGTGTTACTTAAAATTATATATACTGTACTGTATATTAAGATGTTAAAAAATGTATTTATTTTTTATTGCGTACCATAAGGTTTACCAGCAGCATTCCTATAATCTTTGTCCATTTTACATTAAACAGTTTATTCTAGCTCAATAAAACTGAGAGTCTTGTTTTGGGATTAGTTTTTGTTTTGTTTGATATTGGTCTTGATGGTCTGATCTTGATTACGATGTTGCTAGAAAACCTGTAAACCCTCTTTACAGTTTAAATTACAATTTTATGCATTTTCCAGCATGAAACTGTTCAACAGCATCTCCAGTGGGCATTACTACCATTTAATAGGGAAAGCGTTTAATTCTAGTGCTGATACAATCACACACATCAGCCAATCACCTGGCCAGCCCACAGGCTCACACCTCTAAATTTCCAATATGCATTAACTACACTTAATAGGGGTGGTCTTCAATCTTAGCTTGATTAGCCGTCGGCCTCTAAGTGAAGTACGGATAAAGGTGGTAATTTAAGCACTAATGCGACACATTACTCGGTTGTGTTAAAATCTGTAATGCTGCTCCCTGGCACACAGACGCACATTCAAAAAACTGAGCGGTTTATGATGAATGCCACCTTAAATGTCTGCTCGCTTCGGTTTTTAATCAGCAGTCACACGCGCATACACAGACATTAACGGATGAGCTTTGAGAGTGCTATAAAACAACATGAAGGAACATGTTCTGAGGTTTTATGATACACGAGTGTATGTTCAGAAGCAGCTAATGCTGCTATTGTAGTTATCAAAGGCTGTGAGAGCTCACCATATGAGCCTTTTGAGATCAATACAAAGATCATCTCAGCCTTACAGAAGAACCTGAGGAGGAGGGTCTCATCTAAAGACACACTTACACACACGGTCATAGAACACACGCAAGATACAATAGAAAATGTGCAGTGTGTGCAAAGTGTTTAAGTTTAAGATATTGCTCGGAAAAAAAGAGATAAAAAAAATTATTTTATAGAAGGCCCGAGCAGTTCTATTCCAGCTCTATTCAAAACTTAATTATTTTTTGTACAATTGGTCATTCAGATTATCAGACTCCAATCAATCAGTTAATATATTTATATTTAGCAGATAGAGTCAACAATATGCAACGTCACTTATATTAAACAGCTAAGCTAAAGAAGAAGACTAATGCAGAGAAGATTGTGTGTGTGTGTGTGCACCTGGTATTTATCACCTTATGGAGACCAATTGCCCCCACAAAGATAGAACTACCAGTAAATTTTGACCTTGTGGGGACATTTGTTAGGTCCCCATGAGGAAAAAAGCTATAAATCACACAGAGCTAAGTTTTTTGAAAATCTAAAAGTGCACACAGTTTCCTGTAAGGGGTAGGTTTAGGTGTATGGTCAGTGTAGGACAATACCACATACAGTCTGTACAGTATAAAAACCATTACCATTATTTTATGAATGTCCCCATAAAACATGTAAACCCAACATGTGTGTGTGTGTGTGTGTGTAAGTGTCAGAGAGAGAAGAAACTTGCAGAAGAAGTGTGTCTTTAGCTGCTTTTTGAAAGATTTGATGGTCTCAGCAGTTTGGGTGGAGGTTGGTAGCGCTATCCACCAGAGAAGAACAGAGAAGGTTAAAGCGTTGGAGAGAGTTTTCAAAGTTTTGTTCATAGTTCATAAAACTCCAGTTTTCTGATTCTAATATATATTTGTGAAGAAATTAAGTCATCACGCATGGAAAATCCCCTCAGCTGTAGCTCTTAAACCTCATTTACAATTGTGCACATTAACACTAGGCTTATCACCAAACCCATAATAAACATTGCACCAACTGTGAAGCACCACAACATCATAATACTGGGTAGTGTAAAATATTATTTTTTGGGGTGAATTAAGGCATGGGGCCTCGTTCAATAAAGACCTACATAGAATAATCCTAAATAGGAATTTACAAAATATATATATATTTGTCCTTTTTAAAATCCATTTTGTTCCATTTGGTGTAATACGAAATTTACGGATAACGGCTAAATGTACATGCATTTTATAAATGAGGCCCCTGTTGTTGTTGTTTTTTTTTTTTTTTTTTGAGGGGTTTTCTTCTGTGCATCTTAGCAAGGTGTGCATCATCTTGAGCTACTGCTTTTCCTGACAAACTTGAAACACTCAGTAAATGTTCTACAACTTGACATGTGATCGATTGCTTTTCCTGGCAAATGGTACAGTGTGTCCAGGAAGTTGGCTCCTACGTTTATAGCCCATTAATTTTCCCAAATGGCACTTTCCATTTTCCAGCCCTGCAGCATATTGTGAATAAGTTTTAAGACACCGGGCAACTTTTTTCTGGGCACCGGGCCTCGTCCAGTGCTGATTATGATGAAGTGTTGATAAGACTGGTAGTTTTTTATTTTCTTTGGCTTCTCTTATGTTCCTCGTACCCAACTAATCAGATTGGCACTTATTGTGGCTCCATTGCTTTTCTTGGCTTGGTGAAACCTGAATAATCTGAGTGGCAGGCAGTGCCTTCAGTTCTATTACTTGGACATTCTGATCCTCATGTTGATCAGGCTGGCACCAAATTGGGTTCGTTAGGCTTTACCTTCCTGCTGTAGTTGTTAATCAGATTGAATCTGCTGGGAATTTCAGATCTCTTCTCTCAGGTTGAAGTGGATGGCATTGCTTCACCTTTCTGTGATTCTTCCATCAGATTTGGCTCTATAAGTAGAACAGGTTTCTGCCATTCCAGAATCAGTTTTAATCAGCAGAGCCACAGAATGTGTTACACTTTACTTGATATGTCTGATCCTCTTTATCCTCTATAACAGATTTATTTCCTGGTTTGCAGTGTAACTCCTGTTTAAAGGTGAGCTTTTTTGTCTATTGTGATTATTATTAGTAGTAGTAGTCCATATTTAATAACAATAATAAATTATTATAATTGTCATAATTATTATTGTTGTTGTTTTTGATATTTCTGATATTTAATAAGAATCCTTGAACAATAATAATCAATCATGGTAATGATGATGATAATGATGATTATTGTTATTATTAATGTTGATGCTGTTTTATATTATTAAAAAATAATATTAATCATTATAATGGTCATTATAATTATCACCATTATCATAATGGTAACAGTAAACTTAGTAAAATAAAATAATTGACAGTAACAATACAATTATTTTCAATAATAATAATAATAATACAAATTATTATTATTATTATTATTTCCCATATTTAATAACAATCATGGTCATTATAATGATAATCACCATTATCATCATTATCTTAATGGTAACAATAATAGTAAAATTAACAGTAATTATATATTTATTTTCAATAATAATATAACAATTATTATTATCATTATTATTATTATTATTATTATTAAAAAAAAAATTTATAATTACCGTTTATTATTATTATTATTAAAGTTGTTGCTTTTGTTTCCTAATGTTAAACAATAATCTTGATCATTATAATGATAATAACCATTATCATCATCAAAACATATTTTAATTAAAGGTCCAAATTTAAAACTGCTAGACAACTTTTTTTTTATTCAGAAAATATATTAATGGAGAATTTAAAAAAATAATTCTGGGGTGATTTAATTTTTTTTTTTTGTCATACATTAAGTTGAAAGACTCTATAATTATATACTATATAATTGTATTTATCACTCTTGTGCAACACAGGAGGTGAGTAAATAGTATTTATTATCCGAACGGATATCTGAGGTGAGTATCTTTGCAGATGACATTTTGTGTGCACTGGAATGTTGTAGTAATCACAATGCCTCTTTCTTGTAGGGTGTGAGGGTGGAGCCTGGCGTGGATGTAACAACATATATATTTTTGTATATTTGTACTTGTTTGTTTATTTATATAATGGCTATTTGTTTTGAAATTAATGTTTGAAATGTTTGAAAATTATTTTTGCAATGAATATAGCCATTGTTTCTGGCATGGCGTTAAACCATAAATAAATCACGAATCATTATCAAAATGGTAGCAATAATACTAAAATGAACAGTAATTATTAAATGATTTTCAATAATAATAGTAGTTAATATTATTATTATTATTACTTTATTTATTTATTGCATCATAAAAGTACACAAGAATCCTTTTTGAATCCACAGAGTGTCGATGTGCTCTCCTTTATTTATATGCCTCCCCTACAAGGGAGAGTTCTGTGATTGACTGCTTTGGTCTGTCTGATTTGCAGCGTTACTCATGTTTAAAGATGTGCACTCTTGTCTATTAAGAGATCCTTTAATCTAAATAGCTGGCCTTGCCTTTGCCTGTCTTTATAGCCTGGGGCCTCATAGTGGCCTCCCTACAGTGCTAGCTAATGTAGCCAATAACACACTCACTGCAGGGGAAAGGACGCTTATACACACACATGAAGACACACTCTCTCTCACACACACATATGCACTGCAGGAGCCTGAGCTCGGAACAATACATCAAAGACAAAACCATCAGAGGCACAAGCACATGATGGATTTATCCAGGATAGGAGGAGGAGGGAGGAATGGAGACGGTCCAGTCTCCTGGTGTCGAAAAAAGAAGTCCTGAAGAGCTCTTACATTTTTATGAAGCAAGGATTTGTGGTATTATCGCAGACGATGAAGTCACATGCCTTAGATCACTCAAAGGAATGAATAGTGTGAAAAATGACATTAAGCATGAAAATGTTTGTTACTTTTAGCCAGCATTAGCGTTTACAATTCAAAGTTTGCGGTCAGAATTTGCCGTCCTGAGCCAAACCAGAGCTAGGAGTAGGTGTTTTAGTGTCCTCCAAACTGCTGAGCGTCCTTCAACCCCTTCTGTTTCTCATTTGCTGGCAAGAAATAATAGAGCCATTAAAATATCTATTATAAGTGTACACGTCAAGGAAGTAGCAGAAGGAAATAGGATGGAGGAACGCTGACTCCTGATATAAATATGACAAGTGTGATTTAATAACAGCTGCTTCTTGGGTTTTGAGAAACACTGGGGCACCTCTGCATGTATGGCACGGCGGGTAAGAAACAGTAAACTAAATTGGATTTAAATTGAAGGTATTTGTAAAAAGATTTCACAATGCATTACCTGACCAGATGATTTTCTTCATTTGGAGTGAGGGCGCCCTTTTTATATTAGAAATGTATCAGAGTTAATGTGTATTAACATTTCAATAACTGAATAATTCCGACTGGTCATATTCAAGGAATTATGAAATATGTTGTTGTTAGTAAACTGTTTGGCTGTGAAGCAATCACTTTCAAACTTCCAGCATAATTTTCCAATTCCTGCATTAAGTGAAAAGAAAATGATAATCTTCTGCAAATACTACTGTTATAATATTATAACAGTTATAACAGCTACATATTATTATCGTTATTATTATAAGAGTTACAAAGATAAATGGCGGCATCATTTCTAAACATGCTTGATCACCAATGAAAGGACTGCTCTTGTGAAATGCAAGTTATACCACCAACAAGTGTTTCTCTAACTAACAAGTGGTGAGGAGCCTCTATTTTTGGTTTGACCTCATAACTGTGGCCTTTATATAGTGCAGTTCTGTCCTCATTAAAAGCCTGAGTGCATAAACTCAATTCATTTCTGACAGCTTTTGTGTTCTCACACCATTGCAGCCAAATAATCAGTCTCTGACTGCGTTCTGAATTTACCAGCAAATGTCACTGCAGCAACAAAATCCTATTTGAATATGCATCTATCTAGGGCATAGGAAAATGAGATTGAAAACAACTGTGATTTTATGAAGGGTAACAAAAACATTTCTCTGTCTTGTTTGCTAATAAGCTAAACTCTGAGCAGGGTGATGAATATATCATCGGCTGTAGTCACAAGAGTCTTGGTCTCATAAAACACGTCTTTGGTGTGTGCAACCCATATAACAACCTGTTAACATTTTAAAATGAAATAATAAAGAAAAATAATGTTTTCAGCCTCTTTCATTCTCTGTATCATTACATCCCAAGTCCTGATTGGGGTTCGAGTTGCTATAGCAACCTCACTGTGAGAGGTGCATGTTAGGTTTGGAAATTGATAAGCCAAAGGTGGAGGTAAAATCCCTTCTTTAAAACGTAAGTACTTTTCACAATGTGTTATTTTATTTTTTTATTTTCATTTTTAAAAATATTACTGCAAATTAAATAGAATGTATTTTAAAATGCAATTTATTCATGAACTGGTAAAGATTAATTCCTTCACTCTTCAGTGTCACATGATCCTTTAGAAATCATATGCTGTTCAAGTACGTATAAATTAATAACTGTTTTTAATAATCGGTGTTATAAAAACTGTGTTGAAAGTCTATTGTTATTTCCTGATACCCACTTCATCAGTGTTACCTTGCACTCGTATTATCTTTACTGAATTACCGCTTTCACAAAACAGTTGATATTAAACACACTTGCTTAAAATTCAGCTTTTATGCCTTGAGGCACAAAACAAATCTTTGTGTCTGCAAACATGGAGAAGTAGTTAAGTCAATGTAGAAGTATGTGGAAATGTTTGAGTGCGTTTATTGTTGCACTTCCATTGAAGTCTTGCCAACTGCAGGAATTGAAAACAGCTCACATTACAACACCACTTTGTCTCTTCTTTATTTTATGTTTTAATGATGCTTGAAAATCTGAAGAAAACTGCACTATTTGTTTTGCTTATGCATTCACCTGATCTCTAATTTAGTCTACTTTTCATTCCAGTCATTTCCCACGTGGATACACTATCTGCTTTAAAGGTAAAGTGCATTATTAAAATTGCCACTGGTTGATGTAATCTCTGTTGAGTAATGTAAGATGCTGGGGTTTCTTTGTGATGTCACAAGGGAGAATATAAGTCAACGGTGGCTTCACATTGTCAAACGTTGGTAGTGTAACAAAGCAATAGGTCAAACAATTACTTTCTATTCCTAGTCATTCTTTTGTGCCTTATTGGTTAAACATACACACTCTCCTCATTCTAAATCGTAACAAGCCTGTATGCATATGGGCAAATTGTGCTGACACATTTACTCAGTTCTAAACAATTATGTTGGTGGATTTTGCTGTGAGAGTACAACAGGGGATGGACTTCTTCACTGGAGGAAGCATTATAATGGATTATAGTCTCATTTTTGGCCAGATGCCATGATTAAAGTTAAAACGCCTGAATGATGGAACTAATTTTTACAAACACACAGCTTTTCACTTCACAAGGCTTTAACTGGCTTAGGACTGGAGCTGTTTGCATTACTTTTGGATTATTGTGATGCGTTTTACTTATTTGATGGCACCCATTCACTGCAAAGGATACATTGGTAAGCATGGTGATGCATTGCTTAATTTAACATCTCTGTATCTTGGCTGGCCTGAGGGTGAGTATATGTTCTGCAAATGTTCATTTTTTGTGAACTATTCCTTTAAGGCATCAGCATTTTATGAATGGGCTCTAATGGAAAGTGCGTGTCCCACTGGGACCTATCATTCATCCAACTGAGAGAGCTGCTTGTATTTGACCAGATAACTCCACACCAGCTGCCATGACCTAAAGAGGGGGTGAAGTCCCCCAATGTTATGTGGAAAATATGCTGTTTAGTTCAAGGAGAAGCTTTATTTTCCATTTTGCAGTTGAATGGCTTTAAATTGCCACAGTTTTCCCTATTCACAAAGTGAAAATAAATTGCCTGGCAAAAATGCCATAAGACAGCTGGGCCGCACTCCCCATATATTGTTTGGTGTTGTGCTTCAAAAACAGGAAAATCATATTTAAGCATCACTTGTAAAGAGTGCATCCAGACTCATGCTCTCAGTCCTTAAAATGATGATAGCAATGCCTCAATGAAGAAACCCTGTAACTCTGTCTATATCCGTGTACCTCATACCGCATATTATTTATAAGAGAGAGAGTGAGAGCGAAGTACAACTAGACAAAAAGTGAGTAGTTCTCCTATGCAGACACGCCTCGGCTGCCTCTACTTGGCAACAAAAGAAGAAAGCAGAAAGCATGAGAAAAGAAAAAGTATGCAGTAAAAAGAAGCGAGAAGGTGCAGATGGAAGCAGAGAGGAAAGGCAATAGCATTCACACTGTAATGTGAAAAACAGGAGGGGGTGTTTGATATTATCAGTTCTGAGGCACCGTAGATCATCTCCAAAATCGAATTATCCCCTAAAGGAAAACACGACACGAGAATATAGAGGGGGCAGGATGTTGAACTGCAGGGCGGGAGAGAAAAGGAGGGAGACGCTAAATCAGACTCCATTTTCCACTTTTTCATTTTAGTAATCGCACACGCTCTCCCGGAACGGCTTCATCCCACATCTCACAACTCCATTACCGCGGCAACGGAGAGCTTTTGTGTACCGGTAACAGAAAACGGCTGGGACAGATAAGGAGGGGTCTGGAAGCAAAGGTATTCAGGGGTTTTAGTACGGCCAGCAGAACGGGTGCATGAGAGAGAAGAAGGGAATAAAAGAATAGAATAAAGAACACTGAAAATGGTGGAAAAAAGAGAGAGATGGGAATTCTTTCCATGCAACTAGCTCTCTAGCTTTACGACAGGTTCAAAGTACAGAGGAAGAGGACAGAAAGCCCAAGATACAACATGGCAATTCTTTGCTTTAGCGATGTCTTAGCTTATCAGAAACAAATATAACGTGTAAATAAAAATAAACTATGTTTTAGACAACATTTTCAACAAATGCTGTCACAATTTACACAATTTAGAACAAATAACAAAGAACTTCAAATGATATTAATGGCCAAATTCCACCGGTCTGATGAGACCACCTTTTATTTCTTTAGACATCTTAAATGCAGAAAATGGAACAGTTAGAAAGAGCCTTGGGTAAATGTACAGCCATAAGCCAGGACAAAGATAAATGCTTATACACACATACTAAAATAAGTTAAAGGTTGTGTGCTGGGCAACAATCCTACAGTGGGCGCTTGCTTTAGCCAAGCTATGTATAAAGACAGTGAGGATTTCAGCACCATGGACAGCACAATCACCACTGAAGCAATCCAAGATTTCAGTACCTTGGACAGTGCACTTGCCAGAGGATTTCAGTACCTTGGACAGTTCATGTGCCAGAAGAAAGCTGATGACATTATAGAAGCCTTCTGAGATTTCAGAACCTTGGACAGTACAGCCACCACACAAACTATCAGGGTTTTTGCAATCACTAAAGCAAGTCAGGACAGTGCAGTTGCCTGAATAAAGCTGATCATTTCAGCACCATGCAGAGCACAGTCATCACAGAAAACCCCTGAAATTTAAAACCATGGACAGCACAGTCACCACTGAAAAACATAAGCCGTTTCAGCTCCATGGGCAGTGCAACTACCATTGATTTCAGCTTTCAGAAGCATGGACTGCATAGACTAAAGTACTAGTACTAAAGTACCAAAATGATTTTAGTGTTATAGACAGTGCTTTTCTGAACATAAAACCTTTTGACTTGTGCATTTGTGTAAACGCAAGAAAAAGTAAATAGAAGATCAGAAAAAGTAATCATATGCTCCAGAATTTTTTTTATAAAAAACCTGAAATGAGCTCTAGGAGGTACCATATCTCTCTCACTTCAATTTTAAAGTCAGTAATACTAGTTGAGTTTCTTACAAAGAAACTCACTTGTTAGTCACCATTCCCCTTTTCAAAAATGAGTATTTTGTATCTGTAGGCCTACAGAGCTGCTGAGACTGAAGCCTGCTGTGTGAGGTATTTGCAATTTTGAGGCTGCTCATTGTCACTCCATCTGTAGTGCAGTGGGGGTTAACTGCGGTCCACTGAATAGCCAATTTGTATGTTTCAAGTTGCAATTCCTATGTTAAAAAAAAGAAAGGAAAAAAAGAACAGAAAATGACAGTAACCTATGGTTTTCTCTTGTGTTCTGTTTTCTTAGGGGGGGTAAGATTGTCATCCTGCTGGGTGAAGATCTCAGCCAGGACTGGCATCGTTTCCCATCTCTGATGGTTTGTCACTTTTGCTACCTCTAACTTCCTCACTTTGGTTTTTCCGCTTTAGTTTATGTCCAATACCACCTACGTTTGTTACCAATTGTTGTATAAAAAAAGCAATGTAAATTCAATATAGTAGATACATTACTATTAGACAGAGCTTCTAATGTTATTTTGTCTGAGTGCATTAAAAGCCTCTCATGCATTCTAAAACTATTTAGATTGTTACATATTTATAAAAAAAAAAAAAAAAAAAAAAAAAGTCAGATCTAACTGATGCAACAGTGCAGAGTTTTATCCAATTACTATTTTTTAAATGGCAACATCCGTAACAGCTCCCATGGCAACCAGGTTTCTTGCATCCTTTCAGATTTCAAGGCTGTGTTAAGTTTTATACTTCCTTGTTTCAATATGTTTATTTATCAAATGTTTTAATGAATATTAAATGTCTGTTTATGAGAAGATATACAGTACAGATAATACCTATATTATGCATACACTACCGTTCAAAAATTTGGGGTCAGTAAGATATTTAATGGTTTTTAAAGATGTTTCTTCTGCTCATCAAGGCTGCATTTATTAGATTAAAAATCCAGAAATATTGTGAAATATCATTTAAATTTAAATGAACAGAAGAACAATAAAAAAATCACAGGTTCCAAAAATACATATTTCTAGTAATAAATCAGCATATTAGAATGATTATATCATTATATAATAGGATCATAAGACACTGAAGACTGGAGTAATGATGCTTTGTATCACAGGAATAAATTACACTTATTATTTTAAATTGAAATAATATTTCACAATTGTACAGTTTTGTTTCTGGATTTTTAATCTTATAAACGCAGCCTTGATGAGCATAAGAAACATCTCTAAAAACCTTTAAATATCTTACTGACCACAAATTATTAAATGGTAGTGTGTGTGTATTTATTTATTTTATATTTATTTTATTTTTATTTTTTTTCAGCACTTATTTATTGCTTTTTTCATCTTTCAACAGAGTTTGACCTCTCCCATCCTTTAGGAACAGCCCCTTTCAAAGTCTGTGTTGTGTCACACATAGCCACATGCAGCAAAAGCAAACACATCAGAGTTAGAAAATTACATTTTATAGCTATTTTTTATTTCAAAAGTTCAACAAATATCAGATTTTCCTGGTATGAACCTTTTAAAATGTAATATTTACTAACTTACTGTTTTGTTACTTATTAAATCAAGCACACCATTCAAAAGTACAAATAAAAATAGATTTTATGCCACAAATAATGCATTAAAAAGATAAAAGCAACATCTTTGTTAACGCTAGTTGATACAAATACAACCATTCATTGTTAATGCACTTATATCTTACAGTGCACTAATATTAACATTGTGATTTTAATTATGCATTAGTAACTGCTCAAATTAGCATTAACTAAAATGAATAAATGCTGTAAAAGTTCATTTTAACTAATTTTGTTAACTAATGTCAACTAATAAACCTTAATGTAAAGAATTACCAGTTTTATTTTAAAAATGTATCTTAGTTTCCATAAAGAGTATTACATCAGTTTGACATTATTCTATATTCTGTGACTGTTTTACAGACAAATCTATAAATATGAAATAATCTATTTAATGCAAAGGTCTTTTTTTTTCAGCTGAAAATGTTAAACAGCTTTAGTGTTGTCTCTACGGTCCTTCCATACGGAAAATTACTTTCAAAGATAAGCTTACGCCAAGATATGTTTACTGGAATAAAAAATGTCCCCTATATTTTGGGAACCAATATGGCCATTTTTTTTCTTTTGGTGGGTCCTCATATTGCTACTGACTTGATAGTAGACTAGGGAATACAGGTTGGTCTTCCTCCAGATGTGTGTATGTTTGTGTGTGAGAGAGAGATGAATGGGATAGTGCCAGGCTGCAGTCCCAGGGTGGCCTTGGATCAATCTGCTTATCTGCAGGCTGCCAGCAAAGCCAATGATTAATACAACCCCATCAGTGAGGACACTCTTATTTATTACTGCACGAGACACAGAAGAGCACAGAACATAAAGACACGGCACAGAGACACCGACTAACTACACTGTGTAGATGCAGGGGACACAGTCACTGTTGCAATAAGACACTGCCATAAAGCAAAGATTACAGAGCAGTAAGAGGTATGGAGAAAACAGAACAGAGATTTTATACCTTAAAGTGAACATTACTGCAATGTGATGCATTTCCGAGTGAAACACAATATTTCATTACAAAAAAGGCAGGATACAACTTGATGTTATCCATCAGGAGTTGATTAGATTATGAAAAGTGAGTGTTTCATAAAAGCAGAAAGCCTGACCTGAATGCAAGTGTGCAGTTGATTGTGAAAAATTACTGCTGGATATCCGCCCACACTCACAAGGCTGAAGTTCATATTCACTCATTTCAACTACAGAATTGCGTTCTCCTTTAAAAGAGGCACTTGGAAAAAGTATTAAAATTGACTAAATAAATCTAAATTTACAGTAAAATTATTAGAAATGTATTTGTAATTTTTTTTAATTACATTATCGTTTAAAAGTGTGAGTTTGACTTTAAAAAAAAACAAAACTAATACAAATACATTGTGCGATATTATTAGTTTTATTAAATAAAAGTTCTCATAATAGTTGTCCTGCTTCATTTGCATGCATGATGTATGTATGGATTTATATATTTATTTTTTATTTTGATGATTATAAAGTTTAAAAGAACACATTTATTTGACTGAATAACAAACACTTGCAAATTTTGTACAATAAAACAAAATTATGTATTAGCAACTTCCTTACAGACCAGATGAGAGAGCTAATATAGACGGCACTATAGAATCCAGAAAACATCATAGTTGAGTGCAAAGTCACAAAGCCCAATCTGCAGGGCATATTCATTCATAATTACACAGACAAACAATTTTTTAGGGAAGAAACCAATTACAGTCAATCAAAGCACAGCTATGATCTGAACAACATCAGCATGAACTCTAAACACAGCTGAAGGAGTGCTTGGAACAGTCCAAGAAAATACAACTGTGTGTTGGCAACAAGGCCAATCGAAGACGACAGCAAGACACAGCATAATATCATCAAGGTCAAAGGTTACAGACAGTGGGGTAAAAATAATAAATAAAGAGACAGGAATGTAAACGTCAGCCGTCTTGTGTCTCCGCTGGCTATGCGTGTTTGTGTACGAGCGTGTGATTTTTGCAATGTAGGCAAGTTTGAGGTGCTCATATGGTGAATATAAAAATGTTATACTGAAGGCACACTGCCCAGGGCTTATGCCAACAACCACTGTGGTCACTTAATGAAAATACAAAGCTACAGTATGGTACATTAACCTCAATGCCTTTGCGCCACTGTAAATTAAGAATCTTCAACATCCACTTTCCACGACTGATCACATTCAATCAGGCTTCCTTATAAGAGGATTCACCTATATCATCCAAGCATTGTTGTCCGTGTTCTGGTAAGGTGACCTCAGAGGCCTAGGACTCTATGAAATCCATTTTTCCCCAAATCATTTTTTTTTTTTTTTTCTTTTTTAATGAATAATGAATAAATGAAATGTTACTTAACATCCGTTACGTGTTTTAATGCTCTTTGTTTTCTCCCCTGTGACCCAGTTTCAGTTAATTAACAATTCATGTCAGGTGTGTCCAGTCTATCAGTGATTGTCTCCCCTTTATACTGTAAGCTGGTTCCTGTTTTTCAGTTGTTGTCCATGATTGTCAATGGATTACTGTGTGTGTAGCCTTTTTCTCTGTGTTTTTCTGATTTTAAAATATGTTACTACAACGACTCTCTCCGTGTCTTGCAGTTATACTAGCGTGACAGAATCATGGACCAAAACAGTTTGAGGAGGATAACCACACCGAAGGAGATTATCCACCACCTCCTGATGGGACTGCCTCCTCTACCTACACCACATGAACGCTACCTATCAGCGATGCTCGGCTCCCAACTCGCCATTCGGCAGAGGCGTCGAGTCCAGTGCCTCCGGGTTTACAAACCGGAACCACGAACATGCCAACCCATCCCCCATCCTACTCATCCCGAGACCAGCAGATCACCAGCATGTATGGAGATACCACACCGGACAGAGAGCCAGAACCCGCTGCGACTAAGCGACTCACCGCTTCACAGCCCGAGCCTGGAGTTTCTGACCAAGTGCGTGAGCCGGCTACATCGTCCGTCCCCAGGGGGCCTGTTGGTGGAGATCAGGAGCTTCGCGATAAGCCCCCCAAAGTGCATGACATTCTGTATAAAACTGTAAATATTTATGACTGGATTCACAGAAATGAAAATGCACTAGTAACATTAAAAACAGTAAATGTTTTGTAAACTCACAACTTTATGAATACCAATAGCTTTAATAGTATATATTTAATTTTAAAATACTCTATGAAGCACATTAGAGTATCATCTGAGTACCATGGCTGAATACCTTGAGCTAGTTCTATTTAAAGTCAGTTATTCTAAAGACACAGTTAAGCCTATATATATATATATATATATATATATACACACACACACACATCAGCTGTTTGACCTCTCATTCCAATGGTACCCATTTACTGCAAGAGTATTCATTGGTAAGCAAGTGATCTAAATTTCTCCACATCTGTTTTAATAAGAATCAGACTCATCTACATCTTGGATGCCTGATGGTAATTTTTTTTATACCAAATTTTCATTATTGTATAAACCATTACTATACAACATTTAAATGAACCTAATTAAATCTGGAAATCAGTCTCAATACCTAGCCCTGTTGTCCATTGCCCAAAATACCCAAACAATGCTTAAGTCTCAACACAATAGTCAAATTCATCTGTCTGCATGTGTATGGCTCTAACAAAGGCTATTTAAAAGGATAAATTTAAAGCATTGCTTCTTCACTGTGCATGGCACAGCATGCTGCCAGACCACTAATTAATGTGTCACCACTACAAATGTCAAAACCAACTAAATAAATAAATAAAGGGGGAAATATAAAATAACAGATTATTGACTATCTGGTAATAAAACAAGAGTCAGAAGGACGTGAGAAGAGTGAGAAGGAAAATGCGCAAATAAGTTTGATACTACCGGATATTTATTTGCATGCAACACTGTGCCAACAACGGTCACGTCTCACTCCAAATATTTATTCATACTGCACAAAATAAAGAAACAAACACATAAAACAAGTTAATGTCAAGTGAATGACTTAAACCTTCTCTTTGCTCTGTCATTTTGTGTCTCTCTCTCTATTTCTTTCCTACAGGCGTCCTCCTGTCTTTCAACACTTTGATCTGTCTGCCAGTAACACAGGCAAAACTTCAAATAGCTTCAGCTCTGTCAGGTGGGCCCTCTCTCTCTCTTCCCTCCTCTCCAGCTGACACTTTCCAGTTGCGTGTGATTTCTGACAGCTGAACATGTCCAAAGCCCTCTATCAGAAGAGTAAAGTGAAGGTTATGCAATACAAAGCTTCAAGGCAGGTTAAACGTTTGGTTTGCCAGGCTGTGCACTACAGCCAAAGCTGCTGCTGACCCTTTGCCTTTCTTCAAATGGAAGAGGTTTTTTTCTTTATTGAGACTTCAGTTTCACAAAAATGTCTATATCATACTGTCATGTTCAGGGGCGTCATGAGGGCTCCACCGATTTCTAGGTTTAAAGCACTTCAGAAAACCTAGCAATGCTACTAGGTACTCTATTAAAAAAATAAATAAAAATGTAAAAACAGCCTAGTGAGTCATCTACCTAATATTTCATATTCTACTGGATTCAGCTGGAGTCAAGGCTGCACTTAATTAAAATAAAGAAATATCTGCTTATCAATTTATGACTTTAAAAATAAATAATAAAAACAATTAAGTAAAGAAATTAAGTATCTATTTATTTGTTATTTTGAAATGATCTATTATTCTGCTGTTAAGGATTAATTCAATAAACTGCTGTAAATATCTATTTACTTTTACATGCTTACAGTTGTATGCTGGTTTCTAGTCTGCCACTGTTTCGGGAGGCATATCCCGTACTCTCAATGGTAGCTAGTTACCACACCATGTCACTGCTCATTTGGATAATGTTGAGCTCTGCCAACCTTCATTACAACAAATGATTTCCAGTCTCTTCAGAAGCAGGGCCAATTCTATGGAACATGGGCCTCTGGAGAGTAAAAACACACAAAAACCTGAAGTAAAATAATAGTCAACAAATATAAATAAATTTCAGAGTCATTAAGCACTCATTACACGGTAGAATAATCTGACCCGCGTGCCTGTGTGGGAGAAAACATCCCACATGCAGATGGTGATATAGCATGTTATGGCATTAAAGTTACTAACAATCATAATAAACAAAAACACAATAACTGGCAGCAAATGTCAGATCACTTTTGGTTCATTTCCCCAATTTAACTGTACAGGTTACATGTGGTATTAATGGTTTAAAATGAGTTGCTGGTGTATTTTACAAATAACTATAAATAAAGTGCAAAACTGTCTTGAGATCACGTTATTTATTTTATTTTTTTTACTTGGCCAAAGTAAATCACCTAAACCAATGTTATTTATTTCCTGTTGGCCTCTTTAAAAAAATGTTAATGTTTCAAAGCTATTTGGTGCATATAATAAATATCTGAGGCACAGAAGCACCTTGAGCAGCATAAACACCAATCTGCATATTTCTAATCCCACGATTGCGCATATGTGGCAGCATAGCTGCATACTTACTGGCCATAAGTATGCAGTACAAGTAACTGCTAATCAACTGTGCACATTATAAGAATCTATCAGGAATGAATTTAACAAGATCGCCTCTCGCTTTCTCTCTCCCGCTCTGACAGGACTCAATTCCATTTCATATGCTTTCATTTATATGTCATTTTGTCGCACGTTTCAGAAACCCTCATCTGCTTTTCAGAGCGTGAATGAAATACAGCGACCACTCGAAACTTTGAAACAAGAGCTGCAAGGCGATTCAAGCAATTTGGGTGCTGAAGTGT
The DNA here is from genome assembly GCA_032361065.1 of Enteromius trimaculatus. Classification (NCBI taxonomy): domain Eukaryota; kingdom Metazoa; phylum Chordata; class Actinopteri; order Cypriniformes; family Cyprinidae; genus Enteromius; species Enteromius trimaculatus. The sequence continues at coordinate 11,332,329 of JAUMHP010000040.1, read as the reverse complement.
CTTTATAGAGATGAAGAAAGAGAGAGGATAAAATGATGAAACCAAAGAAAGACAATGGAAAGAAACAGGTTTACAGTGGCAAGGCGAAAATGCACAGTTCAGCGATAGTGATAAATGTTAGAAAAAGGCACAATACAAATAGAGCGAGAAGGACAGAATGAGAGAATAATAATTGAAAGGAGAGAAGAGGTGGAGAGGTTAAATGAGAGCGTGATAGACAGATAAAATTAAGTCGGGGGATGGAGAGAGACAGTGATGGAGAGAAAGAGAGAGAGAATGCGTGAATCAGTATGCATAGGCATTCTTCGCATGAAGCACAGCGACTGACAGGGGACCAGCACAAAGTCTGATTGCTAAAGAACCCTGCTGACGTGTCTCACACAGACACGCATGCAAAAACACACACATTCACGCATACCTTTCCCCAGGCATCTCCTAGGGCGATGTGTAACAAACTCTTTGCTTCCAAGTCAGGAAACAAACACACACACATCCATAGAGCAGGTACAGCGGTGTTGTGTCACCCTGAAACATGTGGAGAAAGAGAAAACTTATTCACACCCTCACTGCGACGGCGTCTCTGGTACATCCAACAATAATGGGGCTCAGAGGGCAAAGAAGACTTAGGAAAACCAAAGACAGACAGTGATCAATGAAGACACCCAACATGGACAACTATTGCATGCACATTTGTCTGGGTTTGAACATTCGTTCATATGGCAGGTTTACACCCTATCCATAGTTTTTAGTCACGTGACCTGGAGGGCAAAACATCCACTGCAGCACAAGCCACACTTTAACGCAGGTGCTGTCCATTTCTTCTGATCATCCTTGAGATGGTTCTACACCTTCATCCAGTTGTGTTTGATAATACTGACTTGATTAGGAAAGCCACACACCTGTCTATATAAGACCTTACAGCTCACAATGCATGTCAGAGCAAATCAAAATTATGAGGTCAAAGAGCTCAGAGACAGAATTGTGGCAAGGCACAGATCTGGCCAAGGTTACAAAACAATTTCTGCTGCACTTAAAGTTCCTAAGAGCACAGTGACCTCCATAATCATTGAATGAAAGATGTTTGGGACGACCAGAAGCTAGCTTCCCAAAGCTGGTCGGACAGCCAAACTGAGCTATCGGGGAAGAAGAACCTTGTTGAGAGAAGAACACAAAGATCACTTTGGCTGAGAAAAAAAAATGAGCTTAAATGATTTTGCAAACGGTGGCAATATAACAAAGAGTGAAAAATTTAAGGAGGTCTGAATACCTTGCATACCCATTGTAAATGTAGAAGAATTCCAAAGTATATGCTACACACATTTATTGAGTAATGTAATATTTTAGTGTGTCTGGGGGGGGGGGGGTGAAGATTGGTGGATCTGTTAAAAATATATAAAAGAAAAATTGTCATTTTGATGCCATTCATTTGTGACATTTAATATTTTGACAGAGAGATCTCATTAATTCAAATCAAGTTTTGCAGCTAAACGTAAATATACATATATATTTAGATATAGATATATAGATGTTATCTGATATATATTTAATAAATAAATAAATACATTTAACAAGGAAGGTGTAAACTGATTAAAAGGGACGTACAAACTTTAATTTGATAAAATGTTTTACAGTTACCACATATTATGTAATAAGGTTATATATATATATATATATCATATACTCATTTGCCAGTATATAATATGATCCCAAGTTTATATATTTTATATATAACTGAAGCTTTGGAGAGCATCAGGGACTTCATTCAAAAATATACAAACCTATATTGATATAGCAAATTAATACATAAATATATAATATAAGAGTGTATATATGACAGAAAAAGAAAAACTGAACGAACTGAGAACCACACTGAAGCAGCCGTATCCTTAATTCAAATTCTGCTTCCTTTCTGTTACATCATTTCAGGAATTGAACTGGAACGGGGGTATTTGCATTTCAATTCTGAATGGCGCACAACCCTGCTAGTTACAGTGGAAAGAAGGAGAACTGTCATGTATCAGTCACTGGAATTGAATAAGAACGTACTGTATCTCTTCAAAATCCCATGACACAGAGTGAATCTGACACATGTAGACGGCATCTCCACCAGCACTCTCACAGTTTCATGCGACTACAACCAGCCCCTGTCACAAGTAAAGAGATATTAACCTCTAATGCAGACAAGTTATTCAAGTTCAGTGCCTGCAACTGCCACCCCATGACTGAAGCCATGCACATTTGCCATCATAATGAGAGGACAAATTGGAAATATGGCTCACTGCTCCCCATTGAACAATAAAACCTCACATGCAGCTCATCTCATTAAACAAGGGAGTTATTGCTCAGGATACCACCACTAGATTAATTAACACAATGTATGGAGGAAAAGGGCAGGCGAATGAGCGAGAGAGAGAGAGAGAGAGAAACCTGAGTGAAGGTGGCAACTGTACCTTATTTTACTTAAAATAATATGTGTTCAATTTAATTTCCACATCACAAGGACAGTAGCCGCAAAAGGAAATTAAGAGTTCAATCGGCCTTAGCTTTAAAGATCACGTCAGTAAGGAATGGACCAGCGGACCAAAGCAGCATGACTCCAACAATACGTCATTCCTTGAACCCAGTGGTAATGTCCTCATTAAATGCATGAGCAAAATTTTGTCAAGTCATTACTGGAAGTGGACTGAACTCATGAATAACTCCAGACCATTGGACACTATTGAAAATGTTCACATATAACTAATTTAAGCTAATTTTTATATTAAAGGAATAGTTCCCAAAAATGTAATAGATCCCCTGTCATCCAGCCCATCAATCGGTGTCTTGTAAAGTGAAAAGCTGCATGTTTGTAAGAACCAAATACTTAATTAATATGTTTTAACTTAAAACTGTCACTTCTGGCTAAGATAAGGATCCATAATAATGATTCCACTCCATTTTCTGTCCAGTTTTCCTTTCGCATCAAATATATAATTTGTTTTGGACTGTTTTTGCTTGTAGACTGTGCTTTATCTGTGCACACTCCTGATTCAGACAAGATGGGTTTTTTACTGGATAAAGCAATTTTACACTCTCAGAAATAAAGGTACAAAAGCCATCACTGGGGCGGTACCTTTTCAAAAGGTACACTTTTGTACCTATTAGGTTCAAATATGTACACTTTAAGTAATAATATGCATCTTTAAGCTACCTAAAAGGACCCTTTAAGTACAAACATGTACCTTTTGAGAAGGTACCGCCCCAGTGACAGCTTTTGTACCTTTATTTCTGAGTGTATGGATAGAAGACTTCAAGCTTGAAACAGTTGGAGTTAAACTTTAAAACACCGTAATGATTTTTGCTTCACAAAACATTAACTAATGGACTAGAGCTGTGTGGATTAATTGTGGATTACTGCAATGTTTTTATCAGCTGTTCCAAACTCTCTTCTGACAGTACCCATTCACTGCAGATGATCCATTTGTAAGCAAGTGATGGAATGCTTCGTTTATGAAGAAACAAACTTATGTAAACTATTCCTTTAAATCTCTCACAAAACTAGTCGAGTGCATGTTGAGGCAGTTAAGATCATTGACAAATTGTCAAACAATCATGTAGTGACACCTTCTTCTCGTCCCGCACAGTTGAGGCGGTTAGTTGGCCATTAGGCGGGAAGCGTGTGCACCTGTAAAATAATCCGTTAGCGGACTCAGACCCCGAGGCGCGGTTTATGAGTTACAGTGTCTTTACTGAAACACAGGCTTTAATGATGTCTGTTATGACCGTATCAGAGGACCTATTTAGTATTTAGACAGCATGAAAGACCTCAATTATAAAAAGTCAAGCTGATAGACATTTATAATTGAGACGGTGTAAAATTATATACTGAGTAAATGTGTACAGTTGCGAGACTACATATGGGCAGAAAAGGCGCATAACCGTCTGAATAAGCTGAGAGCTATAAAAAAAAACTGTCGTCTTTACTGTCATTAGTCTGAAATGTTCCAAATACTTTTAGGCAGATGTACTATGTTACGTAACACTGTTACATTTGTGAGTGTGTGTTAAGCTGTGTGTTTCAGATTTCTATTGGCACATCAGTCCGTCACTCTTCATTACGAATGATGTCGTTCTGGGTTACATCATCCAATCAACCCACGCTGACCAGTTTAAAAACCTGTGACTGTTCGGCGGCCAGCAGCTTTTTGCTCATCTGTACCCTTTCCTTCAGTTACGCTCTCTGTTGCTCTTTCTTTGATGTTTTTATTAACGCCAGAGAGAGTGCTTTGTATATTGTGTTTAATATGTCTTGAAAAGTTGTTGCAGTGTAAAGATTCTAATTTAGTACTCCATCCTTACAGTTTTCCCATTGTAAAATCAGGTGGGACGGAAGCAAGTCACGTGATATACACTGTACAACACGCAGAAATCCAGATGTATTAGATACATTGGTTTAGAAGAGATTGACACTTATTGTATGTTTTCTTTTTCTCCCTTTGTTAGTCAGGACCGTTTGATTAGAGCGTTGTTACACCGAAGATTTTTTTCTTTCTACATGTTCTGTTTGGTAGTAAGCTTAGATGAACAACCCCAGCTAGCTGTGTTTTGTTTTGCTTATTTCTTTTATTTGGCATCTCTTGTGCTCTCTCCTCCCACCTTCTTTCGTTGTTTGTATTTTTTTTTCTCCTCTTCTCTCTTGCAAATACTGTAAATATGATAAATATCTTGTTACCACCCTTTTCACTGAGCACCGAGTAAAATAAATGGTCATCCAATTTTAAAATCTAACCTGTTATTTGCCTGTGAGCCTCATTGCATACGCATACACAGAAAAGTCTTATTTCCCTGGTTACTCCTAGACCTGTAAAAATTAAACATCTAATAGGGACGCAACATACTCCGAGACAGTATCCATTTAAAAGTTGACTCAAAAGCTAAAAATGATCAAGATCAAGGTCAAACACACATTCAAAAGAATCTTTTACACAAATGTGTACTTCCCTACATGCAAAAAGCAATACATTCAAAGAACAGGATTTCCAAACATGCAGTATTCATGAGACAGTAGGAGAACAATACCCGGATGCCCTACTCCATCTGCGAAGACTCTATAATGCACAACCAACTACGCCATAAGACAAGTGCTATAAGCAACAAGAACGCCGTTTCTTTCCTGAAACACACCAGTCATCCGTCGTTACATTGGTCACAATGCAAACAGGGCAGACACATTCCCATCTGGATATGCCTTCACGTTTTTCATATAATTTATTAATTAATTCAATGTAAAAAAAGAAAAAAAAACTAAATCACTCTGCTTGCCTGCATATATATTCTAAATACATGAACAAATGAATAAATTAGACTGTCAGGGGTTATTTGTTTATTTATTGTGTGTTTGCTTGTTGTTGTTTATTTATAACTGTAAAAAATGTATCCTTATGTTCCACATCATTTATTTTGATAAACTCACTAAATAACATATTTCTTATCACAGGGGATTTTATTTTTGTACAGAGCAAGTAGCTAGGCCTTTATGTGAACTGCATGAGATTAATTAATCAATCAATTAATGATTTGAACCTTAGTTATATCATGTAACGTATGTATTATGCACACATGAAATAAGACTAAATGCATTATAGCTATTTCAAATTAAAATAATTGGGATATATTCATCATATTTAAAATCCGAAATTAGTTTACTTATGCAGTACCTGGCCCTAAATATGACCGGGTAGCCTAGAGTACATCATGTCACACAGCTTGTTTTATTAACTGCTCGTCCATCTGTGGAAACATCACTATGCAAATTCATTCCGATCGTCTTCTGAAATATAGGCTGTTCAAATAAAGAATAAAACAATATAAAAATAAAATGAAAATACAGGCTCATTTTTTTCTATAAACAGCGAGTTCCTTTGCTAAAGTACAGCATTACAGTAAAGCACATTTTTGAAGTGCATGGCTACTCCGAACCCAATCTTCAATAATATCCATCTGTTGATTTTTAATTAGGTCAGAGGAAACAATTTAATACATTTTAAGAAAAATATAATAGCTTCGCTTTGAAATTAATCTAGAAGCAAACAGCTAGGATGCAGAACATGGGGTTAAATTAAACAATAAGACATAATAATATACTTTATGCTTTAGTAATTATGTATATATGTATTATGTATATTTCAATGGAAATGAGAATGTTTGCCAAGATTATTCTTAGCCTTGTGAGAATGCCAAGCACGGAGATTAAAAATGAAAACGCAGCTCTAACAACTCACTGATTCTGACACCTATGCTCTCAGCATTGATGTTAAACATAACCACACTGACAAAGCAAAAAAAACTAAAAAGCTTCTTATGAGCATTGTTTGTTGATTATCCAATTTTACCTGAAAAAGTCAATGATCATCTGTGTCATTAAACTTCATTGTCACTTTATCACAAATTGCTTGTCAAGGTCTGTTTTTGCCCTTAAATAACCATTAAAATCCATCCATCCTTAAAGAGCGGTCAATTGTAAACTTAACACTCCATTAGCAGCTTTGAATTAAACACCATGCGCCGTTGATTTGTGTCTTAACACACCAAACGAAGACGATCAACATTGTAAATGTGCTTATAATTACACATTTCTCAGCACATGCTTTAAATGATCATTTATGTCCTGCCCTTCGAGCCATAATGACTGTCATCGTGTTTTAAGCGAGACCTTTGGAGCATAATAGTCTTCACAGTGAATACACTTATTTGTCCAAATGTGATGCTGCAGGAAAACAAACGGAACAGTAATCAGTAAACAAAACAGTGTTCCTTGCAATTACCCATGAACGTGTGGAAAGCAAGTTATTAACCTCATAAGAGTTTGTTCACATCATACTGGACATCATCCTGATACTGTTTTTTTTTAAATGTTAAGTGTGTAATTTCGGTAGCAGTACCAACACACAAAAAAATAAAAATCCGCAAGCAAGCAGGCAAATATATAAATAAATAAAAGGTACATTTAATTTTACAGTTTAATGATTTTATTTTGCTTTTTGACACAGCAATGGCTAAATGATCTGCAAAATTTAACATGCATTATTAATAATAATCCTAAGCAGTAGTAGTAGTAGTAGTAGATTAATAATAAATAAAGTAGTGTTCCTTTCTGCATGTGGATAAGTGCTTTGAAGAATGGATGAATTTTTGTTATAAAAATAATAAAGCACATCATGGCCACTTTTTCAGTGGACTTGGTTGCAGAAATAGTTTTTAAATTTACTTTCCTTAAGCTTTGAAAATGAGTATACAATTACTGATATAAGATGCTGGTTATATATAGAATCAATATATTTTTTATACATATGTATATGTATATGCATACAAAAGTATTACAATTGTCTGATTAGCGGGATTTAAATTTTTTTGATAGAATGATGGGTAATGTAGTTTTTCATCATGAGTTTCACTGTTAAAAACAAATACTGTTAAGCAATAGTGCCTGCTTCAACAAAAGCGCTTACCATCGATTAACAACCTCGTGGCTCATAGTAGAGGTGTCTTTTACCCTTTAGAATTAAATTGTATTCCAGCAAAAATGAATGGGATATAGTAACTTGCTTTAGCAGGCACCACAAATGACCTAAACATAAAAAGAAATTAATAAATCTCACCCGAACTTACACTATTGGCTGAGAAAGTGTTGCTGTGTGGAGCTAGTCAGTATAAACATTTAATTTAGTAAACAAAAATATAGTGCTGCAGTTTTTTTCTCTTTTCAGGGGGAGACCTACAAACGACTTTCTTACAGATGTCTCTACATATTAAGCTGAGTTAGAAGTATTTTAATGTTGAAAACATTCACCTTTAAAGTCAAGAAAGATATCCTAAACATCTAAGTGCTATTCTGAAAGCCTTAAGAAGTTTAACCTTCCAAATCGTGACCTAGTGAGATGAAATTTTACATTTCTTGAATGTGAAATCCCTCTATTCCATACTATCTGATGGTTGTTTGATATCAGCCTTATCTGAGGTTGATGAAAAGGGACTTCCAGAAAAGTCGAATTATCTGATATCTCCTCTACTCCTACACAAGGTTGAGATGTCTGAACAGTATGATGAAACTTCAGAACTTCACAGAAACTCTGATTTCACAGCTTTCAAAGAAGAGATGAGTGAACTCCTCCGCATATCTGCATTTCAACCGCATGCTGTGTGTTGTTCCCTTTCAGTCGGTCACTACGAGTCGTGTCGGTGACCGACGAATCGGGATCTCGGCAGAGAGACCAATCTACTTGAGTGTAACACAACAAGCCAATGAGCATTGGCATGCACTAATTGTATCCATCTGCAACTGATCACTGTAAGTATAAGTGAGCAGCTGTGAGCAGTGCATGCATCATTTATCCTTTCACTTCGGAGCCAAGTGGAGGTGCATCACTACTGTTCATTCTCTTCGAGTAAGCTGATGGAACGAGTGTGGGTGTTACAGCATTGCAGCAGTGGTCACAGTCTTACGAGGATCATCTTGACTCACATCTCCCCTTACAGGTTTGTAAGTATTCGGCAGGTTAAAGTGACAATGCTTATAGACCTTCTAGACCTTTGCCCAGCAGTTCTCGGCAGCTCAGGAGCAGACTGAGGCGATTAAACACATCATGCGCTAGAGGAAACATGTCATGGAGCAGGTCACAGACGGGATGCTCAGCCCATCCAGGCTAAATGCACAAGTACAAGAGACCCTGAGATTGGTGACCCAGTGATGTAGGAGACTGTTTAGCAGGAGATGGGGACTGCACCACTCCCTCCCCCGGAGGAGGGCCGGATGGAGAATCTTTTGTTTCATTTTGTTTCTGTTCCCCCGCTGGCCCAGCATTCATTGAAAGAGTAGATTCCTTGATCCTTGGGTCTCAAGAGGGAGAAGGTTGTGAACCATGCATCATGAATCCACTTCTCTACTCGTGGAACCAAGTAAGGCTGGTAACATGCAGCATCCCACCACAACGTGTCATACGTCTGGCTGTCACAAACCTCAGGTTAGGTCCCTGCTCTGCCCCTTGCACATGGAGGAAACAGGTGAGTCTTACACTTCACACCCAGATCTCGCTCCCTGCTGTCACAGGCAAGGCCGTCACAGGCCCCGGCCTGGGTCCCTGTGTTCCACCACGTTGCCCCACTGTGCGTTCGTCGGTGGTTCCACTGGTTCCTCTGCTGTATCAGGGATATGGACGTGTCTCCAGCTGCACTGGCATATCAATTACCTTGAGTTGCTGGCAGTACGCCTATGCCGCTTCAGAGGGCACCTTCAGGGCAAGGACGTCCTGGTCAGCATGGACAAAACTGCGACCGTTGCGTATATCAACTAGCAAGGCGGTTTCCACTCCCGTCAGATGTCACAACTCACCCGTCACGCTTGTTCCTCCTCTGGAGTCAGAATCATCTGAGGTCCCTTCGTGCCATCCACATTCCAGGAGTGTCAATAGAGCAGCACATCCAGGAGAGCGGAGACTCCATCCCCATGTGGTCCAGCTGATCTGGAGATAGTTCAGAGCTGCACAGGTAGACCTGTTTGCATCTCCAGAAACCACCCATTGCAACGCTCGGCACACAGCTGGCCCCGGTGCCTACACAAGTATGCGATTCTCCCAGTAAGCCTTCTAGTACAGACACTGTGCAAGATTAGGGAGGATGAGGAGCAGGTCCTGTTAGTGGCTCCATATTGGCCCAGCAGGACCTGGTTCCCGGAACTCATGCTCCCAGCGACAGCCCCTCCCTGGTCAATTCCTCAGAGGAAGGAACTGCTTTCTGATGGGGCACCCTTAGGCACCCGTGTCCAGACCTGTGTGTTACCCCTGAATGGGACGTGGAGCTTCTAGGTGACCTACCCCAGGAGGTAGCTCTCACTATTGCTTCAGCACCAGCACTGTTCACCAGACAGGCATATACGTTGAAGTGGAACCTGTTCTTCAAATGGTATTCCTCTCACACTGAGACCCCGACCGACTATGTGCCCAAGGTTCCTACCACTCCCTTTAAGGATCAGGTGGTGAACCTGCAAACGCTGCCCCAGGAGGAGGCAGACCCAGTCCTAGCCTTGCTCTGTCCTGTACGTGCATTGCAACAGTACGTGGATAGAACTCAGAGCTTCAGGACCTCAGAACAGCTTTGTCTGTTACGGAGGACAGCAGAAAGGGAAGGCTTTCTCCAAGCAGAGGATGGCACCCTGGATAGTGAATGCCATCGACTTGGCTAATGAAGCACAAGGTGTGCCCTGCCCACTCAGGTTATGTGCGCACTCCACTGGGGTTGTTGCATTGTCCTGAGCACTGCCTAGCTTGCGTGTCTAACCAGTTTCCTCCTGTGGCCTCACCTCAAACGGGTAGTGGCACTAAGAGGCCTGGTTTAGAGTTGGCTTACGGCATCCTTACGCATTTTCTCCATAGAGTTCCCTGTCCGGGCCAACCCTGTGGAGCCCTCCAGCACTCTGGCAGCCAGATGTGGTGGAACATTTGGCGGCAGGCCTTTCAGCTGATGAATTCTTGAAAGCTGCTGTCAGGCTTGTGCCCATTTGAGAGACGTCACATCCCATCGTCACAGCTGCTGTACCTGTAGCATAGATCAGTTGCAGCTGGATGCAATCAGTACATGCCAATGCCCATTGGCTTGTTTTGTTACACTCAAAGAACATTGGTCTCTCTGGTGAGATCCCGATTCATCCGTCACCGACGCAATGTCTCTGTGTCCTCCTTTAGGGAACAAGGGTTACATACATAACCAAGACGTTTCTCTCGTATCTCTCTCCCACTCTCAGTTTCTCTCATTCTCTCTCTCTCTCTCTGTCACAAAGAGGAATGTCACATTCTGTCTGGTTTCCTTTGTCTGCTCTCTCCGGAATGATGATTTAAACACTGGCACTGACGGTCTGAAAGATTTTCCTCCACCTGTTTACATTCTATTGACGCCCAAATGAAATTTAATGGTTAAAATGTGGCACCCTGTTACTGTGTTTGTTTTGGTGCCTTTTCTCATTTGTGATGGAAAAACGGTAGATTAATACGTTTGATTTGAAAGGAAAGTGATGGATAGGAGCAGAAAAAAAACATGATAAACACGAGGGAGAATTCGTCCTGGGTTTATCCGGCTCCGACCAGGATCTATCTGCCCTCTAAGCATCTAGTCAATCGCTCAATTACTCTACCGTTCGGGGTCCACACGCACATACACACACAGATATCTAGGATTTTTTTTGGAGACCCAAACTGGATGCCTCATTTTATTCTACTGTAAAGTTTGTCCGTAGGACTTATCAATGTCAGAGGTTCCACACACACCCCATGAGAGAAAATCTCTGTGGTTAAAGACTGCCAAATCAGTAGCGCGCTGCTTGGAAGCTGCTGCAAGCCGCCAGGCCCGGATTCTTTCATATTTATCTCATGTCAACCTGAACGGCATGTGGATGAATGTGTGTGTGCGAGGATATCCTCCCTCCCATACCAAGGTGAGGGCTGGTAAATGAAAGACTGCAGGTGTCACACTAAATAGAGGTTTCCTGGATGCAGTTTTACCTGTCTCTTTTCACACAGAGCTGCTTCTATTCAAGAAATTAATTACCAGGCAAGCGTTATCAGGCATACAGTTTCGCACACACATTCATACGAGTATTGCATCATGCATAAAGATTCAGATGTATGATGCTACAAAGAAAAAAAAAGAAAAAATTCAAAGCAGTGTCATTGTCAATTCAAGGCATGAATATGGAAGAGTGCACATACAGCTAACAAGTATACCATTTTGTTATTAATAGTTTATTATGTTTTCTGAATGCTGATAGAAAATGTTCTTGAATTAATGTTTTTGAACATCCTTATGACATTATTTGCACTTAATGGATGTTGAGAGACAGCATTCTTAATATATGTCCTTATAATGTTAATTTAATTTACTGGATGTTTTCATAATGTTTTAATAAAAAATTCTCAGTAAAAACATCTTTACAATATAATTTGTACTTGAATGTCCTTGCAGTGTTGAGAGAAAACAGTTTCAGGACATCCTTATAATGTTATTATTATTTGCTGAATGATAACTAATAAACAATGATTTCATCCCAACTAACTCATTTTTGCTATTATAATGCTAACATTACCATTAACTTCTACACAGTTTATTGTACTGTTATCATAAAATTTTTAATAGCAAATAGTTTTCCGATTATTTTCAAAATGATAGAAATGTTTGCTTAAATCAATAAAAAAATTATGGTTTTTTTATGTTTACAAAGCATTAACTTTTCATAGCTTCAACGGAATGTTAGCAAAGCATTTTAAAAACAGATTTTTTTATGAGTGTGTGTGAGTTTTTATTCACAACAAAGCAAAATGTTCGGACAAATTTTGTTTTGTTGTTGTTCTTTGCTAAATAATTGTGCAGTAACATGAATAATCCATTTAAAGAATTAATTAACCAAAAACATAAAACTTTCTTCTGTATAATATTAGAAGAAATGTTCTGGGTTTTGTGCATTTACAATTAATATTGATTTTCCAAGCTTCAAAAATGAGCCAAAATGATCATATAATTGCCTCTATGAGTTATAAGAAGTCTTTTAAAGCCATATAATACGATTGTGTGAAGAAAAAAAAAAAAAAAAACATTAACCACTGCAAATGGATTGAATCCATCAATTGGTGAGATTGAGAACAAGATCTAGCCTGAGTTGTTAACAAATTACTCAGACCAGTTTTGTGAATTGATTCAACTGATTTATTCAAAAACTCTTTAGTTCTTATTCACTTTAATTATGCCAAAAAAATGGGCAGAATATTCTTGAAAAGACTTTACTTCTTGCAGGCAAGTTATATGGGTTAAGTAATAAGTGTGAGTAAATTTTGAATGAGCTACTCCTTAAATTTGCTGTTATAATAGTAAACTCACAAACTAAAATGAGGTGAGAATGCCACATTGCTGTCATTGTTACCACATATATCTACTCCAGGAAAGAACACAGTGCTATCATTAATTATTGTACCCAAAGTAAACTGGAGAAAGCTTGCTTTTGTGTGATCTCGCTTAGGAGGTAATTATATAGCACAAATTATTTGCATAAGAAATGGATTTGTTAAGGCTGATTTGGCTAAGAAGAGACAGGAAAGGATACAGGCTGGTGAACTCAGCAATCGTATCAAATTAAATGTGGCCTTTATTCACTTTTGAATGGAATAATTACCCAGAGCTACTAACTACTAAAGTTTTGATTTAGAACTCTTCTTGCATACTTTCACAAATAATTACTGTCTAATCTGGAATATCTGAAATCTATTGTGTTCTGCGAGTGGTACAGAGTCTGCATGTTATAGTAAACCATCTAGGTGTGTCAGTGTCGCCTGGGCAACAGCTCGGTGACATAAGCAGGCGATCAGCAACATAAATGACAACACCTGATTCCCAGGGCATTTCATCAAATGCGAAAAATTGGTAGGTGATGGCCCGATCCGTCTTATTTTTTTAATGTAGTAGCAGTCAGTTTTAGTTTGAATGTGCAAGGCTTCTGGTGTCACTTGCTTTCAGTTATTTTAGCTGCATAAAAACAGTCCATTATGCTGTTTGATATCGCAAACTGGTATTTGTTACCATAGCACAGACCATTTTACTGTTTAATGCGCTTTGTTATTCCTCCTGGTAAACCCTAAATTGGTAGTCTTGCACATTTACAGAAAATTGCTTAAACTGAAAAATAAGATTGACTAGATGCACCACACAACTAACATAACTGTGTTCTTTTAAAGAAGTTCACATAATAAGCTAAACAAATACAGTATCATTGCATTAGGATTTGGGGTTTTTTCAACCTTTAGACCAAGCAACAGCCTAAAAACAAGCTGGCATCCACCCACAACAAACCCAATCATATTTCATTCTAAAAGATCCCAGATTATGGAGGTATATGATTGTAAATGCTGTTTAAGTCCAAAACATACTGGAGATTTTGATTGTAGAATCAATGTTGCATTAACGTTTGCATAGACCAAGAATAAAAATCTGATTTCATAACTGTACCTTGATGAAATTTTTAGTGAGACATGAAATATGTACCGATAAGTACATTTCACTGCAGTTTTTTAAAAAGAAACGAACACTAGAGGCAGTAAAACACTTTTATTATTTCGATTAACTATTTCTTTACAGAGTTTTGATAAATAAAGCATCATTTTTTCGCATAAAGCATAATCTAGCTTTATGTCTAGAGATGAAAGATAGGAAAATAATTTAGTAATAAGGTTTCTGTTTTTGCATTTACAATGAATGGACTTTCTTTTTTATAAACCTTTCTTCAGTATAAATATTAAAAAACACAGCTGGCTGTGAAAAATAGTCCTCCTGCCATATGATGACAGGTCTTCACCCACCCATCCCTGCTCTCTCTGAGATTTGTGATGTTACAGTTGGTCCGTCTGAACAGATAAGAATTAATGACAGTGCCTTCACAGAAACAGCTGAGTGCCTGTGTAAATGCTGTGAAGTGTGTGTGGAAGAAAGAGAGAAAGAGAGAGAGCGAGAGCGAGAGAGAGAGAAGGCTGCAAAGAATCAGGCTAAACCTGGGCCTAGAGACTTCCTAAGATTCAATTAACATTTTTATTAAGGGCTGTTCACACTTGGGGGCTAGAACATCACCAGAACTGTGAGTGTGTGTTTGGGTACAGGCATTAAGAGAGTATGTGCATTCTTTAAAGAGTAAGCTGTATTAATTAGAATTCTTGACTCTTATGGGAGACCGCTAAGCGCCGTATGTTTATCAGGAATGCGATTGGAGGAAACTGAGTGTTTACTTACCAGTGTTTGTGTGCTGAATGCCTCACTGAGACTGGTTTAAGAGCGATGCTCGTAATGAAAATGTCACGTTTTGCATGACATTATCGCCTGTGAGTCCGCTAATGAAATAACTGATGATCCCCACAAAATCTTCATGTATCTCCGTTTTGTTCTTCGCTGAGATGCGACAGTAGTCAAATGTTGATAGATAGATACGATACGATGGTTCTGCCACTAGATTTAGTAAGATAATAAATAAATAAATAATAAGAGAGAAGAATATGATTATTTGCAATAAGGTAAATAACTAATCTTTAAATTAATTATATTATATATATCATGTTATTGTAATGAAAATCTTCATGGTCATCTTAGTTCACAGAGCATTTAATAATGTTACAGACAGAATTTTTAGGTCTTCAAGTATATTAGTAAATGTTATGATTAACATTAAGATTAATAAATGGCAAGAGATATTGTTAATTGTAAGTTTGTGTTAACGAATGTAGATGACTAATATACAAGAATAAAACCTTATTGTAAATGTTGCTGATAATTAGAATATTTTGGGGAAAAAAACATTAAAAAAAGAAAAAATATATTATGTTTAAATATTCAATATATGTATGATATAAATATTTATATAATATAAATTATTTAAATATATGCATATTAATACATTTACACACACACACAAAACTTTTATTTTAGTTGTGATTAATCACGATTAATTATTGCCCAGCATTAGAAATAATAATAATAATAATAATAATAATAATAATAATAATAATAATTATTATTATTATTATCATTATTATTGCTAGTAATTATTAGCTTTTAAAATAATTGTGTTCTAATAATAATAAAATAAATAAAAATAATAAATGTTTATGTTAATATCAGATTAAATATTTAAAACTGACTTAACAGTGATACTTTTAAATAAAAACATCACAGTGTGTTTGTGACTTCCCACCCCCCACCAAAATCTTTATGTATTTCCAGCTTGTGTTGCACTGAGACACAACATAATTGTTGATCAATAAATGTAGATACAAGTAAAATAAATATTGTCTGCTTGTTATGTTTTTTAATTCTGATGTGGTGTTCATTAATTCTCATTTGTATCTCACATGCAGACAAAGCGTTCTCCTCGTGAAGAGCTTTATGGAGCCGCCCCTCTGGCAGCTTTGATTAGTGGTGGCTGTGGACAGGCAGATGGATGGTCTGCTGTGAGACGGGTGGAAGGACCTCAGGCTGAAAAACAGGGAGAAAGACAGATGATGGAGGAGAGGAACTGCATCTCTCCATCAGCGTCTTCATCAAGAGTCACTCACTGAGAGCATGAGAGTGACCTCCGACCCTCGGCCATCATGTTGAGGGCCTGGAGGAGGTGGCTGATTGGTGGGTGGACAGGAAGAGCTCTCACTCATCTGCACCAGCTGTCAATCAAAACAACGCCAATGACAAATGACTGCAGAGACAGAGAGAGAGAGAGAGAGAGAGAGAGAGAGAGTGTTGCTCCTTTTTCCCTCATGTACCTTGTTGTAAATCATTACAAGTGTTTTTTATCTATTTTAAAGTGAATAAAGTGATACAAGCTTCTCAAACCGATGCCGTACTGGCAATATGATTCATGCTGATGGTGTGTTCACAGAAAAAGTGTTCAACCAAAATCATTTTGAAGTGAGTCTCTTCATTTGGTGGCCATCTTGGTAAAATCCCTGGGCAGATGGTTTTGTGTCTCGCAAGTACAGCTTCTATCTATTCGAAGGACAGAAAAAACAAATCTACAAATAGTACATCTAACAGTAATGGTATCATCAGTGCTGCTTTTTTAGCTCATATCAGGCTAAAAAAATTGTTTTTCTGTTTGGTCCTGCAACTGTGCATAGATTTTTTTATAGGCCATACAGGACTCTGAAGTTGAATACATTTAAATTTAGTCATTTAGTAGATGCTTTTATTCAAAGCGGCTTGCAAATGAGGAACATCACAGGCAATTTATCATACAAGCGCCAACAATGCTTGCAATACCGCAGTGCTGAGGTTCAGGAGGAAGCTATAGCAGAACCAAAACTGCAGAGAAGTAAAATAGAGAAGATGCGGAAGTGGTTTTTGTGTTCAGGAATTGTGGTTGTGGTTTGGTTTAAGTGATTGCAGAAAATATGCTGATTACATGAGTTCTTTTAAGCTGATTTTTGCTGAAATCTTTTGCATCATTAAACATGTATTTAACGTCACTTTGATTTTAAGCAAGTCCACTTGAATTATGGTTGGTCAAAGTTAAGTGATCCACATATAAATTCTGCTGATGTTATCATGGGTTTTGATTTGTTAGTAAACTCAATTTAGCATGGATTTCAGGTTAATAAATTACGGTGGCCGAGAGAGCTCAACGCGCTGCAATTTAAAAATAACGCATGCAAACAGAAAAAAACGGCTGCAACT
>JAUMHP010000040.1:11289208-11315006 GCA_032361065.1 Enteromius trimaculatus | reverse complement strand
TTGCAGCCGTTTTTTTCTGTTTGCATGTGTTATTTTTAAATTGCAGCGCGTTGAGCTCTCTCGGCCACCGTAATAAATAGTATGGAGGGCTCTTGACTGTGAAACTTGGGGCTGATTGTGAATTGAGGAGAATTTCTTTTCTTTATATCCCTGCATATGCAGTCTCATCATTCACCATCACCAGCACCATCTTTAGTTTCCTTTGAAACTGAATAAAATCGACAAGCTCCCTTAAGTGTGGATGTGTCATCTTTCAAGGTTGCCAGTTATATTGCATTGTAAAATTTCCACAAAGCTATTGAGGGATTTTAAAAGCCTGATTCATTCTTGATAGATCCAAACAAGCACACATTGTACCATTGTCTGGGTAGCCAACAAAACCAAAGATTTTAAATGATTAAGATCTGAAGTTGATGTTATCAAGTATAATACATTTGAGACAAAAATAGCACAATGGGTAATTTTCACGTGACTTTTGGTGGTCATAGGGATAGATCACCCAAAAATGTTATTAAGTACTCACTTATGATTTTTTGATGAAATAGACCCTTTATAGACAGTAGTACTACAACCATGTTCAAGGCCTAGAAAGGTATAGGACATTGTTAAAATAGTCTGTGTGACATCCGTGGTTCAAACATAATGTTCAGAAGCTATAAGAATACTCTTTATACACATTGTCCTTACCTTTCTGGGCCTTGAACATGGTAATTTCCACCCAGGGTCAGAAAGCTGATGTATTTCTCAAAAAATATCTAGAAGAGTGAAGGTTTTGTGGGTTTGTAATGACATGATAAGTGTTTTTACTTCATAACAACTATCCTTTTAAACATAAAAGGTCAATGATGAAGATTTTTTGTTTGTTTGCTTGCTTTTATGAGTCCTCCTGTACAGTCTTTGCAGTTACACATTAAGAAACAGACTTTTAAAAATTGTCATCTTGTCCAGGATCATACCGTAAAAGCATGCGTTAGCGTCCATTTGACTGGCACCCAATTTGTCAGACATTTCGTACAGTAGAACCTCTCCTTCAGTATTTTCAATATCTTTCAGTCATTCGTCATCCATTACTTTCATCCCTTTCACGCTCTTACTCTCCCCTACTACGGGTCCATTTTCACACCTGTCACACTTTTATCTGTTTTCCCTCTTTTTTTATTTCTTTCATTTAGAAGGAGCGAACAAGGGAAAAGAAAGTGCTTCACTTCTAACACACAGAGAAGTGTCACTTTATTTGTCTTACTCTGTCGTCTTTCTGGTTAAAGGTCAAGCCGTTTAATTTTCCTCCAGAAGATCAGAAATGGGAATGTACCACTTTTTTGTTTTGTGTTTGTGAAAATATTTTTAAATATTTCAGAAAAAAAAAAAAAAAAAACATTAGTCATGACCCATATAAACAATGACCATTAGATGGATGGAAAAGGAAATCCCTCTTCAGTTCTGAAATTTGCAAAAACCCGGGGCCTAATTTATAACATGTTGCACAGAAGTCATCCTAAATCTTACAGATCAGTCTCACGACCAATTTGTACATATTCATACGAGGTGGCTAACTCATACAAATTCCTCACTCTTACAAATTCATATGATATTTGCTAAATTGTCTGTATTTTACGAGTTCGTATGAATTTGTACGAATGTACTGGGGTTTAGACAAATTGTAAAAAAACGTTAGAGTGAGGTCGTATAAATTTGTACGAATTAGCACAAATTTTCTGCCTCGTATGAATATGTACAAATTGGTCATGAGACTGTGTTGCTTCTTATGATCATCTCTCAAATATGCGTACGTTTAATTGATAGTATAAACGCACAAACGAAAAAAAAACACGCCTACGCGTTTCTTTCAGATGAGAAATCTATGAATCGCAAATGATGGTGAACTTGCGCACAAATGAATGGTTTCACCTCTCTGCCTTGTAAACGACTCCTAATTAATGGCATTAGCATATAAAATATCACCAATCATCATAATTTCGAACAGCGAGCTGAAAAAACAGCTTACATTTTCAAAAACCTGCAAGACTGCGACAATAAAAAGTCTGTACGTCTGCTCAGACCCTGATGTGACGCTAAGCATTTTCCACATCAAAGACAAAGTTTTTTAAGACATGAACGCTGGCGTGGATTTAGCATTACCCTTAAATTCAAAGGACAGTGATTGGACCATTGGAATTGAGCACATGTAAATCTTAGGTAAAGTAAACTGTGTTTCATACTCTTCAGACTTTAGTCACACAGTCGATATGAGTCCATTGTCAACAATTATTCTCTGTTACTTAGAATTGTTGATGAACAGTTTAAAATCCACAAAGTCAATCCACTTCGCTGCACAATCAATCAAAAATTGTCTCACATTTCCAGGTTGTTGAAGATACTCTAGGCCTTGAAAAGAGGATTAAAAAAAGTGAAAGTAAAAGACATGCTCACAGCAGATCTGTTTATCTATGAAGAAAACAGAGATGTTATTTGCCCTGTTTGTTGCATTTATGTATCTTTTAAACAGATGAAGTAAGCTGAGCTTTGCTGGAGATCATTAGGAGCTGTTAGTGTGTGTATGTGTTTGAAGGCACACAAGTGTTTGTTACTTGGAGAGTGCTGGTGTTGTGAGCGCCAAAGTTTCAGCATATAAGAGAAAAGCTGCAACCCAGTCCAGATCAGAACGCTGGACTCATTAAACTTTACGCTTGACTATATCAAGGCAAACATTGCACAGCTAGTGGTGCATTTGCGACGACACGGGAAGCAGTTGTTAGAGTTTTTTCAGATGTTTGGGGAGGACGATGCTCTGAGGGTGACAGGCTATGATGAAGTCTTGTTTTAAAACTCTTTGAAAGTCACTTTGCAATGACTGTACAGTGAAGTAATCTAAGCGAGCATTCTGTTGGCTAGAACAAGACTAACAAGGTAAAAAGGAAGTTTGAAATACAATACCTAACATCATTGTCTGTGTATGCTCTGTGGTTGTGATTTGTGTGAATAACCACAGCATAATAAAAATATTGTAAAATATTTTTTTTTTTTTACATTTGAGCACAGATTTGTTTATTTATTTATCTGTTGCTCTGTTCTTTTCTTTATCTTGATCACTCACTCCTTCAAAGCCAGCTCAGAAATACTCCCTGTGCTTTAGTTTTGTTCATGGATGAATTAGCTGAATGGGTCAGTTGGTACAATATGTACTAATTTACATCAAGCAGCTTTTAAAGCCTGTCCATATCTGGAAATACCGCTTTTCCATGCAATTCTAAAAACTTCCAAGTTTTTCTCCATCTGCGCTCAAGATTACGAGTTTCTTTCTTGAGAGAATGGGTAGTACGCGCAGACACTCTCGCCGCTCTCTTCAGGATTGCGGGTATCTTTGCAGAAACATCAAGAACGTAAGCGCCAGGAAAACAGTGCCTGTGGACTTTGCCTTTAGCTAAGGTAGCACGGACGTACTGGACAATGGAGTTTCTGACGATCACGGCATCGCGTTCCATCTCGTTGAGGGGAGCGAAGCAGTTCCGGGTGGAGATCTCAAAGACCTCAAGCTGCAACTACTGTAGTGCAGCTCGAACGTGTCCTCACCTGCACTCAAAGGTGGACACAGATTAAAGGAATTAAAGCAAGTAGCAGTGAGTAAACAATGGTAATGTGCGTACAGTAGATAGTGTGTAAACAATTTAAATCATTTTTTTAAAATCCAATTGAGAAAGAAGCTGGATTCAAGGGTTTGGATCTCATTAAAGGTTTGTTTTATGGATCATTTGAGATCTATGGATTTGATGCGTTTAAAGGATGCCTTTCCCTTAAAAGCTCATTTACGAAGTGAAAAAATGATGTGATACTGATCCGGTTTTACACTCTTGACAGGGCTTTCTTTCTTTTATCTTAAATGACAAGTCTGCAGATCTTTACAAAGCTTTCTATTTATACACTGTCTGTAGTGTGTGTAAACACCTGCACTCCATTCTCATTGTGTATAAGTCCACCAAATGACAAGACTGAAAGCTTTAGACCTTTTGTTAAAACTACAATAATAAAGAACAAGTTTGAAATAAAAATGCCTTTCTGCTTGCTGCATAGACAGCCAAGTATTATTAAAAGCCTATCTTTCCAGCAGTGAATTACCTCTATAACAATGCCAGTACTCTGCGACCTAAAGACTCGTATTGTTCGTGAGTCTCTAATTAGGAGTCTCGAGTCGGTTCTTAACACCTGATTCTTATACCATTAGTCATCAAATCCTTGGTAAACACAGCAGGTGCCACGATTCAGATGTGACTGAACATGGTAATGTCAGAATCGCTGGATTGTTTACTCCATAATTAGTCTGTCATTTCGATCTGTTCGGTTGTGAACCTGACTGACCCCAGCGACAGTGCATTCGACCAGTCTCATTAATGCAAGACCCTTAATCACATGACTTTTTGCCTGTATTTCGTTAACATCACACTTTGGATGTCAGTAAAAAACTCAGTGAGCTCAAAGAAGACGTCAGAGACCTCTCTCTTTCACTCTCTCCCACTGGTCTTGTTTTGGTGAACTGCTCCATTTGCCTGCCATGTTCTAGTTTATAAAAAGCTCACCTCAGGCTTGTCTTATGTCACCTAGTACGTTTTGTTCACTGAGTGGCCCCCTGCCAGGTCCCCCCGAGGAGTCTCTGTGTGTGTTTGCGAGCATGAGTGTGTACCTTCCTGTCTCTCAGAGGAGAACAAGTGTGTCTCTCTTTTAACAAAGCACATCACTGTGTAACTCTATACCGCGTGACTGCGCTTCCATTAGCAAGCAACAGGTCTTCCGTATCTAACCGCCTACAGATTAAGAGTGTGTACATCGCCTTTACATAGAGTTTGTTGCTCAACCTCACAGAAGTGCATAGAAGTTGCCATTGTTTGAATACACGTATGTTTAATTGGCCTTCAAAGAAATCAGTGAGTCAAACAGTGAGTCACACTCATTCAATGAATTTCATAATTATATAGAAAATATGTACAAAAGATAAAGTAATCTGAAGCAACTCTTGTGTCACATTCACAGCAGAAAAAATAAATACATAAATAAACCCTAATCCTTACTAATATTTGGTACTGTTAAATTTCATTTTCCAAAATATTCAACAGCAAAACCGTTTTTAACTTAGATAATAAGGAACATTTCTTGAGCATCAAAGCATGTTATAATGATTTATGAAAGATCATGTGACACTTAAGACTATTATACAATTTTTATTATAAAAATACTCACAATATTATAGTTATATTGTGTTCTTTTTGATCAAATCCATCTGTATAGATATGTAGGTATTGGTACTTTAATACAATAGTTTAATTGCATTTTTTTTTTTTATAAAAAGTACAATTTTACAGTTTGATTTGGTGGATAATGTTACTTTTTTCATCCTTTCTTTCTTTTTTCAACCACAGATGACAAAAAGAGCCTTGAATATAAGTGCATTACCCAGATTTTCAGTGAATAACAACTTTTGGTTGCTAACAACAAATTTGGTTTGTCAAGTATAAAATACGGCTTCAGAACGATTAAATTAGTGAAATTCATACGAACTGCTGTTATGGAACCATTTATAATATTTTTATATTTACAGAGCTTATTTTGTAATTTTTAAGGTTTCACGGCCATTAATTTCCCTGTGTGCATCCGGTTTAATGTCTCTGTTTTTGTTTTATTTTTGTGGTAGAAATGTCCGGTCTTTAGATGCATGGTCCTGGCTTTTTAAATTAAAAAGACCCTGGTTCCATTTTTCCACTTTCAGCATATTCTTTTAATTGAATACTATATGAATTAAACTAATTCATTAAAATGAAAAAAATAATAAGAAAATCCGTATCCCTTCAAAGACTTCAATTACCACTCTACCAAAGAAAACATTTCATTTTCCATCAGACATGTCCACCGCATTCTTCAGAAGAAAGCAAAGCATACATTATACTCTTCGGAAAACTAATTACAATGCTTTTGATACCTAAAACACAGGGACAAGCTCTTTTAACTTATCACTAATCACTCCTGATTCTTTCTGTTGTCCTTGCTCTGTGATTTTTCTTGTAATTCATTTAGTTGTAACATCTTACAAAGCGCAATATGAAAATGTCTCTTAGATTTATCTTTCACAGATGCAGGGAGTCAGCTCACAAAGAGTGATTTCATATGTGATGCGCAAGTGAAAGGCTTTTGATGGCAGTACATTAGAGAAAGTTAACGCTGATGAGAACAGCCTTTCAATCCACTCTCCACATGCTTGTCTTTAATCCATCTCTCCTCTTAACAGCTCTCTGCATGTACCGCCATTCACTTCATGAATCTGCTGGACTTATGAATTCCATTTAAAGCAGCTGTTATTGCTGTTGATACACACTTCAGGAGGTTACAAGCAAGGGTCCAGCACAATATGTGTGTATGTGTGTGAGAAAGAAAAAGAGAGAGATTGTATAAATGTGAGATTAAATTTCTGTGTGTGTGTGATTGTGTGAAAGAGATAATGGGTTTTCTGGAAATATCCCAAGTTATTTCTGTAAATCAAACCACTCTCTACTGCTGCTGGGAGTAATAGTTTCAAACTGGCCCCAAAATCCATATCTAGATTGCACGAATACTGTACATACCAGAACACTTCCTCTGAAACATACACACACACTCACTCACTCACCGAGAGAGTTTGAAAACATCGGAATTCACCATCATGGTTGCTTTTCTGAACCCAAACGAATCAATAAACCAACACTATATGATAACGCATTTTAAGTTCTTACTTTGTAACTATACGTGTAATAAATATACTAATAAAAAATACAACTGAATTAATAAATTGCTAATGAAATATCTATAACAAAATACTGTTACATAATAAATATGCCCATAAGTAATATATTTGCTCACAAATATTGTGTAATATTATTAGAATTTAAAACAACTTTATTCAATATTTAAAAAAAATGTATGTTTTCACTCTTTGTTATATTGCAGCCATTTGCTAAAATCATTTAAGTTCTTTTTTTTTTTCCTCATTGATGTACACACAGCACCCCATATTGACAGAAAAACACAGTATTGTTGACATTTTTGCAGATTTATTAAAAAAGAAAAACTGAAATATCACATGTATTCAGATCCTCATATATTTAACTCAGGTGCTGTCCAATTCTTCTGATCATCCTTAATATGAGAGTAGCCGGTATATACAGTCATTAAGTGATTATTTTTTAAGAGATTAGCAAGCTATTGAGCAAAACAGCTGCAACAGCAGAGTTGAACAATTGTTGCTTCTCGGTAGACGCCATGATTGAAAGCCGGTATGGTTTCCGGTCGCAGAACTGCTGCAGAACGGCAGCTTTGCCAGACTATCAATATGGGCTTCTGTGTGTAAATTTTCAAAAATTATGTTTTTACGTTTTCAGTGTGTTTTATTGTGTTAGTTAGCGTTTAAGTTCTTTTTTAAACTAGTCAAAATAAACTAATTGCAGTTTGACTGAGATTAGTTGGAACACACAATGAAAAAAAAAACACATTTTTTATCTGTTTTTTTTAAATTCACTTTTAATTTCATCATATCATCAGTTGAAGACATTTTGCTTTTAAACATTTCTGTGGAAACACATTTTTTAAAGATTGTTTGATGAAAAGAAAGTTTATTTAACATGGAAATAATTAGTAACATTTTAAACGTCTTAATGCTAGTGTGGTTTTACTGTGTTTGTTGTGACAAATAATCCCAGTCTTCCTTACATTATGGAATTATATGATTACCATATTTATACATACTACAGTATTTACTTTATACTTCAAGGTATCTTTAAAGAATATTATCACCACAGGCGTGTCCCAAAAACGTATTACTTTGTCTAAAGAAAAAACAAGAAACTTTTTTGCAAAAACAAAAGGGAGATTGTCTTTTACTATAATGATCATAGAACGGCTGCTCTCATGCTGATGAATATTAAAATGGTAGAATATATGAAAAGAGGGTTTTATAATATCTGACAAACTCAGATGTGTGGTGACAAGCAATTTATCTAAGAGGGAGGAAAACAAATGATGAGAATTTAAAATTAAGTGAGAGCGAAAGAGTGAAGAGGAAGACAAAGTCATCAACTCATTACTGTCTGTCTCTCTTTGAAAATCTGATAATTGCTTCATAATGGCTCTCATAATGCAATATCAAAGCCCTTTCTAAACAAAACAAGCACACAAACGTGCACATGAAAACAAATTCACTATGTGATGTGTTCTACTCAAGGCGGGTTCAACAGTTGTGAATGTTCACAATATTTACAGCATGATTTTAACAACCAACAAGGGCAAGCCACGTGTTTCAATGATTTTACCACAGTATGGGGTGTTCCATCCTTAACTATGGTAAAATCACTCTCATGATTAATTGTTTTATTAGGCATGCACCGATACTGAAATTGTGGCCAATACCAAATTTATTGGTTATGAAATGGTCATTCTTTATCTTAAAAGGTTATTTCATCCCAAAAGAAAATTTCTATCATTAATTACTGTGTCATTCCAAACACATCAGACCTTTGTTCATCTTTGGAACACAAATTAAGATATTTTTTTAAATCAGAGAATCATCTGACCCTCCATAGACAGCAATACAACTGGAATGAATGTTAGTTTTGCAACGCTAGGAAAAAAAGTATGTTTCGGGACACTAGGAGAATACTAGGAGAAAACAAAAATAACATAATTGACTAAACCATTCTTCTACCCATACTTATGTCTTCCGCCATTTTAAAGAGTATCATAATGCATGCATATGCTTTCCAGTAGACACAAACAACCGCAGATTACATGCATGGACATACTTTCCCTCGGATGTAAACATGGCTGATTATGTTAAATACATTAAAGCAGATCACTTCAGTTGTATTGCGGCCTATGGAGGGTCAGATGACTCTGATTTAATCAAAAATATCTTAATTTGTGTTCCAAAGAAGGTCTTACGAGTTTTGGAACGACATGAGGGTGAGTAATTAATAACAAAATTTAAATTTTTGGGGTGAACTGACCCTTTAATTAACAAAACCTTTTAAATAAGCAAATTTAACCATCACAGCATAATAATGTAGAGTCTAAAATAAATATTCATTTTGAGATTTGCTAAACTGCATTTTTTTTTGTCAGCATTAATGTGCAGTTTAATTTAATATTGTTTGGTGAATTTTTGAAGACGAAATCCATCCAGAGATTTCAATATTAATTCAATATTTTCAATAAGTTCTGTGAATCTACTAACAATATTAATATATTATTACAGTATATCTTATATTTGATGATAAATAAAAACAATAAAAAATAATGAATTGTGACAAAATAAATATTTTTATAAATATGAATGTTTATTATACTATTTATGATATAATAATAATAATAATAATAATGTTAAATAAAACTTTTCATATAAATAATAATTAAAAATATCTAAACTGACATTGCTGTTCATTTACGATAATGATTTCGTAATTTTTTTATGATAATTTATCAAAAAATTTAATTCTTTCATCATTTTCTCACCCTCAAGTTGAGTAAAGCTGTATGATTTTCTTCTGTTGAACCTTGCTGGTAACCAGCTGACAGTAATCACTGACTTTTAATATAAGAATAAAATACAACGAAACTTACCAAAGATTCTTCAAAATATCTTATTTTGTGTTTAACAGTAGAAAGAAAACTCTTACAGGTTTGGAAACAAGTGAGCGTGAGTAAAAGATGACAGAACTTTTGTTTTTTGATTTACTATCCCTTTAAGTTCTCCGCTAAACTTTGTTGCATCGCCAACAGTTGCTGTCGCCAACAAATCCCGCCAACTGTCCTTGAAAATTAATGACTTCCGGTGGCAAACCATCAATGTGAACATCCCTTAATGGAAGCATTCTGCTTTTGTCAATGTGTTGCTCGCTCGCAGCGCACACATGTAGAATAAATCCAAATGCACTGGTGTGAGTCCAGCTGAGAGATATTGGCTCATTTATCTTGTCGATCGGAGCAGATGGAATCATTACACGCGTAAACTCTCTGTGTGCCTTCCACCTATACAACACCTGTCAATCAATCAAGGAGCTCTGACACAGACTCCCTGACTGAGAGCGTCTCATAGCTGTCCATGACAGTGAGCGGTGTGATCTACACATGAGCACAGGCCTCTGTCAGTGCTCAAGGCTGTAGCCCAAGGCTATTCGCTCCCGTGTTGGACGAGAGAGTCAAACTGCTAAAGTTCTTCCTGTTTAAACATGATCTAACTGAACTCAGTCCCACGTCCCTCACGAAAGAAAAAGGTAAAGCGATATTCTTTCAGTAGCGATAGCGATTAATGCTAAATGTCACTGAAAATGTCATCTGCCTTTAATATCGTAATTCAGGATATGGACACTTGCACCGCAGGATTTCAGAAGAGAAAGTGCTGAAAGCTTACTTGACATTCTAAGGCAGTTGTGCTCTGTTTTTAATGCGAAATGTCTGCCAAGCTGACTGCTGGAGTATTTTTAGGGTTAATTCAGTGTTTAAACAAGCCGAACGCTGCTGGATTGGAAGCTTTTGGCACCAGCTGAATGTTTTCAGATGGCAGCATTGTTCTGTATATTCAGTGTACCTCTGATATCTATGAGTGATAACACTCTTTGTCTGGATGAGAACACCTGTGAAATTCATCTTTGTTCCCACCTGTACTTTGTTTAAGAGCTGTTTACTCACACTTAAATAAACACAAACATTCGCTGCACAACCGCTCGCTGTTAGAACAAGTGTAACATTAAATGTAAATGGGTTCCGGCACCTGTATCTGTCGTGTAGAGCTCCACTCTGTCAAACCGACATGCAAACACATGCTAAGTAAGTGCTGTTGTTATATGGTTACATTGGAAATTTCTGAATGTCAACAGCTGTGTGTGTGGAGTGCAAGTCCGCACAGAAACACTCACTGAAATATCTCATCTGTGGCCTCCACACCTGGATCTACCATTAGTCTCTCAGAACTATTCCTCCCACACACACACACACACACACGCAATCTCTGAATTTGAAACTGAATTTCATCCTCCAGTGTCTCTCTCAGAAGTTAAAGTCAACATGAGTTCCCATCCACAACCCATTTTACTAACTTTATGTATTTTCAACTGTGACGGTGTGTTTCTGTGTGGTGGTGGTGGTGGTGGAGGGGGGTGTATATGAGCAGGACGGGACTTAATTTCATCCATCAAAAAACTTTTTGCACTGTATACAACATTTTAAATAATTTGCATTATTTATTGACAAATAAATACATCAATTAATCAATCAATGTTTAATATATTGTTTATTTAATATACTATTTAAAATTGTAAATCATTTTATCATCATTTTTGATGTACTGTTCTGCCTGCATTGTTACATTTATAAATAAATAAGAATTTTAATTTATTATAATTATCATATAAATAAACAAAATCAAATTACTAAACATTACATTAATACATTTTAAAATAAATAATAAAGTAAATGTAATAATTAAAATATGACTACATTTAATTAATCATAATTTATGTTATATATATATTTTTTTTGTTATAACTAATTTATCTTGCATTATTATGTATAATTATGCATTCAATAATGAGCCTAATTTACATATAAACAGGCATGTTTTTACTAAAACAAATGACAATGCCTTCATTTAAATACTCAATGCTATTACAGCGCATTTAGAATCTGGTCAAAATGGATACGGTTATTGAATAACATGCAGGTTTTTTGCACTGTAGTCCTCTCTCGCTCTCTGGCTGTCTTTCCCCAGACAGTCAGAAGTGAAACAAAAGCAAAAAGTCAAAGAGGTAGCAAAAGGAGAGAAAGGGGTGCAAGTTAAGAATGAGAAGGGGGAAAAAAACCAAAGAAAGTGTAGGTATAGAGAGAGGGAGACAGAGAAAGAGAAAGACGGCTAGTTAAGGAGGGAATGTGATGTCAGATGGTGCAGTCGGGCCACTCAGACAAGACAGTCATGACAAGATGAAGCCCCTCTCTCCTCCTGTAACATCACCCCATCATCTCCACCCCTCCCCCAGCTTCTCCTCCTTCCTTCTCTGGCAGAACCTCTCAGGGCATCTTCTGTGAGGCAACACTGCCCCCTACAGTTCAATCTCACTCCGAAGCTCGCAATGCCAAACTTCAGCTGGTTTCAAACAGAAGGTTGAAACTGAGCACGCTGAAACTTAAACACATCATTCAGCCTGTGTAGCAGTAAGAAAGAGAATATTCACAGTAAAACCACCAAAGCTGTCTACACTGCAAATGTTCAAGTCATAGACTGCCGCGCTACTGATCCAGAAGTGAGCTGCCTATCTAGACAACATATTAAGGCATCTTAGGTATTCCACTGATTACCGTACTAAAAACAAAGCGAAGTGGGGGAAAGAGATTAAAATCGATCCTGCAGATTTCTCTCATACATGATTGGTGTGATTCAGTTATAGTATTCAAAAAGTATTGATTTAATGAATGAAGGAAGTACCAAAATGCACTGTTTAAATCTCTCTCGTTAGATTAATTAACAACATGCTAACATAAAGCTCTGTTTGAAAGCTCTGTTGGGTTTTCTGTGCATGTCATGTAGGAAATGTTATTTGTGAGACGCATAAAGCACAGTTCTGTTTTCAGTTACGATCTTGCCTTTCAAGAGAGCTGCCAAAGTAGGCAGTAAACAAAGGCATCTCACTAGATTTTAGAACAGAGCTTTATTGATTAGAACAGACGCATTTTAGATTTATTGTGTGGCTTGCTCACAATTGTAGATTGGGTATAACAGTGTGAGGCTCGTGTGTCAGGCTTTGGAGTTTGAGGAACAGTGTTTCCTCTCTGTCTGGGATCAGTTTAGTCTTCCGTAGCTGATCTGAAAACAACGTGACATCTGCAGGACTGCGTGCTCTGTTTCGAGCACGGTGAAGCAGGCTGATTCGGGTTTTAATCATTCGGGTGTTGTGCATTACACTCAAATGGGTTTTCAGAAATGTCTCTTTGGTCTGTAGCTGTACTCGCAAAAAATATGGAGGAACCATCTGTTACTTTTCCCACCTCATTTTGCAGGAACACTCAGAGGGATAAGGAAGGTTGTTTTTGGTTCAGCTAAGTAAACAGGAAGAGTTCAAGCTTTTCTAAAAGCAGATTTCTCTCATTAAAGTGTCATCAGCCATCAGTCCGACTGCACGCCTATTCAGAAAGCAGGTCTCTCGCTTTTTCTGTCTCACTCACCATTTCTCAAACTTGTTTACTCTCTTTTTCCATTAACTGAAGGGGGTAGGGTTTAAAAGTGTAACGTAAAGAAGATTTGGGGTCTGTCAGCTATATTCGTAGCCCTCTCCCGCTGGTCCTTCATCTCTTAGGAGCCATCCCTTTTTTCTTGGTGACAGACAAAACCAGATGAAGACTATACCTCTATTCTATTCTATTCTGTTCTATTCTGTTCTATTCTATTCTATTCTATTCTATTCTATTCTATTCTATGATAATAGCCTTGCCTATAGATCTGCCTTAATGTTCAAGTTTTTTTTGTTGCTTCTGGAGTGCAATGGAACCTCATAAATGCTGTGATTGATTTTGAATCATCTACAGTACAGTTATCTACTGTACAAAAAACACTGCTTTTCTCATAAAGCACATGAGGCTTGACAAACAGTTGATTAAAGAGTTTGCCAAAACCATGTTGCTAAGCTAACAACAATATACTCTAATAAGCATGACAATAAATGGCATGCAGACATTTTCAATACAGGCTCACTGGAAAAATGGTTGCGACTTTCCTGCAAAATAACATTATGGTTGTTTTTTTTTTGTTTGTGTTTTTTTTTTTTTTTTTCATTTTGTAGCACTTTCAAAAGGCAAAGTCTCTGAACCTCAAACCTAAAATTATAGAGTTAACAAAAGCAAGCATGAGATAGAGATAAATTTGCTAAAACAACAACATTTTACATTCCTTCTACAAGTCTTTGTGCTTTTTTATTGCCATTAATGTTTTACAGAACTCGTACAGTATCTAAAGTGCTCTGCATTGCAAATTCAATGCTATACCAGGTGAGCTACCAAGCAAGTTTACCTCATCAGAAAAGCTATACATACTGAGCTGGTTATGTGATGCAAATTTCAAATATATGAGACGTTTTCAAAGTGTTTTGAATGTTTTGAACATATACTATTTTTAATAGTGAAAGGAAGCACACGAGAAGTCTTTATTAATCAGTTATTTGCCTTTTAATCATAATTTGTGTGCATACACCGTACATGTTTAGCAATGAGCCTGGGCTTCAAATTGGGTAAAACAATATTTCTATTTCTTTTATCCATATACTTTATTTTTTTACTTATTGCAATGAATTCTGTTATTGCACTCTCTCAAACAATACATGAACTGCTTCCCTAGAATTCATTCAAAAATGCATTGAAAAAAAGTAATGTTGTTGATGATGCATTCTTTTGCCTACTCTTGCTTGGGCTGAGAGGGAAAACACACAATTAGTGATTTTTTTTTAGCTTGCAGAGGCACCAAGTTATTAGCCATAACTTCTACCAGCACCTTTTCTCTCACTCTCTCTCCAAAAGCACTCCAGATTGAGTATTATACCATATTGAGTCATGGCTCTGGCAAATGCAATTAATGAACTCTGGATTAATTACCACAAATTTCATCACAGTCTGTCCGACTGTTTAAATATGGATAAATATGGGCCAATTATTTTACTGGCCTCGGTGTTTGAAAAATAAAGTATGTTTGATAAATGGTTTAAATCTCTTAAAGAGGACACTGCACATGTACAAGAGGGGAGAAGAGATCCTGGAAGTCAATTTCACATTCAAGGAGCATCATTGTCATTGGGGTAAGACACAGGAAGAGAGTTGATCATACAAGAACAGACTGGCTTGATTTGATGCTTGATTGAGCACTGTTTGAAGATGTAATCCATTTCAATTGGGGAAAAAAAGGAGGAAAAAAAAAACAGACAGGGACGACAAGAGACGTACATTAAAAAGGGGGCGAAACAAAAGGGATTGCCCACATGTTGGAAGTCCTGCTCTCTTTTTAAACTTCTGAAGCTGTTCAACCTTAGCAGATAAGAGGAAGGAAGGGATGAAAGTTAAAAGAGTGCCGGAAAAAGAAAGACCATAATGAGGGCCAAGGTGCAGAAAGACTTTTGAATGTTCAGGGGTGGAATATGCATCTCCTGTCAAAGAGGGAGAGAAGCCTCTAGGGGGCTTGTGTCTTGACATTCTCCCATCGTCAGTGGTACTTTGGGTGGATTTAATTAATATAAGAACAAAGTCGAATGATTCTGCTTCCTCTCTCTCCTTCATACAGATTTGCATTTCTCTCTCCTCACACTCTCTCTAGCTCCTCAGAGAGTGGGCTTCTATTTGATAGCTTCTCTATACCCTCATTCCCACTCACGCAGTCAGTTCTTTTATTTTGTGATATACTTCTGGATTTTCCTGCACCTATTTGAGCTGGCCTTTCCTGATACACAAAAAAGTCACACACGACATTTTGTTGAAGCGCCTGTAGCTTTCTTTGCAGCAAGCATTCACTGCAGCATCATTTCGATAAGCTTTTGCAGTGTCACAACATTTATTCCCATCCACAGTTGCATGAATTTTTCACCAAGATCTTGTAAAGCTCTGTAAATCGGATATATCCACAAGTACTACGTCGTAAAACTAAGCTATATGCATCCAGGGGTTATCACACGTCCTTCTGAAGCAGATAGATGGGTTTTTGTAACAAAAATAGTTCTAGTTTTAAAATTATAACCTGAATAGCTGAAGTCCCATTTGAACCAATCAGGCGCAAACTATTTGTTACATTTAACTAATAATCTTTAATAACGCCCAAGGGGTAGCATAAACTGCAACTATGAGGATCTGTGGACCCTTCCCCTGAAAGGCAGCTAACACCTCAGGAAGGCAAAACAGGCCTCTGATTCCATGGCAACCGACTGATAACACTCGTTTATTATAGGAATGTGACCAAAGCAACTCTGACTAGTTCTCTCTTTTGACTAGACAATGGACTTTTCCCTAAATTAATGTACAGGGTAACTTTCTTTGAGTGAACACATATCCTTCAGGTCATTGTGTATATTGTCTTGTGTAGGGTAAACTTTTTTATGCATGTTTCAAAAGGTCCCACGGTGGTGACCCACCTCGCTTTTTTTCTTTTTCTGGATGCCGTAGTTTTATGCCAGGCCGAGGCCTTGACTTTCCATGTAACTCAAGATCCACAGATCACAACAGATCTCTCTCTCAGCTCTCCTTTCGTCTACCAATCATCAGACTCAGGACATCTTTGGAATTCATCACTCTTCGAACCAGGAAGAACATGACTGCTACTGGGGTTTAGAATTTGTATGAATTAGCAAGAATTTTCCACCTTGTATGAATTGGCCGTGAGACTGTGTTGGTTAAAATGCTTCCTCGTCAGAGACGAGTTTTGGGACTTCCCGGGTCTACCTAATGCAATTAACAACGATAGTCATAAACAAAAGTATCAGAAACAATTTAGATCATAATATAGATCATTTATGTAGATCATGCATGTACATCATGTTTTGATCATTTTGCATCTGATTGGGAGGAAGTAGGCTGGTCAGTGACGGAAATGCCTTTACAGACACAGAAACATCTCTAGTTATGGATAAGATCTATAGATTTAATCTATGTGGCACGTGAACTGGACATGTTTTCATGATATTCAGCCATATTCAACTTTTACAGTCAGGAGCAGAGTACTGACATTTTGTTATATGGAGTATTTGCAGGCAGAGTGGTGCATTTGTCATTTTAAGTTAGAGAGGAAGGCTTGTTGGCACCGGTTTAGTGTCAGAGGAAAGCACCTAAAAATCTAAATATAACTTAGCAGGCTTTTAATTTATGATGCATCACATTTGTTACGATCCACAAGGTCAGGCCAAGTACTGACCAGACTCATAAAAAAAATCGGTTGTATCAATCGCAGAAGGATTTGTGAGCATCCATTTAAACCGCGCCACAGCACAGCCTGAGCGTACGTATGTGTGCGCTATAATCACTGGAGCTCAGAGCACTTCTGGTTAGTAGATTAGTTTGTGTCACCAGGGGTCCCTGCTTTCCTGAGGTGCCTCTGTTATTTCTGTCTGCTTTGTTTAGTTGTGTATTTGTTTCCTTGTTTATTATAGATGCTCCAGATTGTAAAATTGTTTTGAATATAAATGCCGCACAGACTTTTCAATATTCACCTCAGGTGAGGGGCGATAAAATTTGTTTCATTCCGCAGAATCTCTGAGACGCTGGTTCTTAATCACCTAATATCATGCCACAATGAACAGATCGGAGAGTTGCGAGTCAAGACCGCCCAAGATGAAAAAGAGAGAAGGAGAGAGAGAAAGCAAAAAGTGTTGCTAATTTATAGCTAAATATGATGGAAGTAATTGGGGAGGACTTCAGCGAGACAGGGAGAGCAAACATTGGATGCTCCTCAGATGGAACTTTTGTTCTGCCATACGAATTCCAATACGCTCCCTCATTTAGATTAGTTTTGCCAGCTATACGCCAGCTATTTTGTCTCGCATTGGAAGCAATGTTGAAAGAAACAAAATAAAGCCCCCTGCATTAGTCTAAAATGCCCAAACAAACACCTACACTAAAATGTTGGCACTCTCAAGCCAAATGAACTAGTTGAAAGAGAAATGAAGGTTAGAAATCACCCCCACACATGCCAAGGTTCAACATTTTAACAATTGGACTTTAACCGTGCTAGCAAATATTGGTGTAGGATGATTATGAGGGCCTACAGTACATTGAGTTGTAGAAAAACATGTTTCTGTCCTACTTAGAAACACATTCAGCTTAAGTTGAGAAACTAAAACCATTCAGGACAGAATGGGAAAGGAATCAGTGGCATTAGCTGGAACTAAATACTTCAGCTGGCATTTTCATGCAAATTTAGTTGGCACATAATACAAAACTGTCTACCAAAGGACATGAAAAGACGTGAAACATTTAAAGGTTTTCATGTTGCAATTCGATAAAGACATATTTCTTAAAAAAAAAACTTCAATTTCCAGCCATTCAAAGATTACAGTGAACACAAAAGGAACAACAGAGTGTGTTGTATACTAACCTGTAAACAAGAAAACCCTTTTGGACTATTGACCACCGCATGAATGGGGAGTAATCCCTAGAGCCAGAGTCTTTCTGTCAATAATGCGTCAAGACAGACTGTTGATAGATTTTAACGGAGGGGAACAAGGATGGTAAGGAGAACAAATCCACAAGCAGCATCATTTTGCAAAGGATTTATGGAAGACCTTGCCTTGAAACTTCACAAAGACACTCATTCATCCTGTGAACGCTGCCAGGTCCCCGAAGCACAATCCATCTACAGCTGCAGAAGAAAAGCCTCAGAACCACAACTGTGTCAGTTGACCCCCTCTGTAGAACTCTGGCCTTTTTTTGACAAACAAACAGCCATTTTGGCTCAAACAGAATGTTGAAGAACAGTACATGATCCTAACGTGTACAATCGATACAGAGCACCGGAGGGAAGATTCTCACACATCCTTTTATTGTGGAAGGCAGACAGACACACATAGTAGCAGGACAACAAAGTTGCCAGATCTTATAAAAGAAATGACCCCTGGTCTAATCAGAACTAGCCCGAAACCAGGCCAAAGTTGAAAACAATATGTTAGCTAAATGTTTACTTCAGGCTTTTTTAACAGAAATGCAGGTATGTATAAAGGTTTTTTAGATTTCATCCATCAGGAATTCACTGGAATAGGAAAACTCAAACAATTAGGGCAAAACATTAAGAACTTGCATTTTTTTAACGTGCAACAGGCACTGATGAATTATGCTATGGCCGATAATCAATAAAATTATGAACATTAGAAACTACATTATGTTAAATTAAAAAGAAATTCTTTAAACCAAAATCAATTGCATTGAATGCCTCAAATAACGTTAGGGACCATTATGATGGAGATTAATTTGGAAAATGAATTTAATGGAATGTTAAATCAGTCAATCAAATCAAATTATATATTGGCTGATAACACTATTGTTCTGACATATAATGCATAGCAGTATGAATGAAATCAATTCATTAAACACGTATGGCAATTAAACCTAAAAATAAATATTTGTATATTTACAAATAATTAAACTTCAACATTTTCTAGTTATTGCAAAAAAATGATGATAGAAAATAATAAGGCCAAAAAGAAAAAGTAGCTATTAGTTATATCAGATAAAATAGTGGATCAGCGGTGCACTTCAAACCTGCATTTCATGTGTTTACCTACCTTTCTTCTTCCCTTTACAACCTCTTTTGGTAATCACTGTTATGTGCCTTTCAGAGTGCTTCTGTTGGAGTAACTCTTTATTATCAGACAAAAAAGAAGCCATATAAATGGAGAGCCAGGCAGAAGCGCTCATTGCCAGGTCAAGACAATGAGGAGTGGAGATGTGCATCCATTTGGCCACAGCACTAACATACAAAAACAAGAAAAAAGAGGAGAGGGCTGAACTGATGAATAGGACCCATGAATGATGAAGCCAAAATCTGTGTAAATAATATACTCAGACTATGTTTTCTAAGTAAGGAAAATGAATATGGCGTTTACTTGGCATATTCTTATTTAACAGATAAAAGTGAAATCATTTATGACAGTGCTTCTTCCTTCTTTTTTACTCCAAGGCTCCTTATTCTCCACAATAATATATGAAGTCCCTGTGATTTTTTAGGTTGTTCAGGTATTTTATACTCAGAATTGTCCCCTAAAAACATTGAATATTTCATAACTACAAAAAAACATATTAATTTTAACAGTCTCCATGGCACTTCATGATTTATTTTTATTTATAAGATTTCTTAGACTTAAAGTTAAAATTAGTGATGATTGTGATTATGACTATCGTTGTTAATTGCATTAGGTAAACCTGGGAAGTCCCATAACTCATTCAGGACATGCGCTAGGGCTTGCCTTACTGTAACACACCTAGAAACAGGATTGCCATAAAAACCTCTTCTTTGACGAGGAAGCATTGTAACCAACACAGTTTTATGTATTCATACGAGGTGGAAAATTCATGCTAATTCATACAAATTCTAAACCCCAGTTGCGGGTAATTCAAGGTTTTGGATTGGCAATCATGTTCTTCCTGGTTTGAAGAGTGATGAAATGATTGTTTAGTTATTTATAATCAATGATAAAAATGTAATCAATAAACACTATACGGCCAAAAGGTTGTAGAATCTGCAAGATCTTTACCATGCTATAATAAAACCATGACATTTACATAACTAGAGGATCAGATAAGAGCACCAATGTTGGCCAATTATAGCTAACTTGTTGAGCTTACACGTTCATCCAACATGTGGTTGATTGGGTTGAGGTCATGACTTCTATCAGTCTAGTCAAGCGTCCCTTATTAATTTTACCACACCATGTTCTGTAAAGACTTGTGAACTTGATCGTTACCATGTTGAAAAAAACCCAGAAACAATCCAATTAAAAAAAAGGCTTCCATGATTCTGGAAACGTAGAATGAAGCTAAAAGCCCTATTCGACAACACCGAAAAAAAGTCCATTATTCATCATCAACAAAATCTGACAGTTGGCACACCACATTTGGGCAGGGAGCATCTACTGTTAATTGCCAAACCTTCATTAGCGTGCCAGAAAAGCATACTTTAGAGAATGGCGGTGAGCTTTACAAACACTACAGCCAAAACTTTCAATGGATTGTGGTGTTATTCCATCGGAAACCCATTTTTGCAAACCAAAACCGTGATTGGTCCGCTACGTAAGCTAATGCGGCCTAACATTTCACAGCTGTCGCTGCTTGTAGATGTGTCCAATTCTCAATAACACCACTTACGGTTGACCCAGGCAGCTTTGGCAAGGCAGGAATTTAACAAAATTACTTGTTGGAAAAGTGGCACACTATGGAGGAGCCATGCTGAAAGTCATTTAGCTCTTCTGTATGGGTTATTGTCTTGGCAGTGGGATAGCCGACACTGCTAATTAGAAAGAGTGTCCATTTGGCATTAGCATTAAGAAACAGACAGATGAATAATATCCAATGGCATCCCAAAAGCTTGGCACATGAACATGTCTTTCCCTGGATTTCCTACTACTACCTCAAATCATAATTATGAATAAATTAAAATGAGAGCAGGACTCTTAAGGCCCTGAGCAAAGCTCTTTTTTGTTCTTTATTCAGGGCTATAAAGAAGTTTGAAATACCCAAATGACATCACAACAGTTCGTTCTTTGATTTCACTTGAGTTATTGGGGCCTTTACATCTGCATTAACATACATCCTATTTTTAATCAGATGGTATCTCTCACATAACTTCAGTTGAGTGTTTACTCAAAAGAGTGTACCAGAATAGAAATGCATAGAAGTGCTAATCAGTTGTACATGATTTGTCATCACAAATTACTTCTGCTACTTTCTTTTGCATTGTTTAAAATGTACGTCAACAGATCCAAAAGAGTGAGAGAGAAAAAAAAGGTTGCTGGAATTTCATTGAAAAGAGATGATACACATTATGCCCCTGAGCTGCCTTAAAGTCACGCGGAGAGAGGAAATAGAGGGAGAAATTCATTTTTGACTACGTTTACCGTTTCAATTAGCACCAGAAGAGCTGTGTGTATGCGTTTGAGGTGGGAGGACAGATGCACTAACCTGAGGGCACTGACTTTACCTTTTGCAGACCTCACTTATAGTGTGACTGTTGTGCTGCAATAAATCACACTTCACTGTGAGATGAAGACAATCTCAGACATCCAAGGTTCAGAAAGTTCCAGTTCTTTTTTTTTTTTTGTAGTTAATGTCATTTTGAAAAACAGTACTTGAATTTTTTACAAAACTGGTATATATGTTAGAGGTCATGTGGTACTATTTTTGTTTGGCCGTGAGACCACAACTTTGATGTCGACATAACAAAAGATGTTTTCTCAAAATCTTGCCCTTATTTTCTCAAAAGAAATGTGCATACGCATTAGAAAAGCACAACTTTTGTTATGCTGAGATCACAAAAAGGTTAAACTGTGATCATGACAAAAAAGAAAAAGATTAATAATGCAGGGCCTCTTAAAGGGCTCGTGTAGCTGTCAGATCTTTTGTAGTCGTGGCTTAATGGATAGGGAGTTGGGCTTGTAACCCAAAGGTTGTGGGTTCGAGTCCCAGGTCCCGCAGGGATTGTGGGTGGTGGGAGTGAATTCACAGCACTCTCTCCACCT
The DNA here is from genome assembly GCA_032361065.1 of Enteromius trimaculatus. Taxonomy (NCBI): domain Eukaryota; kingdom Metazoa; phylum Chordata; class Actinopteri; order Cypriniformes; family Cyprinidae; genus Enteromius; species Enteromius trimaculatus. Next base: position 11,292,756 of record JAUMHP010000040.1, on the reverse strand, counting down.
TCAAGACCACGACTGAGGTGAGACCATTGAGTAAGGCACTGTTCCCCCAACTGCCCCCCAGATATGTGGTTGTTCACTTCTCACTGCTGTGTGTGTGTGTGTGCATGTTGGATGGGTTAAATATGCACACACTAAGATTTTTCTCCAGTTTCAGAAAAGATCTCAACAAATATCACGTTAAGAGATCTCAAAATGAAGAAATACATATTTCAAGTCAAATTATCTAGGTTTTGCTATTTATAATTAATTTACAGCTTGCATATGAAAAAAATATGTCTCATTTGCAGGTTTTATATACAAGAGACAATTAAATTCAACATTTATAGATTCATCATGACATTCAGCAACAAATTGTGATATTTCAATAAAAAAACCTCTTTCATTTAATTTCATTTAATCTTTCCATAAGCTGCACTGAGGTTTCTGTTTAAATGTCTGCCTTTTAACTTTTCCAACATAAAATTTGACTACATGTCTCCTTATCTTGAGAGAGGGTAGGCAGTTAATTTGATATACTGGATAGAATCCGTTCGCATGTATATTTACTGTGTGTCACAAGGTGTCAGAATATATTGTCTCAAAATTCACTAGCAAAAGCTTTTTCATTGCACAGTGATACTTTGTGCGATAAGAAACACACTGTACCTCTCATAACCCTGAGGAAAAAAAACAGCCTAGTTAGATGGTCAGGACTGGTTTTGGAGGCATTTTGGAGATGTCAAAATGGCAGACCAGTTAAATCACCTTAAACCAGTTCAGCAAAGCACCTTAGGCTGGAATAAAGTGTACCTTTCAGCTGGCCTGTTTCCCATCTGCTAAAATAACTGTGAAAAGGCATTTACACTATATATTTTTACTATTTAACTTTTTGATCCTAAAAAGTCAGATTGCAAATGTCTTCTAAAATTAACTGGAACTGGTTTGAAGTAGTGTAAATGGATTTAGTTTGTTAATACATAAATTAATGTAACCATACAAAGGTTTGTGAGCCCCACAATCCACACATGAGTGAGCAATGGATGAAACACATGGATGGAGCAACCATGAAACTGGATCATTAATTTCCATATGGGAGAAGCAAGCAACAGACAACAGACAATTCCATTGGCCGCCATTAGTATCACCACAGAAAGGGAATGATTCCCCTATTCCCTGATCTAAACAAAGAGAAAAACAAATAAAATCCACATCAATATTTACTGTGTATTAAAAAAATTATTTACTTTTACAAGTTGTACTTGTTAGCCAAAGAAAAAGCAGTAAAGATTATGCTTAAGACAAAAGTAAATTTTGTCTCATTACACGGCTCTCTGGAATGCTTGATTCTGATTGGTCAGTTGAGACATTTGCAGGTTCGTTCTTTTTAAACAAGAAAGTAATAACCCATAGCCGGTACTACTTTTATGTTTAAAATCCCTCCACGCCAACAAAGATTATCGTTTGGCGTCATCTTGTGACAAACACTGGACAACATAAGGTGCAATTTAATACTTGTAAATAACTAAAATACATCCGTTATTATATATTCATATGTAGATGTTATAATAACGTTTGAATGTTAGTCACGTGGTACTATATCGTTTCGCGGAAGGATGAAAATGTTAATTTAAAACAAATATGCCAATAACATTTTTTTTTAATTCATATTCATGTCCAGTTTTTTTCCAAGACACTGTCACACTGTCAGGGCTTATTTCTGCGATAACTACCGGCTGTCTCTACATTATACCTTAAATAATATATAACATTAAATATAATATATTTTTAAAAAGTGTAAGTATATATAGATTTAATACATTTTTTATTTGTTTTGCTGTCTCAGATGCTCACTTTAAACGCACCTTTGCTGACTGAAAATATTAAAGAAAAAAATAAACACAACTCTTACCACAGACATTTGATAAACTGCTAACAATGTCAATAAACGTAATTTTCACCAAAGTTGAGATTCCAAATTACAGATATTCTCCAGATATATAAAGTATGCATACACTCATGTTAGAGGACAAATTAAACAAACTAGTGAGAGTGTGAAGAGATTTTTTTTAAAGGGTTTGTTTGCAGAAGTCCTCAGGGGGCAAAAAAGCCCATAGTCGAAGAAACACCCACGTATGACTCAAAAACAACACTGGTGATTAAATACCATCCAAAGAACGATTTCCCTGTCAAACTATTACCTAAAGCCCACTCATTCCCCAGACATGATGAATGACACAGGTGGAGTGTCATTTGGCCGAGTGCAAAACCAACTGATATTCAAGTTTTAAACTTCACAGTGATTTACTAATCTTGTTAATTATGATAACACACACATACGCAACACACTCACTCCCGGACAAATTAGAAATTTTAACTAGTTTGTATTACCCCCATGTGCAGTTATTTATAATGATCGTTTGTCTGTTCACATTTTTAAAAGCGCCATCATTAAGCATGTCCAGCTTTTATTTGGGTTTGCTCTTAAGTGTTTTGCGCTCTAACAAACGATCAGCCAGAAACACTCAATAATTTTTCAGTTATTTATGAGTTCATTACAACTGCTTTCACCTGTTCCCAATAAACTCCTGCGCCTGCGTGTGCTTATAAACATGAAATATCATGTCACAGTCAATGGGTCAAGCGTAGATGAATTAATCAGAGCAAAGCAAATATGATCCCGTCAAATAATCACAGCAGAAAGTAGGGCGATCGAAGGAAAAAAGAGAAGAGAATCTAGATTCAGGGATATTATGCCTGTACTGAGCATATGCATACATATAAATATGTGTGTTAGTTTAAATCAAAGCTATATGCGGTCCATAATATGTAATATGTAAATGAGAAAGAGAGTGCAATTACATCTATATTGTGCTTTGATACAGGAAGCTGGTATTATATAGCAGTAATTGCCACCCACAGACAGTCAATCAAAATGTAAAAAGCCTCATCTATATATACAGTAGAGCCTGACCAATCAGAATAAGCACCAAAGTTGCAAACGCTTGTATAAATTACCATTTGTATATGTAACATATTATATATTGATTCCATCTTGGTTCTTAATTATATACTAAAAGGTAGACAGGTAGGTCACCCCAAACCAAAACATAACATAGAGTGTCATTACTTTATAGATGTGCACTGTCACCCTTCCTTCATAACATCCAATTCAGACAATTTTTTTATTATATAGTGTCCTACCAGACATGCTTGATACAAAAAGGCTAAATAAGATAATAAGATAAAAAAAAAAAAAAAAAAAGAGTCAAAAGTTGAAAAGAACATTAACAGTTGGGAAAGTAATCAAATGCTTGTCAGTATATTAGACATATAAAATCAGTCTTAAAGTGACAGCAGCCATAAACTAGGGATGGTAATTGGCTGTGATTCGAGATGCATCATTTCTGGCAAATATGAATTTGTGAAAACTGACTTTATATAGAGTCATTGTTAGTAGATTCGCTGTATTATTATTATTATTTAAAAAGTCTGAAATTCAATTCAATTCAATTCAAATTTATTTGTATAGCGCTTTTCATGATACATATCATTGCAAAGCAGCTTTACAA
>JAUMHP010000040.1:11250285-11287765 GCA_032361065.1 Enteromius trimaculatus | reverse complement strand
GGAGTGGGGGTTTATTTAGAGATGTTCAAAGTCTGTTATACTTTCAAATCTGACATCTTGACTTTACCCATCACTTCCCTCCGCCTTGCCTTCTCCACGGTTCGCTCCTTCCATGGGGCACGCAGGATTCGAGCTGGACTCGGAGTCTGCCAAGCTCCCAGCTCGCCCCCAACAGCACGCCAAACATGCTTTATTATTATTACTATCAATGAGGAAGTGCGAACTTGTGAAAGGAGGTTTGAATACTTTCTGTACCCACTGTATATATATATATACACACACACTCCTGTTTTGATCTTATATTGTACTTTAATTTAAATTAATTAATTATTTTGCTTTATTTTTATTTAGTAATTTACACATTTTTCAGCCAAGCGCTGACCAAAAAAAAAAAGTTGAATCCCAAAGTTGCTGGAAACAGGACGGTTAAGTCAATGGAAAGTTTCTAATATCCAGTAAAATTCTGCTACATCACAGTTGTTTCCTTGAGCAAAGCAGAGGAAATGCCCTTCAACTGCCCTACCGCAAATCACTTTGGATAACAGTGTGTGCTAAATGACTAAATCCACAATGCACTCACTTATCAGCACAAATGGTATGGCTTCTTTTAGACAAGTGGCTTGACAGTGATCTCTACAGCCTCCAAGCAGTGTCACTGGAGCTGAGAGGTGCTTCCGGCTATCATTAAAAGAGCTAAATCATGAATATGTCAATTCTATGCTTATTAAGAAGTTTAAGGAGAAATGAGACATTAAAAAGAATCCATTTTCTTTAGGGTCAGGACCTTTTTGTTGAAGTTTTCTCTCCGGCATCTTAAAGTTCAGAGATTATATTATGCATGGGATGATTAGTGGAGCTTGATAATATAAACCATTCCTACAACCGTTTGTAGGATTGGCTTTTGAACAAAAATCCATTCTTTGTGATTCTGTCAACATCACCCTCAAATTGGGAGTTTTAGGTTTTTTTTTTGCCACATTTAAAACTTTGGCTGAGTTCAATTTTATATTTGTGCCAAGTGATGGATGATACGTTTGTGTCAGAAAACATGAGGAATGATACAAGACCTTTTGTAATGTAAATATGGAAATCTTCAGCACCAGGAATAAATGTATTTATTGTATTAATCTCATTTTCTTGTAAACCCCCCACCCCCCACCCAATGGGTTCTATTGCAAATGTCACCACCTGCTGCCAAAAGCTTTGCAAACCTGCCTTCCAGATTCTTTCATCTCGCCTTCCCTTTTCTCCCCCTTTCTGCTCGCTTCTCATCTCATCTCATCCTCTCTCCTCTGGTTTTGGCTGCTGTTTAATAAAGCTCTGATTCATTCTGCAAGCTCTCAGACGGCCCCAAAACACCTGCAGCACACCCCTTCCAAAGCAAAAGTGCGTGCATCTGAAAGAGGAACGGTGAGAGGCAGAGAAAAAGAGAGCGCTGATACAAATACCACTTAACATAATTACCACTGTCCATGGGAATTCCAAATTCGTGGCCAGAGCCAAATTCTGTGAATCTAAAAGAGGTTCTGCATTCAAAGAGAATACGTTCACAGTGTCCAAACTACCGTTTCCCTCAGGGCTCCTGAAGGAACAGAGTGAGACACATCTACACACAAAATAAGATGTTTCAAATGAGTTTCACTCCCCTTTGTGGCATCCAGTGTTTTGTTGGCCAGCACCGAGAGGCTCTCGAGACTGCATAAATGTAACCAGTCTGTTTCTGTGGTGGTTTGAGACCACGGATGCATGTTTGGCAGTTGAGCACTCTAATTTTGAGCCTAAAAGCAGCAGTGCTTTCAGGCAGCAGAAGAGCATATTATCCAGTATCTGAGAGCACTCCTCTACCTCCACACACACACACACAGCGTAGAGCGGACAGTGTGGCTAACTGATGATAGACTTCAGCTCCGCAGCCTCAAATCCATATGTAGGGCCACAGCCGGTCAGCCAAGGCTGAAATTGCAATTAAACAGTAAATTGCAAGTAGAATTGCTGTGGTTTGTGTGAGGGTTTAACTTTACAGTAACTTTGAACCGAAACTTTGCAGTAACCTTCAAAAGCGACCTGTGGGACAATCCGGGGCAAACTTTAGTCCACAATTTCTGTGTTAATGCAAAGGGTACACAGACAGAAGATACCCCATTTATCAATGAACATGAAAGCACAAAGCCTATTTGGAAAATGAAACAGGAAAAAATTGAAACCTTCAGCAAGAAATTCGGTTTCTCCTTGAGAAAACATATTGCGGCTGAATTATTCAAAGGGTTGAGGTACAAGCAGTCACCAGAGTGTCACTGTTGATAAAACATTGCATAAAGTGTATTTGCACAACTAATTTGCATGCGCATTGTTTATAAACTTTGAAGTGACAATCAGAAAGATTAAGGAAAAATTCAATTGTGATAGCTTTCTAGCAAGCAAATGTGTATACAAAATTATCCTTTAATAGGTTTAAAGTCAATAAGTGCATGTTTGTCAGTATGAATGTTTCGAGGGAGATTTGTATTGTTTATATTGATTGCCAGGTCTGTGGAAAACTAATCAGAAAATGTAAGGAAGTAATACATTTATATTAAATTTAGTCATTATATTAATTTAGAATTATTTCACTCTAATGACTGCTATAGTTTATTCTAGTCTTATACATTTTACAGTACTCTTAATGTTGGGTAATTTTGATGAAAATATTAAGACACATTTTACTTAATATATACATTTATTTATTATTATTTTTAACACTCATACTACTAATAATACATTTGTTTTAAATTGTTACTCTTGTAATTTTGTTGCTTAAAAAATGCTTAATTTATATTTACAATATAAATGGCACGTCATATATGAAAATAAATAGCAACTTCATTTTTAGGAAGGAGGTCTCTCGCATGGGGTCCATTGCGTCAAAAAATATGATGCCAAATGTGAAAATGAAAAAAAAAAAAAAAGGTAAGATTTGAAATATTTGAACATTGAACATTTGAAATATGTCAAATTCTGTGACTAAACTGTAAGGCTGTCTGACTGAAAGTCATGTATTTCAAAATAAAAAAAATAACTAAAATAGTTATGCACTTTGTACACGGTAGCCTCAGGCAACCCATAATACTTTACGACAATTTGTCCTATACTAGTACAATATTAGTTTATTATTCATTCATTCCACCATGATTAATAAATGGAGAGTTCCTTCTGAGCTCCTGTACCGGAGACACAAAGAAAAACATCAGGTCTCTTTATGGGTGAAAATGCAAAACAAACTAAATTCTTAATTACGACTGCTATTATGAGTGCAAATTTGGATATTAACCTCAGATGTTACCGACAGAGAAAAAGCAGCTTAAAGACCCCATCGTTTTTGAAGTAGTACGAATACTAGCAAATGAAGTTAGGAGTTTGTAATAGAGCGTACATTTGATATAATGTATGTATGAAAATTAGAACATTATAATAATCTCATAATCATGAGTATTTAAAGGTTCCCTCAAGAGATATGATACTAATGCATGCTGACTCGGCCCGCTGTAATTATGCTACAAGTATCCATATGATAAACCAAAGCTATGGCTCAAATCTATGTAAGTAACAGCAAACAGTCACCATATTGGCCAGTGTCTAGGGACTTCAAAGTGACGTGACTCAATAAGATATGCACACAGACACACGTCCACGCAGACGCATGCATATTGAGCTATCACGTACATATTTCATGAGGAACATGCTGTATTTGTCCTTCCTGGGTTTGATAAATGTTACATGAGATCTCGGGGCTCCCTAATCAGAGCCTGGGCTGCATACATATTCATACCGGGAGAGAAATTTACATGACCTGGAATCACACACAGAAAAACGTTATTGTGTTTGCGCACAAGCTCTCTGTTGTAAACAATTCCCTCACTGTGGTTCTACAGAATCGCAGATAAGATCCACATGCGTACTTTGGCAGTTAAAGCACTCTTGACGCTGTTGAGGGGATAATCTGATGCCGGAGACGTGGCTGATGAGAGGATCCATTAATCTGCTAGAGTTAGTTGTGAGATGCTGGAGGCGCTATCCCCCTATCAGGTTTTCTGCATTTAACACACAACTATTTGACAGAAGTCTATTATCATTCTTCCAAGGAGACTTAAGAGAGTTCTGCAGCTGCACAATGTGAAATCAAACAATGGCGAAAAACTGTTACTGTACTATATACTATAATTTTTATGCAACATGTTATATAACCATATTGATAAAATACACTATTATACCATATTATTACATTATCTGATGATATTCTAAATAAATATTACTTTATACTATGTTTAAAGCAATTTACAGTATGTACTGTGCTACTAATGCCTGCTGTATAATGTACATTAAGCTGTATGCTATACACTGTTGTTTATTACTCTACTATATACAGTACAGTTGTGTTCATAAATGTACACACCCCTTGCAGAATAGGCAAAATGTAAATTCAAATTTAAAAAATACAAATTCTCACAAAATAAAAGGAATCATCAAATTAGCGTTTTATTGTGTCCTGGATGATCTATGACTGTGCTGTGATACTGTAGGTGTTCAGGAGTTTCTTGTCGGTCCTGAGGTTTTTGGTTTAAATTCCCGCTGTTCTTCAGAAAAATCCTCCAGCTCCTGCACATTCTTTGGTTTTTTAGAATCTTTTGCATATTTATCCAACAGTGGCTGTATGATTTTTAGATCTTTCTTTTCACACTGAGGGCAGCTGAGGTACTGAGTACGCAGCTATAACAAAAGGTGGAAACATTTACTGACGCTCAAGGAGAAACAATGCAAGAGCAGGGGTGTGTAAACTTTTGAACAGAATGATGATTGCATCATGATGATGCACATTTTTTCTTATTTTGTTGAAAGATCATATTTTTTTTTCTGCACTTAAGAAGCTATATGAATAAAATAAGTACATGGTCATCCATACCATGGATACCCTCGATCTCTTAATGCACTGTGATGCCTTTTTAAACATCAGTAAATGTTTTCACATGGAAAACACATGGATTTATTCTAAATCATATGTATTTACGAGATGGCAATTCGTATGAATTTGTACGAATGACCTAAACATAACCCCGTCCCTAAACCTACCCATCACGTGATTTTAGACAAATCATACGAAATCGTACGAGTGAGGTCGTACAAATTAGTACGAATTGGCACAAATTTGGCACCTCGTACGAATATGTACGAATTGCTCGTGAGACTGTGTTGAGGAAACAGTATTAAGATTCAAGGGTATGTAAACTTTTGAACTGAATTGTATGTATATTATTCAAAATTAAATTTCGCAATACTTTACAGTGTACTTTAATGTTACATTATGTAATAATCAGCTAAGTAGGACAATATTCTTAAATTCTATTGTGGTTGCTCAAATTTCCAGAATATTGGTTAAATCTTAAAATCTTAATTAAAGCTGCACTCAAATGATGCTTACAGATTATGTCTATTCTGATTTACTAAACAAAAAATGTTGTAAAAAAAGTAAACACGGTCTAAGCCAGGAGCTTTTTTTAGTATAAGCAGTTTTTAGTTCTTCCTTTTTATTCTGCCCTCGTAATGTAAATAAGACAACAAACATTGGCCTTGCAATCTGGTCACTTTGTTTTAATGAACACTATCTCATGAATTATTCCACTAGACTACAGTCCCATAATGCTCATTCACATCTCTGTTTCAGGCTGTTTTCACAATCATTCGAAAACTTTACACTTCTCATCCCTAGGAGCATTCTTTACTGTCGATATGTTCCTAAAGTAGAGAAACACAACAGACCAGAGAACTCAAATATACAGAAGCCACTTTGAACTATCCACCATTTTTTTTAAAGCAGTGGTCAACAAACTTGATCCTGGAAGGCCGGTGTCCAACTTGCTTCAGCACACATGCCTGGGAGTTTCAAATATAACTAGTAAGACCTTGATTAGCAGCTTCAGGTGGGTTTGATTAGGGTTGGAGACAAACTCTGCAGGGACACCGGCTCTCCATTACCGAACTTGGTTTAAAGCAACAGTTTGAAAGTAAAAAGTCTTATTGAAGGATTTGTTTCTTACAAACACAGGTTGTTTTTTTTATCTTCACAAAAATATCTTATTTATCTTATTTATCTTTGACAGCACCCATGTACAGTGAATGATTTATTGGTGAGCAAGTGATGTATTGCAACATTTCTACAAACGTGTTTCAATAGATTAACGATTATGATAACGATTTACGCCGGTTTCACACTGCACGCATCAGCAGGGCGTTAGCAGCGTGTATGCAGAGCAGGAGCAGCACACGCCGCACTGCTTTCACACTGGCAGCGTATGTCACGCGCAGCTGAACCGCGGCTTGTACTGCAGTAGTCTACAGAGAAGCATCTTATTTCTGTCGTATTTTCCAGTGTTCTCTGAACACTGTGTGCCATTTGCTTTGATTTACGTCATTGCAAACATACTTTGTTAAGAGACTGCCTTATTATAGTTTACACAATAAACTTGAGCAAAGTTTTCAATATGTGCCTATGAAAAAAATAGCAGAGCTATTCTCATCCTGTAACATCCTTGGTTTGTTTTTGTTCTTAGTTTCTGTATGTTTTGCATTCTTGGTTTAGTTTCTTTTTTTATGTTCCTGTTTTAGTTTCGTTTTCATTGTTACTTCCTGTCTGCCCTTATTTGGTCCTTCCTATGTCTGTATGTGATTATTGGTTCATTTATTCCACCTGTGTTTCTCCCCAGCTGTATCGTGTCCTGTGATTAGTGTCTGTGTATAAAACCCATGTCTTTTCAGTTTATCCCTGTCCGTCAACCCAAACGTTACCCTTATGTCTAGTCTGTGTTTAAACGTTATTGGATACTGCTCCACGTTTTTGTTTACCTTATTAAAAGTGTTTTGTTTGATTTATACTTCTGTCTCCACGTCCTCCTTCGTCAGCATAGACCAGCACGTTACACATCCTTCTCACATTTTGTATAAGAAATATTATATTTTGCCATGTAACAGAAGCCTTGCATGCAGTTGCTAGATTGAATAGGTTACGCTTTGAGATCCAAGACAAATTTTGGAAAGAATTACAACAATAAAGTTTATTTGGATTTGAATAATTACATGATTTTATGTTACTTTTCATGTTAATCGGGTCAGTTTAGATCAAGAACAACGCACTGTCACTTTAATTCAGCGGCGCAGCAAAAATAGACTCGGCGCCGAAACTATCGCGGCACTGCCGCTCCTGCTACGCGCTGCTGCGCTGAATTACTACAAGAGAGACAACTGAAATTAATAAACGTCAAGTAAAAAGCAGAAAAGAAGGATATAGAGGGACAAGGAGCAAAAAAAAACATATTTCATTAGTTGGGTCAGCGTGTAATGCTGCTCTCTCTATCTCTGTCCTGTCCACACCAGCTGCCTCAGGCAGAGGCACAATTGTACATTTATTTGATATCTCTGAGTCACCTCCTCGAAATCACTTTCTCCTCAGCAAGCCTTTGCCTAGTCCTTCCCCAAGACAGCATCCCTCCATCCTGTCACCCTCCTGTGGCATCCATTACACATGCAAGCATACAAACATCCTTGCACACCAAACCACTGGGAGATTGCTTGCCACAGCGAAGAGCGGGTTGCTTTTTCCCCAGAATGCGCTGGGGTCTCTTTAACCACAGCCACAATTTAATGTTTCATTTCCTTCGATCGCTACCTTTCCATTCCCTCCTCTCCCTGCATCTCTCATGCTTTTATTTTGCCCATGTCTTATTATCTCCCTTGCCAATGTTTTGTTTTCTGTTTTGTGACATTTTTGCTTTCTCTAATACAGCTGGGCCTTATCATGGCATCATCCACACATATAAAGAAAAGCAAGAGAGAATGTGTGAGAGAATATAGGAAGGCAATAAAAAAAATGAGGGGAAAAAACCATGTCTGGCAAATAAATACTTCAAAGAGATGAAAACTCATCATCATCATTTACTCAACGTTTTCTGGGGGAGGGGGGGGGGGTGGTAGATGTTTAGCAGAATGTTTATGCTGATCAAACAAATCCAATAGCATCAAAACACACACACGCATCAAACTATCATAAATGTATTCTATACAACTGAAGTCTTCAGACAGTCCACAGAAGCTTGTTTTCTCAACAGCCACTGTCACCATTTAATTTTAGAAAAGAGGAAAAAAAACTGCTTGCATACAATGTCATGCAGGTTTTGAAAGACATCAAAGTAATAAACAATGACCTAATTTCATTTTTTTTTTCTGTATATTAAATGTATATTAAAGTTAATGTACTTACTGTATATGCTATGGAATTTAATGTATTATGGTTGATTTCAATATCCAAACTGATTTCAATATTGATATATATATATATATATATATATATATTAGTTATTGCTACTGTATATGTTTGTGTGTATATATAGCAATATATCTAGAAATTCTTAAATCCAGAATGTTTTTTTTTTTTTCAAGATAAGACCAGACAATATTTGAACTCGTCTAAAAAAAAATCTAAGAAAATTTTAAGAATTTTTTCACATTTTGGCTAGAAACAGAAAAAAATTCCTGGGCTAGAAAAGCTTTTTTTTTTTTTTTTTGCAGTGCAGGACACGTCTGGGAAAAATGGCAATTATGGTCACCCTGAAAAGCATTCTTGGACTGAGATCAGGCGACTAACTAATGAAGAATATTCCATTTCTTTGCCTTCAAAAAGTTTTGAGATGCTTTCTCAGTATGTTTACGGTCATTATCCATCTGCACTGTGAAGCTGTGTCCTATTATTTTTGTATAGCAATTAGCTGAATGTGAGCAGAGAAGATAGCCTTAAAGACCACAGAATTCATCCTGACAGCAGTTACATCATCATTAAACACCAGTAAGCCTGTTCCACTGGCAGCCATACAGGACCACGTCATAACACCGCCGCCACCGTTTCTTTCTTTAACCATACTTTTTATTCTTTCCATCAGTTTGGTGCAAGTCAATCTTGGTTTTCATCAATCCAAACTATTTTCTTCCAGAACATGGGAAACCTCTCCAGATGTTTTCTGGTAAAGTCTAACCTTGCTTTCCTGTTCTTGAGTGCTACCAGTGGATTTCACCATGTTGTAAATTACATTCAAGAAGGCATCTCTGGATTGCAGATTTTAATGTGGCAACCTCTTCCAGATTATTCTTGATTTCTGTTGATGTTATGAAGGGGTTTTTCTCCACCAATAAAAAGGATCTTCCATGCCTTTGGATGTCATTGAGGTCACCAGTTCATTCTTAAACATGTAGTCAACCACTGACCTGGCCACACCTAAGCTTTCAGCTATCTTTCTTAGAGATTTAAGTTGTTTTTTCAGCTTATGATGACCTACTTCACTTTCAACAATATCACTTGGACTTCTTGATAGCACCTTCTTGATTTTGATAGCACCACTCCAGATCTTTTATCTGCTTAATTTATAACAATGACTGAATAACATAAACATAATTTTTTATACAGTTGATATTTTATATAGCAAAATTAGACTGGATGAGCAAGGGATACCTGCTAGTTCGTTTAGCCAAAGCAGCAGACAAGCATCCAAAACAGACCATCTGCTGGTCTCCTCAGCAGAGACGCTTACTATTACGCAGCGTTGTGCAGGTGGGGCAGAAAGACAAAGTAAGAAAAATTGAAAATAAGAGGGAGAGAGCATTACAAAGACTGCTGTGAGGATTTTGAGAAAGGTCACCTGGTGATGGCAGTCATGCAGGCCCGAGCACAAACTCACACAAAGGCACGTTAATTAAAGCATGTTTAGGGGACTGCTGCTCTCTCTGCATGTGGGCTGCAGTGTTTCCTGCGTCGTCCCTTTTCTCTATGTGGGATTGATAAAGCTCCCCTGAGCGACTAGTGATGTCTGTTTTTGTGGCACAGTGGGAAACATTATGTGGGCTTGAAGCAGTGTGTATGTGTGTACGTCTGCGCTAGTGAAGGGAACAGTGGGGATCTGAATGTCACTGTAATTATAATTTCATATGATGCTCTGTTGATCAGTTTGATAAGGAGGAAGAAAAAGAAGATCCCTAAGCGTGTTTGTCTGAAGACACACACACACACACACATATTCACAAGAGACAAACAGATGTTTTATGCATGTGTATATGCACAGAGGGTGTGTTAACTATAAGGAATATCTTCTAAGTGGGTCAGCGTGCCTTGCCCTGCTGTGCCAGCACACGAACATATGCGTGTGTTCGTGACGCGTGGCTTCAAACACAACAACTGGAAAGAATGCTTACACCGAAGCCTTGAAGTCTACTCCAGGCAAATACGCGGAAACAAGCAAGAAATTGCTCGCAGATTCATTAGGGAGGTCTGAGGCGTTAGTTCACTCTCACTGGCAAAGTGAGAAGATGGAAATGTAACAAAATGGAACTACAGCACAATAGGAAAAAAGAAAACTAAATTACTCTCTCTCACATTCGCTCACACTAAAAAGCACTATGCAAAGGTACAAAGAGGCTGCTTTTGATTCAAAGACAATGAACTGAGATTTCACCACTCTGCAGTTTGTGAACGTCTGAGCCAGCTCTGTACAAAAATAATGCCTCCATCCAAGAATAAAACTGGAAGTAACACAAGTGCTTCAAAGTCAAATAAAAACACCCATTAAGATGAAACAAACTCGCTCAATAGAGTAATCAACGCTTTATTCTGTTATCAAAACCTGGAGAACACATTAACTGAAGGCCACAAATTCAGCTGCACAGTCTGCACGGTTCAGCACTTCAGTCTTTGAAACATCTGTGAAGATAACTAAAAGTTGTCTGAAACATATTTAGTATATATATATAAATTTTACATTATTACACAGCTTTGTAGAATACCCGATTCTGATTGGTCAGTCGCCACATTCCAAGGTTTGTTATTCCCAGATAACAACCGGTAAAACTAATAACACAGGCTCATCCGGGTAGTACGCATCTTCTTGAGCATTGGTAATTATATCACTCCGCTGTCGCTGATAGTTTTGCACCATCCTGTGGCTTAAACCCACAAGTTAAAATGGAGGAGCTCAACATTAAATTGAACATGTACGGGAAAGCAAAAGCAGTGGATAGAAGATGACTCGACTGACTCTCCATTATTTTTTTTTTTTATTATTGTATTATATTATTTATTGATTGTTTTATTATTTATTTATTATTTTGGGGCAAGAAGTCATGTAATAAGCAGGATAATGTCCAGCTAGCAGGTTGTTATTGCAGAATACAGTCCGACAGGCTTATCGACATTAACCCTTACTTGCATTATATTATAATATATTATAAAATAAAATAATAATAATTTTTTGAAAAATCTTCCTAGCAAATGATTTATGCTATGTAAAGGGCAATTCTCAGTGAGAGAAAAACCCTGCTAAAAAACTATGCTTTTGTGTGTATTTTTTTACACCGAAGATACAACTTGTTCGATAACAAAGGACGCTTTTTGTCCTGTTGATCAATATATTTATTGAGTACAGGATAAAAATGTACTATTATTTACTTAAAGAATCCTTGTAAAAAATAACAAACAATTCCAAGTAAATTATACTTTAATTTATACAAGCTTAAACTGAGTGCTAGTATATAATTTACTTCATTGTTTTAATTCTTGCCTGAACTAAATTATTTAAATAAGCATTATCTTAGCATCGTCTACATTTAAAGTTAAGTTTACCATAATGCAATATTCTGATATTGTACGCTTCACATATAAACAAAAGTAACCGCGAGCACTCTGTTTTGTTATGTGTGTTTCGTTTCACATTAATGCAAATTATACCTTTATCATTTACAAATTTGCTTTGCTTACTCATCTCGCACTAAACAGGCTTTGACATCTACTTCAACTCATTCAGGCCAAACAATTTCAAAAAAGAACTATGCTGAAATACATTCCTGCAAATGCAAATTTCCCTACTTACTTGCACTGACTGCCTTTATACAGAAAAAAGGCCTTGATAAAATATGATAAATGTGTGCTTTAGAGAATCAAGATGACCTAAATTCAGATACTTCTCATCTAAAAAGCATTTGCACATCATGCCCATCTACACCAAATGTCCGCCCAAAAAAGAATGAAGCAGCAGACAAAAGAAAGGTATAAAAGAGAAAGTAAATAGAGGATAAACTTGTCTTTAAGTGAAAGAAGATGACAAAAAAAAAAAAGAGACCAAATACCTCTTTTCATAACGTGAAGAAAACAGGAAAGAGGTAAGAGGAACAAACAGCAACTCAAGAGTCCTTGAAGGAATAACGGCGCTTTAGTTTACCTGAATATGTGCACACAGAAAAACCTTGTCACTTTTAACCTAAGTGCATCTTACTGAAAAATTCTCCATTAAAGAAACTTCTCTCCTCATGAACGCTGGAAGATAAATTTGTCTTATTTGAGAAGACATGAGCGTTAGAACAAGCCTATTAATCCAACACAGGCACAGGGGCTAATATCGGTGCGGATATCTCTGGTCAGAGTATTACATGGCGCTGTGTGGACTTCGGCGCAAGCCAGGGGTCATATGAGATTCCAGAGCTTTTTAGAGTTTATCTCAGAAAACATCTGCAGGATTTCTATGGAAACAAATGACCTTTACAAAATAATATTCCTATAATTACCATCGTCTGCAACATCTGCTGCAGCACCCAGGGATTGCTCGCAACAATAGGTGGTGATCCAAAATGTCCTCAATTATTTACAGACAGAAAGCAAAAATGAATGTTATCCAGCAGTATGAACAAGGTGTCTCAAAACACACAAGCCCCAGAATGCATGTACGTCATATGGCTTTTTTAATTAAAAAATGGTAGCACTGTATTCTTTTCTTTTCTTCTTCTAGCCAGACTCTCTTTTGCTTATTTGTTGGTTGCGTGTGTTTTAGGGAGCCAGAGGGAGAATTTCCTCAGAAAAAATAAAAAAAAGAAAAAGAAAAAGATTCGATCTTGCCTGTTGCTTCCAGCCAAAACCACGCTTATTTCCCGCATCCTTCTATACCTCGTCGCCGTGGGGGGGAGAAAGGGAGAGGAAGGGTTATGTAAATAATGGAAAAGGGTAATGGGCCTTTAAATATATTATTGAACTACAGGTGTCTGAAAGATCACACAGACATGCAGATAGAGACACACACAAATACACGTTTTCAGAGGCTTGCTGACTCTCTAGCCCAAAGCTTCTCAGATCTTCAATATCTCTTTATTGTGCTGTTTTCATTTTCTTAGTGGATCTATCTCCAAACAGTCTATTTTCCACAAACATTGTGAGTAAAGGACAATAATAATTTTAATAGCCTCAGTTATTCTCTCAGAAGGCTTGAAGTAATATTGCGTTGCTATGAATTCCAAGTTTTAAAAAAAGCAACATCAATTTCATCATATATAATGTTTTTTAGCACTCAACGAATATATGGTTAACATTAGTTAAATGTTATGTTATGAATATTTATATTTATCTGTATAGCTTTGTTTAATTTGTACTTTTCATTTAGCAATTTTAATCAGTACTTCTTTATGTTGCTATTTATTTCATATTTATATATGATTTTTAGTATGTTTTTAATATATATATTAGTTAAGAATAATAACACTGATTTTGTCTGATTTGCATTTGGCTGTCATATTTTTGGATGCATCTCCTAAACCGTCCAAAATGAATGAGATTTGAAACCTACAGTAGAGGGCAACATGGATGCAATTTAAATTTAGCTTTAACTTTTAACTTTTTACAGTGCTTTTATGTCTTTTTTGGCGGTTTAATGCTTGGTCACTGTCTGCTTTTGTAAATGAGCAGAAACTATCCCTTTACACACTGTAATTTCCCTATACTTTCTGCAAACGCACCTGCTTTAGTGTTTCACCGGAGAGCTGTGATTTGGGTTGATGTTGATGAATCGTGGCCCGTGTATGACCTTGAATCTTCACTCAGGTGGAGAGGAGACTTTTCAAGCATCTCTGTTCAACACCCTCAGACGAGTTCTTCACATCACTCCATTCCTTTGGGGATGCAAGAGATTGTTTTTCCATGTTTCCCCTGTTTTCCACGTCTTTCCACTTCTTGCTCCCTCTTGCTTTCCTCCTTCAATTAATCCCACTGAGACTACCAAAGAGAAGAAGAAGAGCAGAGAGAAAGAGAATGAGGAGAGAAATAACAAATGACGATCTTCCACGGCGTGGTACCACTCAAGTGGCCATTAGTGCAACTCGCTCAATCTCTTTAATGAACTGATCAGGCCTAATGACTCCCAAACACACCCTCCCTTTATGCAGACAGATGTAGTGGTAGCATATACAGATTAAAGAATGTGATTGGTGGAGAGGAACGGACAGGTCTGAACGATATAGGATAGTGGTTTTGTCTTTGAACCTGTCCCCCAAGCAAGGTCCAATTGGATAGTTTGTTTTCATATTTGAACCAGAGCTGCTCTAATAGAGGTTAATTACTCTCAAATAATCAATTCCCTCATAATTACTCATGAATCATGGCTAAATATGAGAATGGATACAATAAAAAGAGAGCAAACGGCTCAAAGCTGCCCATTTGTCCAGATCTTCATTACAGCACTTCATTACAGCACATAAGACAGAACAAACCATTTTTGCCCCACAGTCTGTCTGTCTCACTCACTACCACAGTTTGACGGTAAATAGTCTTGGTATTAGGATGGATGCTCTTGAAAGTCAAATTTCAGATTTTCTCTATCCCCACCTCCACAATTTCCGTCTTCTCTTTGGCCTGCGTATTCAGCTCAGGTTAGTATTCCAGGTGTGGCGGCCGTCATCTTTCTTTGGCAAAGAGGATGATGTCATCTTTCTGGAATGGAACTTTTTTCTGGCCGTCCTTTTTCGAGTGCCAATGTAGCAGAACACAACCCAACACTGATTACTCAGCGGCATAGATTATGACAGGCCAATCTCTATGAGAAATAACAAGAAGATATCACAATCAGGGTTTAGAGCAGGAAAGACAGAGAGAGAAGAAGATGGAAAAATGCAGAAGGATGGAGCTGAGAAGAGGAAGAGGAAGAAGGCAAAATTAGAAGATGGAAAGGAAATAAATAATACGAAAGAAAAACAAGAAAAGAAAGTAATAACCAAGGACGAGTGAAGACGAGAATGCAGAGAGGTCAGAGAGAGGTGACTGAGGAAGAGAGTCCAAAAAGAGTAAAAGAGGAGGTTATTAAAAGACAGGGACAGGCATTTTAAAAATTACAAGCGATATAGGATAGATGTTAAAATGCAGATACTAATAATGTGGCATTAACATTAAACTGAGACTGCCTGAAGGTGCACTAAGTAATTTTTTTATTTATGCCACCCAGGGCGGAATTGTCAGCCTTGATTTTTTCCATAAACAAAAAAATGGTCCAAAAAAGGGGAGTTTTTTTCAAAAAAAAAAAAAAAAAAAAATAGAAAAATCACATTTGAAATTAATTGGCAAGAATAATAATAGAAATAAAAATCAAATGAAATAAAATAGAAATTAAAAAAGAAATAACGTTTAGAAAATTGACATTAATCTGCAAGAATAATAAAGGGAGAACTAAAAATTATATAAAATGAAAAAGGAAATAACATTTGAAATTAATCAGCAAACATATTAAAAGAGAACTAAAAATGAAATAACATTTAAAAATTAATCAGCAAGGATAATAAAAGAACTTAAAATAAAAATTAAATACAAATGAGAAAATACAGAAACAGCATTTGAAATTATTATGCAAGAATAATAAAACGAGAACTACAAATGAAATAAAATAAAAAAAATAAATGTTTGAAATTAATCTGCAAGAATAATACAAAACCTATTAATAAAATTAAATAAAAATGAGATCAAATTGAAACAACATTTTAAATTATTCTGCAAGAATAATAAAAGGAGAACTAAAAATTAATGAAATTAAATTCAATAAAAAAAGAAATAAACTTTGAATTTAACATGTAAGAATGCAAAAAGGTGAAAAATTCATTAAAAAGAAAAAAGAAGTAACAAAAAATTAAATAACACAGTGGAATACAATCTGAATTTACCCTGCAAATATACAGTACCTCTCTCCTTCACACACACACACACACACACGTAATCAGCAGTCCCACATTCTCTGTCTGGACCAATGACTTCATCATCATCTTCATTTACACAGTATGGAGCTCACAGCAGGACAACTATGTGTAAACTGATGTGGAAGTGAAATGAGTAGTGAAAATATCTTGTTTTTTTTCCTAAGCATCCTGATTTTTACCTCTTGTCTTTTCCTTTCCCTCATCAGTCCATCATTCTCCATTCATACACTCACCGAAACACACATCCTCCTCTCCTCTCCTCATCAACCCCCTTCTGTCACCTCTAACTGCCCTTAACTATTGTCTCCCCACGTGTTCATTGCCTCCTCTCTCAGCTACGCTTATCTCTGTCCAACCGGTCTGCGTTCCTCCCACCGCTGCTGTCTCATCCGGTCCCCAGCTCCATTCATACACCCGGGCAGTGGCAGTCTTTTGGCCCCCAGCAAAGCGGTTTCAGAGCACTCTCATTTTCCCCCTGTCCTATCAGCGCTGATCTGCTGTCAGTTAACCGGGCCCAGGCCGAACTCTCTGGCTGTTCCCGCTGATCTCCTGTCAGTCATCCGGACCTTCCGTTAGCTTCCTGACCATTCCCAGCTGCTTGTTATTCCGCGCAGGGAGCAATCTGTAGAATGCTCAAAATAGCAGAGTAATGGATTCCTGGCGTCACTGAGGCACTT
Source organism: Enteromius trimaculatus (assembly GCA_032361065.1). Lineage (NCBI taxonomy): Eukaryota > Metazoa > Chordata > Actinopteri > Cypriniformes > Cyprinidae > Enteromius > Enteromius trimaculatus. The sequence continues at coordinate 11,271,026 of JAUMHP010000040.1, read as the reverse complement.
TAATGCCCATAAGCCTGCTGGTGTAGAGAACTCTGGTCATGTACACTGCTGGGGGACACAGTGGATCTCATTTAGCAAGACTGCATAGTTTAAACTCTCAAGGTGGCCAAAAATCGGGATTTTAGAGCCAACTTAAACCTGGAACGAAGATTTCTGCATACGGAACATACAAACGGCTCATGCTCCCGTGTAATTGATGCGCACGTTTATCGGTCGACTGGTCCAGCTTGTTAAAAATGAATGTAAAAGGCATGAAATGAGAAGAAATGGTGAATTTTAGATATGTAGGACCTGGCCTTGGGCTTAGAGGGCTAATTTAAAACTCGTTATGGACTAAAGGAACACTTGGCTGTCAATCATCGCCATGACAACGAGCAGCCCCGCCCACTCTTTAAAACCTCAATGAGCAAGCGAAAAAGACAGCGATTGAGTAAATAGAAGGCAAAGTTCACAAGTTTACAGCCTACGGGGAGCTGTCGGACTCTGACACCTGAGTCTCCTACAGACATTTTACACATGCCTGCTGCATCTATCATCTCTCTCTCCATCTCGCTCTCTATCCGTTCACCATGCAGCCTTTAAATCTTCTCAATCACTCATCCGGCTGAGCAGAGCCCTCTTTCCTGCTGTCCCATGGGGCTACTTTACATATAGAGCTACGGATTGAAACAGCAACTGTTACGGCACCCCATCAGACGAGCTAGACCCAGACAAGCCTACCTAATATTTAACATTCCACACTTTTTCCATTTAAACCACCTATTTCCATTTTAACCGACGTAATTCCATCAGGAGTGCAAAGCCAAAAGGTGCGAAACAATGTAACTCCTCTGCAAGAAAATGACGGGATATTACAAAACCATAATGCTCCAGTTGGTCTCAGAACAAGTGGTGAAAGAAACTTGCCATCACTCAAACTTGTCATCATTTAATCACTGTGACACACGTAAGATATTTTCAAAAACGTCTTAGTGTTGTTGGCGCCAGTAGCCTCGTGGACAGTGCGTCGACATTTAACGCCATTGGGCTTCGGGCATCCCGAGTACAAGTCCTGGCTCACAGACCTTTTCTGATCCCGAGAACATGACAAGACTTTATTTTTTTATTGTTTGCTGGCAAGTTATATCATGCAATTTTGCTGTTAATTTGCATTTCCAATTTCTTAAAAGGTAACTCAAAAAAGCAGAACAGAGTCTATCCATTTAGGATGTTCTATCCATCTCTTTGCTTTCATAATTTTAACGTTAGACTTATTATTTCATTTCAGTTCGTAGTATTCTAGTAAGTTCTTCATTTTAATTTAATGTCAGATTTAATTTACAAATTTTGATCCTTTTAGCTTTAAATCACAAAAAAAAGTAAGCCTCTCTTGAAGCCATCAGTCTATTATAAGTCTATTATATATTTAGATATAATTTATAAATCTATTATATATTTAAAAAAAAAAAAAAAAAAAAAAGTCTTCTGTATTGTTATGTATAGCCACACGTAACAGACAAAAAATGCAGGGAGGGCATCCATCGGTCAGCTGTAAAAAAGCAACACAGTTTAAGGAGTAAATGGTTGTAGAAAACCAAAATACAACACCGGAGAGAAGTATGACTGAAAGATCAAGCTGACATTTTGATTAAACAGGTCAAAAGGTGAAAATAGATATCGTTCACAATAGATCTATGCATTTACAAAATACTGCTGGAACCACAAGAGAAGTGCGTGTTCACCGTTTTACTCCATAAGGCTTTCCAACTCACTTGTAGTATACAGTTTCAAGTAAATCTCACAAGCACCGCTATCTGCACTTTCATTGGTAGTCACCACAAAACTCGCAAACCTGCAGTTTATACTGCTTCATTGATTACATCAGGAGTGCTCCACTTCTGATGCATCACAACGCTCGCTTCCAGCTTGTGGACGGAGTTTTTTTGTATTAAAACGAGTTGTGCACTCCAGTCGTGAGAGGTGCTTGTGTAATACTGTAATCCAATTCAGTGAATTAAAAGCACTGGGAAGTTTTCTCTCAGCGCAGCGATAAGAGCTGTGGATTAATCTGCCGAGTGTTTCTGACAGGCAATTTGATAAACAGCCACTTATCTCTGGGGCAGCTGCACAGGAAGAGAACAAATAAATCATCAGAGAGGAAAAGAGAGAGAGCGACTGTATGAAATAGGCTTTGTGTCTATGCTTCAGATGAATGGCCATGAACATGTATATTCAATTAAGCATGTAGCACAGGAGCTACCTACAGTTCCTACATTACTACTTAGCCTACTATAGAATTTGTTTGATGGACTGGGGTGTTTGTGATGTATGGGCCCTATTCACACTGAAGAGTGTAATTTTTCGATATTAAAATACATTCTCCTATCCCAGCTGAGGTAGCTATAAGTAAGCCACTCTTAAGTCGATTTAACTGTAAGTGTAAACAATGTCTCTGTGGAGATTTCTGTTTGTTTGGGCAAAGGAAGTCTTTATTGCATCCTAGACTCATTTTCAAAAGAATCCCTCTATATATTTTGCAAGACTCTATACAAAACCCCTTTATAAAGACTAAATTTCTTCTACATTTTGAGCTCAAAACTCGATTTGTAAAAATGTTTACGCTTGCACCACAAAATCAGCTCAGTGTGTATGGATTTTCTTATTTGGTAAATGTGCTCAGTAGCTCACCTGGTACACCTTTGCATCTGCTGATAAATTATGGTAAAAGACATCAAAAAATCATGGAAGCGAGCTAACAATATGTCAGCTATGTGACAAAATGACAAGGTTGTTTCAGCAAATGTGTTTTTATTTTGCATTTGCATTTCTTAACAGTTTATGGTAGGCTTTAGAGTGGGTGGTGTGTTATATTCTAATTCTGTAAAGCATTAAACTGCAAGCAATATTGTACAACGCAATAAAATATAGCCAGATTCACATTCATTTGTTTCAAATAATAACTCAACACAGCTACTCTCTGGCCACTTTTACTTGGACAGTGTCAAAAAGCAACATAGTATAATTTTAAAGAAAGGTTGCCGAAGGCATGTTTTATCAATGAGCTTGGGCTGCTGCAAGAAATATGCATTTAACTTGTATATATTCAGGAATATCAAGGGTTGCAGGATGAGTTATCATGGGAAATCCCCTCTTCTTTTCTTAACTCTTATTTGCTTATTATTAGTTATTACAGTAAATCATTACATAACCTGCATGTCCGTATAAGTACAGGTTATGCAAAAAGCTTGGAGAATCCTAGGCAGACAGCATCTGTTCCTTCTTTCAGAAGTTATAATTCTCATTAATTATCTCTATTATGATGTAATGTTTGATCTTACTGGATGGTTATTACACTGCATGCTGCTTTTAGTTTATAAAATAAGTGTATAAGCCGATGCTTGCACACTAAACTTAGAAGAAGTTTGAACCTAGAAAGATTTTCTCTGAGGTCAACCCTCTTCCCGTGGCTATGCATTCTAGACTGAAGGGGCTGAGTATTTATGGCATTGAGAGATAAGGAATATAATCTAATAGCTGCTTTAATACCTAGAGGAAGCTAACGGTTAGTTCTTTCATTCATCTCGATGGTTGATGTACACACAGTCGCAAGCCCCTCACGAGTGACTATCCTGAGCTGTACAGTAACTGCAGTTAATTTCACACTTTTAAAATCCTTCAAAAAAAAACTAATTGGTAAAACAGATATACAAAATATGAACACACACACACACAAAACTATTCTGTCAGAATACACAAATACTTCTGAATAGTATTTGAGCAAACATTATTTTGCAATTCAATTAGATGGCACTACCGGTTGCATTACGTAATTTCTACTCAACAGAATAGGGTAGGGCAAATTTTCTTGTCATTTTCTCCTCCAACTTCAAAATCTTTTTTGTAGGATTTTTTTGCACTTTTTTTTTCTAAAAACTGGCCTGGTATTCCACTTATGTCGCACATGACCTTTCCAACATGACTGCATAATGCGTGAAGTCAAGTTAGAGCAGGATGGGCATTTGTGGTTAAAAAGTATATACATTTTCCAGCAACAGAGTTTCACAAGTGTGACGAACGTTTTATAAACGGGCCCAGTTAGATGCTGTATTAGCACCTGTGGTTTCTGGAAAAACGTTTTTAAGCTCAGAGTGGGTGGAGCCTGCCTTCCCACAGTGCACCACACTCAGATAATCGAAAATGGGCAAAGAGGCGGGAGCTGGTTGATGAAACCACACCCACCTTTGCTCGATGGTGGTGACAGCAGCGGCAATCCACCTGTCACAAACTGCCAGACCTTTAATTTATCGGGAGGGAGGTTGCCACTTAATTTGCACATGGTTTGATACTGAAAAAAAGAACGGTCAATGATATTGAAGATCCTGGTCATGATTCAGAACTGCAGACGGTAATGTCTGTGTTTTGTTGGCAATCTAATCTAATCACTCTTTAGCTCCGCCCACACAGCATGCTTCCAGGCCTTTAGCTTTTTTCAAAGAGAATTGTAAAAATATATCTTTCTTTTATAAATATGATACAACTAAAAAAACTTTGGAGATATGAAGGATGCAGTAGTTTTATATGTACTCAAGATTAACGTGAGATTGGGTGAAATTGTGAGCGTTATGCCCCCTTTAAGAAAACGTTTTGCTAAAGAAGACTCTTATTCTTCAGCTGGGATCCTGTTGAACCATTTGAAGCTTCATGAAAACTGCAATACGGAACTTCAAACTATTGGGTCCCATTGAAGTCCAATGGAGAAAATGGAGAAAAATCCTGAAATGTTTTCCTCAAAAACCTTTTTCTTTTTTTTTCGACTGAAGAAAGACATACATGCACATCTTAGATCAGATGAGAGTGAGTACATTATCAGGATTTATTTTTATTATGAAAGGGGACTAAACTTTTACAAAATTGTCTTAATTTTTCAGCAAGGTAGTCCCAACCCCGAATCATCTTATTGGACGATCTCATGTTGCTATGTCCTCTCACTCAAACGGACTGCAATTCCTTTTGGAGCAATGGTGAAAATAAGAAAATATACTTTGCATCTTTAAATATCTCACAACATTTTCAGTATATATAATATTATCACTACTTCATGGCGCCATTTAAGGATAGAAAAGGAGAGTCGTTTGTTGGAGAGGGTCAATATCTCCAGTTTCGCATTTTACCTCAGAGATATGTTCTTCTCAGATTAGTTATCTCCCCCAGAACGGTTTGAAGTTCCCCATAAACAAGGAAGGTAGACAGTACGAGAGAGGTAGATGGATAGATAGTGAGAAAAGGAAAAGAAAGAGAGAGAGCTAAGTGACTATGAAAGAGTTCACCAGGCTGACAGAAACCAGCCGCCTTAAATTCTCCCAGACAACCCCTCACCTTGCTTCAGCCACTAAACTCACCAATTAAATCACACAAATTGGAAGGGAACCGAAAAGGAGAGGAGGGAGGGACAGAGAGAGAGGAGAACAGAAGATGATGAGGTGGGAAAGAACGACAGAGAGAGGGAAAGAGGGGAGGTACTGGTCATTTTGAAATATGACGGTGTTTGTTCTGACAGCGTAGAGTTGTAGAGTTGAACAGAACCACAGTGTGTGTGTGTGTGTGTGTGTGTGTTAACCTGTCACAGGGCCTAACCCAAGGCTAAAGCAGCAATTTTTTTTCACACTCCAGCTCTGGACAGCACAGAGAGAGGTGAGACAGAGCAAGAGCGAGAAAACCTATCATCAGGCAACTACAGCACAATGGCCAGATGACTGTCATAACCCATGAGGAGATTTGTGGTATGGTTATTGTAAGGCAGGGAGGGTTGGCTGCATGTTTTTCAATTGCTAAGCCTTAACTCTCTTTTCAATTATACCTGACAAAAGATTTTTTCTGAGCCTCAGAGCAGCCATGGCAATGTGATATGTAGAGGACAGTTACACTACAAAATATCTAAACCTCAACAAGGTGCATTTCATTTCATCTTCGTCTTTTTTTTTCTGTTACATTTTGTTCGAAACATGTTTAAAGTCTGTGTGAAATCGAAATTAATCCTTTTCTTTGGCTCGGTGAAATATCTGTCATTAATTGCTCACCCTCATGCCGTTCCAAACCCATAAGATCTTCGTTCATTTTTGGAATTAAGATATTTTTGATGGAATGGAATCAGAGCACAGAAACATATCAAGGACATCTGTCCATGTGACTATTTGTTTATATGAAGCTACAAAAAATACTTTTTGTGTGCAAACAAAACAATGAATATAATTTAATTACGCTTGAACCCTGATGTCACGTGAACTATTTTACCCATGACCTTGCTACCGTTGATTGTAGTAATAGTATTGCTGTTTACGGAGGTTCAGAGAGCTCTCAGATTCTATTTTTTCCCATTTTTCTCACCCAGTATTAAGTTTACTTTTATTTTAAATATAATCACAGTCCTTAAGTTGGTTACAAATTCTGTTCACACAGTCTTTAAGGCAAACAAGCAAAGCCTTCTGATTTTAATGTTTAACATTAACATGTTTTAGGCTAATGATACAAGATAGAAGCCACCTTTTCTCCAACATTTGCATACGACAGTCGCATTTTGCCAACTAGTGGCAGACCCAAAGAACTTTCAAATTTATAGTGAAGCAGAGATTGTCCTCTGCTTATTCACTATGTTAAAATGAATGAATAAAGAATGTATACATAGTTACATTTGTTTGAAAGAAAAGCATAGAGTTTCTAGAGCTAATCAAAGTTACAATTATGCAATGTTTATAAAAATAATTATTTCTGATATAAGCATTTACAAAAACAAAGTTTCAAGAAACACTGTAGGGCAAAAGCATTGGTAATTCTCACTTCAGACACATAGATTTGATCAGATCATATAACACATACAGTATATTGAACTATATTAGAAATTAAAGGACTTCTCGGCATATCTAGTGGGCATGCAATACAAGCATGTTGGTGATTGGCACAAGCTCCAAGTTGACGGGAAATACGGACCTTAAAGTTTGTCATGATTTAATCACTCACATTATTCCAAACCTTTGTGACTTTCATATTTTGAAGCAGTTGGTAACCAGGCAGTCCTGGTTCCTAACATTCAACATACTGTAGGGTCAAAAAAAACGATCCTTTTACACACGCACACACACACCAGAACAACCTGATGAACAGGAAAAAGAACATGAGAAAACTTTGATGTTGACCAGTAATTCAAACTCAGTGGCATTTATAGGAGTGGATTAGCTCGCTGTCACACACACATATAACACAAAGCAAACTCTCACCTGGTCATCTATTGTTCCCTCACAGCATGAGAAAAAAAGAAAACAGAGAAGAGAGACCAGGAGAGAGTCTTTCCTCCCCCCGGCTAGAGAAAAGAAAGCAATCAAAGAGGTTTGGTACCGCGACAGACCACGCAATCACAGACACTCATGTGTAAGCCACAAGCTGTGCCGCCGTTTTCGGCGAAAAACAGCAGAGTGAAAGAACAAATGACAGACAGTATAAAGAACAACAACAACTGGGCTGCGGTTTCCCTACTGCTGTGCAACCCTCAAAAAGAATAAGCAAAAATATACAGACACCTCGCAAACACCAGACGAGTTTTCAGCCCCTCGGTACAAATCAAATAAGCTGTTTGTCCATGGAGGAGGTTCACAGAAGAATGGATGGTGTTGAACAAATGTTAGCATGTGTGTGTGAGAAAGAGAAAGAGAAAGAGAAAGAGAGGTTTTTCATGGCACTGGGGAAAACTTCCCTCCAAACTGCAGCACAAAAAAAAAATCTTTGGGGAAATCTGTGGAAAAACTGTTATACATAGACATTTTATATTTGATCTGATTCAACGCATCCTTGCTGAATACGACTGCCTGCAAAGCCTGTGTCTTCCTTTGGTTGTTAAGTAGATGTATGTGTGTGTCTCTTTAAGCCCTGTTGTTGGAGTGTTTTGTTGGAGTGTTTTCAGCAATCATGTCCTCTGTTTCTTATCAGTGACGCTGCAGTCTCTTGGTGTTGGAATGCTGCTTTTAGGTAACACTTGAAATCAAACGCAGACTCTTATCGTCATTGGTTTCTTGTGAATAGCTTTACATTGCCTCTTGGCTTTCGCCCAAACTCTCCACGAGTCCATCACCTCCTCCAGGCAACAAGTGTGTCTTCACTTATGCAATAAGCAAGTGACTGGGCAACTGAAATCCCTTGTCTGTGGAAACATGATACAACATTTACATTTATGACTGATTCTTTCATCCAAAGAGTCTTAAATTAAAGACTAATCTTTACAAGTAGAGTATGCACCACTGGAACTGAACAGATTCCCTAATAGTAATTATAACCAGTCAACATTAAAACAGCATTTGCAGTGCTTACATATAAGTTAGGAACAACATGAGCTATAAACAATGACAGAATTATTCCTTTATGACGTTTTATACTGGGAAATGGGGCCCCTTAAGGGACCACTGCAAGGCAATCCAGTTTAAGTGGTATCATTTCAATACATTTTGCACAATGTTTATACTTGATTGTCAAAATTATTGAAGCTATTTATCTTTATTAATTGAATAAAATAGAAAATAAATGTTCCCATGGCATCTGAAATCCAATAAGCTGAAAGTATAAGATTCAAACTGTAATAAAACTATTTAAGACTAAACAGAAACATAAAAGAAACAAATACAAAAAAATGGCACAATTAGACAAAAGTTAAATAACATGTAAAATGCATTAAAATATACTCTAACATTATAGTTATAAATAATAATGCCCAACATATAAACAAAAATATATTGTAACAAACTCTCACTATTAATTGTTTATTAGTATGCCTATTAATAACATACTGGCTGTTTGTTAGTACCTATAAAGGACATATTCTGCATGACCATATTTTACATCTCTAATCCTACCCAATACAACTATTTTCCCAGCTATAATCAGCAAATTAGGAGTTTATTAAAGCAAAAGTCACAGTTAATGGTTTGCTAATGGTGAAAATGTGACCTTAAAATAAAGTGTGACCAAATATATTGCTTTCCCTGGCAGTGGTCTCTGAATTTTCTTTTTTTAAATAAATCAAATTTGGAGGTTCTTGGCATAAAAAATTTGATATGTTGTTGTTTTAAAGTCTTTGTACATGTTTATGTGCCGCTTGATAAAGCACTTCTCCAAACTGTGTTTTTATTTAAGCTTTTGGCCTGTTTGCAGTAGCTAGTAATTAGCTGCTGATTAGGAAGTCATTTTTAAATTAGTTGTTTAGACTAAAGGCATCCGTTCTCAACATGTCAGTCAGGTCAGTGCCACAACTGACTGAATTCAGAGCTCCTACCATACCTTACGAAACATGATTAAAAGCCCTTTGACGGCATGAAGATGGCTCTCAAGATGGCTCAGGTGAGCAGTAAATAAAGGCTATAAAAATTGGTCTGGTTCGGGTCAGCCTGAAGATGCTATGTGGAGTGCATAAAAAGCTGTTAAGTTTGATTTGAGGTCATGTGTGGGAAGATGTTAAAACGTGAGAGAAATAAAGATTGTTAAACTGATTTGAGGTCAGCTGGGGAAGCTCTTACATTGAAATGGGACAATCAAGCTGATTTGAAGCCTGCTGAAAGGAGGACAAAAAAAAAAATTACATACACCTGTGGCTCACAGACCATCTTTCTTTTTGACAGGAGCTGAATACAAGCGAAAGACTGAGAATAACACAATAACGCCTGTTTCTCAAAGGAAGTAAGGACAAGCTCAAGTCGATGATGGATACTGTGCTACTCAAGTGCTCTTAAATAGCTCATTAGTTTTATTCTGAAACGTACGGTTTGGAGCTTGCATAAGGCAACTGAGGACTTAACTTAACATTGAAGACTGCAAGACCATTAGAAAACCCCATTATGCTGCTATTTGAAAAGCATTAAGGTTTGTAAATGTAACTTTAAAAGTCATTATTGTCTTGGATGTCTAACCTACAACTGTGGCATATTAATATTAAACAGAATATGCTGTTCCATTAATATACGCTGTGAATTAGGCACTCTACACCTTAAAGCAGTGATTGTTAACCTTTTTTCACTCTGAGCCCCCCGTCCTCTCCGAACCGATACAGCAAGCCCCCATCACCCCTCCCCAACATTTTCTATTCACAAAAACTGCTTTAATTCGTTTTAAACAAAACAAGTTCAAGATAGATTTCAATATTCCGTTTTCATTTTCAGTTTGAATTTTGACAACTACGAAACGTGATGTTTTAGTAATCAGTGCACCAAAAGTCATCAAATATCGAAACCTTACCAGCAAGGCTTTGGGTTGATTTATCCAGCCAAAAGCTCTAGTTTGCGTATTATATGTCCATGCAGCGGTCAGGTGTTTTGAGCCACTGTTCGGTCTGTATGAGAAACGGATTGAGCTGCTCCAAAACACAGTATATCAGCTCAGAGCATGTATAAGAGAGGTGGTGCTGGACCTCGATCGTGTATGGACTCTTGCTGACCTCTCAGATTCCAAAGTATCTTCATCTGTGTTCCGAAGATGAATCGAGCATTGGTGTTTGGTGATGAGTTATTGGCTCAGGGTTTGACTTTAATCTATGTCCACAAGTCAAGTTCTGAATGAATCTTTTTGAACTTTGCCTTATGCACACAGGCATTGTCATGTTAGAATAGAAAAGGGTTATGTTCAAACTGTTACTATAAAATAGCACAATATTCCCTAGAATATATTTTATGCATAAATATCACGGTTTGCACTCATGGAAAGTACTAAAGTAGTCAGATATTTTCATCAGAAGGGGGTGACCCAATACTTTTGGCAGTATGCCAATAAACCAATCCAACATATAGTTCACATTTGGGGCTTGACACTATAAAAAAAGAGACACGTTCAAGTGTTCTCGTCTTGTGATGATTACTTGCTACCACTTTTTGGCCTTTTTGTCAATTAAATTAAGGGAACAGTCCAGCTAAAAATAAAAATCCTTCTCATCTTATGTCATTCCAAACTTTGATCGCTTTCTATTTCTTTGGACCACCAAAGAAGACATTAAAGGATTTGAATACAATTTTCAACATATTAGGAGAGTTGACTTCACCTGTAAACACAACAAACAATTCTATGTAGAGACTCTATGTAACGCAAACATCTAACAGGAAACATCTTAATTCCCTTTGAAACACAACACTAATTCATCAGTTTGGCTTTAGAATAGGCCTAAAATACACATCTACATAACTACACATGCTTGATGTATTTCTTTTCTTTTGTACTGTGTAATACTGTAAAAAAGAAGAAAAAAAACATTAGCAGCATATGAAAAATGTTTGCTTTTGAGACGCCTTTGTGATATTTTGAATGCAGCTTCATTTTTGAAGAGAGGCATTTTGCATATTGTTTGCGCAATTCCTGGATTTGTGTGTAAAGCTTTGAAAAATGTACAGTAAGCAGTTGAAAAAATTATTATAACAATGTTAATGGTTTATTATTTTAAGAATTTAGCCTTAAGATAAAGTGTGCCCAGAATACAATGCAAGCCAACAGGAACTGTTTAAGCAATCAACATTCTTCAGAATATTGTCTTTTTTTTTTCTCAGCAGAGAAATAAATGTGTACAAGTTTGAAATAATATGAGGGCAAGAAAATGTCATTGTTTCAGAATTTTTTCATTGTTGGGTGGACTATCCCTTTAATTGAAATAGTTCATAAAAAAATATGTAGAAAAATAGTAGTCCACTGTTAAAATTACAACACAAGTTACTTACTGAAATAATTCATGCATGTCAGTATTCTATTAATTTAATGTATTCACTGACAAATACACTGCAAACCTCTGACTTCCATATAAAGTAGCCACAGATTTGGAAAAACACTTCAAAATTTACCACTTTAAATTTAACACCTGCAAGCATACAGCTGTTATCGTGGAAGAGAAAGAGCACTGGCCTGCTGCTGCTGAGGGGAGGGAAAAAAAAGTAATTATTCAGATATAATAGGAGTAATGTAATAATGCACGGAGTGTAACATTCTCCAACACTGCCATTCTTGCCACAGTGATACCAGACAGAGCTGCCACCAGAATTTTAAACGCTATTTTTAAAATACTCCAGAAACCGAAGGTGCCGCTGTTTCTTCATGGGAATGACTTTGGTGTTTAGGGTCTGTGGAAGGATAATTTCAAATCTGCAGCCCATGTAACCCCAGGCAGTTCGCAGTCTCCGCTGTGGCCCCATTAGTGATGATTAGGGTGGAGAATCTGTCTGGGTGCACTGGAGTCGAAAATGAGTTTTTCTTATTGACATTCAGGGCCGTGTTATTGTTGTGACACCACTCGGTCACATCTGCCTCCGTATTCTTGTCTGTGCATTCATCTTCGCTGTTGATCGGTCAAATTAATCTGATGTGTTGCTGAGTACTGTGAGCGAGTTATTCAACTCTATTAAAATTCCTCCCAGAATTAAAATGAAGTTTCAAAAGTTGAGTGTTTTTTTTTTTTTCTCCTCTGTGGATGCAACCACTAAACACACTGCTACACACTAATTGGCAGAATGTTCAAAAGCATCTTTTGCAACTGTTAAACCAAACACCCACGCAAAATAATCGTATAATAGTGCATGTGGGTACGCGTGTGCGAGTATGAATATAACAGTGTATATAACAAACTCCTACATGCGTGATATTTGGTCTGAAAAGCAGGCTATTCCTCAAGAGATGAAGAAGCCATCTGAACAGTAAGGCCATTAGTGTTGTACATGAACAAACACCTTCCAGCAATAGCATATAGCCGTATGATTAATGCACTCGTATGTATTCTAAAACAAAGCTTTGATTTTGTCTTCAGAGGTAATCCCTGTAGTACCAGAACCCTTCCAGCAATTACACTTAGTAAGTATAAAGGCATTTCTGGACCACCTGGTGGCACTTCCTGAAGCAACGCTGTATGAACCAAATGCTTTATGCACATGTTAACCAGCTCCGCGTGGCAGTTGAAACATGCTTTGCAACATATTTTTTAGTCTTTTAGGTTTAATTACCTTATTAAAACATTAAAATTCCAATTACTTTGCTACTTGCTTACATTTATTGATTTAACTTTTTTTTGTTGTTTGAATTTTCATTTGATTTAGCGCAATAATAATTACGTAAAATTACAATAATCACTATAATTGCAAAGTTGTCCATATAATGTCCATATTTTACTTTTTTCACACAGTATAAAGGAGTCTTTGCATCATATCAGTATAGCTATTGCTAAATGAAATTAAGAATTAGTGAAAAATAAAGGTTGCCTTGACAGTAATCTAATATAAAAATAATTTAAGAACTAAAATAAATAAATATATATGGAAAATAAATAAATATGCTAATAGAATTATGATAAAATGACTTAATTTTAAAATTGTAAATATAAATATAAAAGCTCATTCAAAATATTATTTAATTAATGACATCATCCACCAGTAAAATAAACAATTTCTGGAAAAGCAAAAGCATAAACATGAACAAGTATTAGCAATGGATTCTGTGATACTTTCATACTTTGTGATGTTAGATAAAATCTAATAATTTTACAACATGGTATAAAAATATATTAAAATTACATTGACATGTCCTGTACACTACACTGTACAAATATTTTCAGTGGTATATTAAAACTAAATTTACAGGAGTAAATTTAACATTCGATTTCAAAATTTCATGTTTAACTAAGAGTTGTTTTTTTTGTTGTTGTTTCTTTGCAATTATTTATGAAAAAGTCTAGCATTTCTAAATGAAAATCATTTAAACAAACAGGCTATTAGTAAATACAACCTTTAGGTTTTCAGCTTTAGAAATTCACACTTAATTATTCAATGTCACGATCTGTTTCTTTGTGAAAGTGAAATTAAATATACATTTCTACACCCTTTTCAGTGTAGCTGTTCATGTAACAAAGCAGTATCAACATTGTAAACAAGTAAGATTTAATTAATCCATCATAATAGCTAAACCATTTTTTTCATAGTTCTTATTAAGTACAAAACAGTTTTGTGTTTCTGCAGGAATAACCAGATTTGAATCCCAGAAGGCATTAAATTACACAAGCACAACTGTTCAAACTGGTTGGAATATCATACGACTAGCTCAGAAACAATAAAGTTGACTACTCTATGAATGCATGTTGAAAAATAATTAAATCTTAAGTTACGCTAGAATTAAAGCGTAACTAGATTTTAGCGCATCTTCAACTGTCCAACCACTCATGACCACCTGTGCTCTCTGAACACTGCCAAAACCCTCAGCCCTTAAATTGACCGTGGTCACTTCAAATTTGAATGAAGTCACATCAATTTACTTCAGCTCCTGTAATTATAATGCTTGTTACTGATATATATAAACACGTGTACTTACACAGATGTGCTGTTAAGGGCTTCTCATTTACACTTGCTAAATTTGCATTTTAACTTCAAACTGTCAGTGGTTCTAATCAACTTGTCCAGCCACCTGTTCTACATCTCTATTCCTCTTACAGTCTCTTTCATCCTGACTAACATACACAGAGACATGCACACACACGCTCAAATGTAAACAGATGGAGTCACAATATTAGCTTTTATGAATAAGTTTCTATGCATGTTTGTAAATAAGGCTTATCTGCCATACAAAAATTACCGTGAGGCAAAATCGTTGCGCTATTTTGTGTAGGGCTGTTAGAACACATTCTAATACACCTGTTACTCTGTTAATTATTAGTGACTTAAATTATGTCTCACACAAATAATGAGCTGATAATTGGCTGAACGCCATTACAAGCCGATATTCAAACAGTCTCATTTATTGCATAACACACAGCTGCTGTTCAGTGCCGACATGCGTCGCGTGTAAGTTATGTTGAATAACACACAGCTTTTGTGGCTGTAAGCGGGACAAAAAAATATTTTGTTTGCTGAAATACATAATACACGGAACCGTTTTAATGCTGTATTGATTGTTTATGTTGCTAATGGTGGTTGCTGAGGGTTTTGCTTAGTGATGCACAGAACTGTTGGGTGAAATGGTCATAGGCGTGCTATATCGTGAATAAAACACGACCGATCAGAATCCAGGAATTAAACTCAACTATGAAAAATATTGTATAAATATGTATATTCTGTGTGTGTGTATATATATATACATATATATATATATATATATATATATATATATACAGCATATGCATAACACACACACACACACATATATACATATATATATTTTAAGTTATAAACTGTTTGCCGTAGTTGTTTGGATAAAATCACCTAATAACTGAGGGAAATAAATTGCAATTTTAGTAATGCAGACTGTTTTTTTTTTACATAACTAAACAATGAAATGCTTTTTAATGGCAAAATATATAAGACATACTATGATGAAAGAAAAATATTATGGAAAAATAAAGTTATAAGGTATACAAATTCGATTGGATAAAAGCAACTTATAAATAAAATACAAATTTAATTGTATATTTTAATGCAGTATTATTTTTCTTTTTGAAGATGGCTGAATAATGTAACTTTTTTGACAGATATAAATAAATATACATTCTCAAAAACAATGTGGGGGCAGAACAAAACAATCTGAACTCCAAAATAATGTATTTTAGCAACAGCATGAATCACTATAAAAAAAAAAAAAAAAGTCATGATGAAGATCAATAACAATGTGAGCGTATCATATGAAGTGGGACACTACATGTTTGGATGTTAAAATTGTCTATGCTAATTCCGCAAAGATGCAGAAAACCTGTCAAAACTAAAAATTCACAAACGCATTGTAACATGTAAATTAGTTTTTGCTGTTCGCACCCTGTCTTTGAGCAAACCAATATGATTTTTAAAGAAGAGACGCTGGGGATCTGACCTATAGAGCATGTCACATTATGAAAGCATTAAAGTGAAAGTGTGTGTGTACTGCATGAAGTAAAAGATCGGAAGAGAGAGAGAGAGAGAAAGAGAGAGAGAGAGAGCACACATTATCGCTCCCTCATGGCCTGAAAGAACAAATCCATCCATTAAAGGAAAGAGACAGCCAAGGTCAACACCCATATAAGGGCAATCATAGCACAACACTGCAAAGAGTAAAGGTTCACTCTATCAATGAGGACTAATGGCTGTTCGACAAACTCACATACGCGAGTGAGTGAGAGTGTGTGTGCCTTGGTCTGGTTTAACGCTCTGCCAAAGCTGAACTAATAAATCAGAAACACTGTACTTTACAAATTTGTTGGTTTATTTTCTGTAATATAACCAATAATCAAAGTATTTTCATGCTATAGCCAATAAGGAACAAATGAAAGCAACCTGTTTTCAAGTCCCTTACTGCACGTTTCGCCACAGAAGAGTGGTCCTAAAACACAGGTTCAATACGTGAACCCTGGAACATTTTAATTATGTTTATATAGGTATGTATTGTGGCGGTTCATGCTCTCATGTTGGAAATATTCCTTACACCAAATCCAACCCTGCACATTCATATTGTTTTGAAGTCATAACATGATATTCCTCAAGTAATTGTGAGAAAATTACGCTTTATTAATCGAAACAATATAAATATGTTGTTGAGTTTTACCGCCTCTAGTGTTTAAATCTTTTGGAAGCTTCAGTGATATGTACTTGTTGGTACGTATTTCGTGGCCTGCTAAAAAGTGCACCGAGGCACGTTTACAGTATGCCGATGTAGAATGAAAGATATTTCGTTAATGTATTGTCAAGTATCATTCACATGTTTGTGGGTGTTAAAATCGTTTCATGCTTCTGAAAGAAGTCTCACCAAGGCTGCATTTATATGATCAAAATACAGCAAAACAATTACATTTAAATGCAATTTATAGCATAAAAGTTTGTTGGCTATTTTTTTTACCTCTTCAATATTCCAAACAACAACAACAACAGAAACAAAAGTGTTTATCACACCATTACATTTGCTCTTTAAATGCACAAAATAACAGCTTTATCCACCCGATAAAAAAACATTAATAGCTTGTACAAAAGCTGAATCATAAACTCTCCATTTATTTTAGAACATTTCTCCACTGACAGCCTCATCAGTTGACTGATGGTAGGGATAAACTTGCATTTAACCAGTATACACTGTCATTAGACTCACTCATTCTCCCATCAGGGTTTTCTTTCAAAAAGGCCGTACAAAAAAATGCTAAATAAATAAAAAAATAAGATCAAATAAATGTCTCTAAACATCATTTTACCAGCAGATGAAGTTTCAGGGGGAGTTTTCATCCATGTCTCCATGATTGGCTGATCATGCTGTCAACAGCATAAAGTGCAAATCGGACTGAATGTGTCAAACTGATGAAAACGGACAGAATAATTACAAAGTAAACAACTCACCCACTCAGACATCACCACTTTTAAGTCAATGATTTTCACATGATCAGAAGGTGAAATGATCTCCAAATTGAACATTTTTTAGTAAATATCTTCAAGATGCACCTCCGTACCTGCCACCCTCCAACTACTTGCAATATTTATGAAGGATCTGATGACTAATGACCTGAAAAGAAGGTGAATATTAATAATAATTGACAAGCAACGCTCTGTGGTATTTTTTAAAATATGAACATATTTATTATTGATGTTAAGAACAGTTATACTGCTCAATATATTTGTGGATACAGTAAATATTTGTGGATACAGTAAAACATGTTATTCAGTATTCTTTGATAATTAGTTTATTTGAGTTTGTAACTTGTCTTTTCTGTCACTTTTGATCGATTTAATATATCCTTGCTGAAAGAAGAAAAAAAACATGAATCAATAACAACCAAAGCGGTCTCAGTTCAGAAGTCCACCACATGCCACTGTCGCTCAGTGTCATTTCTTTTCCTGGAACTATTTGTGCCATTCACATTCTTCTCACTCGAGCAACTGCTGCATTGCCTATAATTATTTTGTCTTCATATAGGAATGAAGGTCCTGTTCATCACCGCATAAAAGTCATGTGATTGTATGTCCTTGCCACACTGTCAGTGCACCAACTGAGGACCAAAAAACAATATGTCTAACTATAAAAATAGTGTGCTGTAGCAATGAAAAGTTTGTATTTTTCAGATCATGATGACTGCGTGGAATCCTGTGTAGAATTAAAATTTCCATGGACTGTTGCAAAAAGTGAATGCTCTATTATGTTGGAAATATGCCTTACACCAAATCCAACCCTAAACCTACCGACAGTGTTAACAAAAGAAAAACTGAAATAGTAGGACGATTTTTAAATTATTCTAATTATTTTTTAATTGTTTTCTGAGTAAATTTCCTGAATCACCATCTCCCCTGATGCACCTTAAGTAATCTTTATGGATTTAAATAATAATGGTTTTTGATTTAATTTTTTTTAAGTGGTCATTTAAAGCTTTTTGTATTAGTCTTTTTTCGCTTAGTTTCGGTTCATTTTTGTGAAGTGCGCCTGTTCAAGATGAAGGCGTCGTCCATTTAGTTTCCACTGTAGGTGGTTTAAAGTTAAACACTGTTATATGCTTGAAATGTTTTTATTATATTTTAGGCAAGTTGTGATGATTTGAAAAGGTTAAATTGATCAAACATAGTTTATGATCAGAGCTGTCTGCCGCTAGCCACTTTGTCATTACTTAAAAAAAATATATAAACTTATATTTAATGAACAAAAATGCTCCAAGCATTTTTCTAAATTAACTTAATAAAAAAAAAACTAAACGAAATATAATTATTTTGCCATTACACGCAAAACTGAACTGTTCTATTAGATGCCACTGGCTAGTGCGAGCCAGGCAGAGCTAATAGCTTCAGACCTGGAACACATAGGACAAAATCATACCACGTTTCCACTGTTGGGCCAGTAGCCCCACGACACTCCTGTAAAACGCCTTCGCTTGACCACGTGACACATACAAGGTTACCTCAGCGAGAGCGAGATGATTTAAATAATAAGTCGCTCTACTCATATATATTAGAAGCTGTCCTTTAGTATTCATTTACAAACCTGCACTCCACACATTGATAATAACTGACCAAGAACAGAAAATAGAGCTGACTTGCGGCATTTTTTATACATAATATTTTGTGTCTTGCTGTTTTTTGAACAATAAATAATTCAGCTAAATGTGTGTTGTAACGCAAGCATTACTGCTGACAGCTGGAGCAAACGGGAGGTAGCGGAAACTACAATTCCCATCAGCCCAGTGTATATCAGTGAAAACAGTTATATTGAGAATAAGGGTGCATTGAATAACATTATGTGACCACAGAGAAGCAAGATAATATGACACATTGACGTAATGGATATGCAAATTTACATATGACGTCATCTAGCAATCTAAAACGGTTTGTGTGGAAGGTTTAATAATTTTTTGTTATTAAAATTGAAAACTGAAAAATTTGAGTTCCTGTTTCAAAGTTTAGAGATAGATGGCTAATTTGTATGCCATTGATATGTTCAGTGTTCATGTAAACTGTTTAATAAACACTTCTGGCAGTTTGTTTTGAGTCTCTTAATTAGTTTTGTTTTTTTATGTAAATGATTCCATAAATACCTTACTGTGCCATTCATACCAAGGTATTACCGTACCGTGAAATTTTGATACCATTACATCCCTAATAAATATTATATAAATTATATAAATTATACTGAATCTTGATTAGTAATGCCTTACACTAGTACATTACAGTAATTAATTACTTTTTGCTGTAACCTAGTACTTTTGTAATGCGTTACTCTGTTCTACGGTCTTATTTTTTTAATCTATTCTGTGGTCAAACATTACTTCAATACCTTATATGGGGACAATCCAAAGTTTAAAGTGATGGCTCAGCCCAAAATGACATTTTTTTGCCTTAAATGAATCCCTAAGACCTTTATTCACCTTCAGAAAACAAATTAACACCTGTAAACTAGTCCATGTGCCATCAGTGGCTCAACTTTGAGAATACTTTTGTGCACAAAGAAAACAAAAAATAATGACTTTATTTAACAATTCAAGGACATCTGTAAAGTAGTCTATGAGACATCAGTGTCTTAACCTCTGCCACATGGACTCTTTTACCGATGCCCTTGCTACCACTGGAAACATTTCCGTTGTGTTACTGTCTAAGCAGGGTCAGAGAGCACTCAGATTTAATCAAAAATATCTTACATCTGAAAACATGCCTGGACTCTGCCATAGGGCATACCAGGCAATGCCCACTGGGCAGATGCACTTTTTGGGCTGAAGCTGTCAGTCATAATTTAATATTTTTTAAAAAGTTTATTAGGCCAATGTATTTATTAACGGTACAGCATCTGAGACACGAATCGCGGCCCATAGGTTGACTGTCTTAAAGGACATTGAGCTAGTCCAATGAAATCTTAGGCCACGCACTGCCTCCCTCTTGGCCAGCCCTCATCTCCCCTTCATCTGCTATGTAGAGTTCGGCTGGAGTTTGAGATCAGTCCGTCTATAACAATGACAAAACCAGAAAAGAGCAAGGGGGGTGCAGAGAAGCTGCGGGAGAAAAGACGCATAAGCCTAGTGGAAAGTGGAAGCAGCAAAATGTAAGGATCTTAATAACAGAAGCTCGCATGAAGGGGAAACAGAGGAATCTTACCTGTCCTAATGCCTGCGCGCGCCACAACTGTAGAATACGAGAATGCTTTTTAAAACAGCGAAAAAGTCAAATGTGTGCATAAGGTTTTGCGAATGAATCTAGTTTAAATATGACCTGACGTTTCATTTTTATCCAACGATATGGGATGTTATTTTACAACATCCCATATACAACACCAATTTTTATTTTGTGAGTTTGTAT
>JAUMHP010000040.1:11238531-11250185 GCA_032361065.1 Enteromius trimaculatus | reverse complement strand
TGAGGAATGAGATGGCTAACTGTAGTAGCATATAGTCCACTGTCTATAATAGCCTAATTTAGATATCACTTTTTTTTTTAACCGACTATCGACAACGTTGACCGGTTAACGTTGATACGGTCAACCACCGGTCAAACGGTCATCGGTTAACATCCCTACCATGAACTTCCATTAAAAGTACTTTTAAAGGAATAGTTCACCCAAAATTAAATTTTTTGTCATTATTTACTCACCCTCATGTCAAATAAAACACAAGAGAATTTTGGAGAATCTTTACATAGAACTTTTCAATATAACAACAACACAAAAAAGTTGTTTCAAGTAAAATGTCTTGTTACCCCGCTGCCTACAAATTTTTGTTTAGTCAACTAAAAATTGTTTTAGACAGCAAGGTAACGATATTTCTACTTGAAGAGTTCGGACTCTGACACGCTCTAAAAAACCTTCATGAAATGGTCACTGGTGAAACATGTACTGTAAGATAAAATGAAATTTGACAGAAATTTTTGAAACTCATTGAAAATACATTCCATTAAAATATTGGGCATCAATGGAGCAAAGATGCTCTATGCTGCCAGATGGAGTAGTTACAACTTCCAGCGCCAGAGGCTAACAGGGTCACGCTAACCAGCCAAACTCTGCCCTCTCAGTTCAGACTACAAAGAATGAAATAGATTTAAGTGGGATAAGCCAAAAACGGATTTCTGCTGCCTGTCTGAACAAAGCCTGTGTGACCTCTCTTCCTCTGGGGATATTAATGTGAACGGAGTCCTCCTCCATCTTTTAGACTTCAACTTTTGGATTTAGTAGCTGCATGAGGACCTACACTTCCTCTGTCCATGGGTGTCCAACTGTTTTAGACATTTGTAAAGTTTCTTGGTGCTGCGGCAGCGCTTTGCCTTCAGCAGCTGGAACACCTCTGCTTCAGTTTCTCCAGGGATTTCCACCCTCTTTAATTATTTTAAACCTCTCCAGTCCTTTTCCTCTCCCTTCACGCTCTATCTCCCTCTCTTTCTTTTCTCCCCACAATCCTCCTCTCTCTCTCCCTTGTCGAAACATCTGTTGTTTATCAGTTCTCCTCATCTCTATCGCTCCGTCCCGATGTGAGGGATGGGGGGTCTCATCCTGGGGGGCTCCTGTCACTCACTGATCACCTGCTCCAGGGTCTGGGAGACAGTAGTCTGTCCCTACGGCAAGCGCACATCGGTCAGCACCATGACAACAGAGCTAATGTATGCAGGGGAGATGAAAGATGACGATGGGTTGTCCCAGTGGATGCAAGACCCAGTCAGCAGCAAAAAGAGAGAGAGGCCCTCAAGACAAAAGTAGAGAGGGTGAATCTGGGAAAGGCACACAGAAGATATGTGCCTCACATGGGTAACTGCTTTCTAAAACAGCAGGGAAATTTCACAATCAAAAAAGGCACACTGTCAATGGAGTTGAGATACTTGATGACCGCTGACACAGAATTCACTTTCAAACCATGCAGGTTTCCATTGATAAATGTGGTGAATTCATGTGACCAACTTGTAAACGGAAGGAAGTTTTTCACCCTCATGGAAAACTCCTGCATGGATTTCTATTGGAATGACTGAAGTTTGCATGCAAACCTTTGCAGAGCATCAGTAAATGTGACCGCAGCACGTTTAATGCACTTTAAAAAATAAAGACACGAAAGCTGTTACTGGGGCGGTACATTTTCAAATGGTACCTTTTAGGTACAAATACGCTGCCCTCAAAAAGTTTGGAAACGCCCTAGAAAAGTGGTGTTTTGGTAGCCTGGGTCCGCCCATACTTCCTTTGACGCTACATTCTTTCGCGAGCAAAGTTAGTCTGGCCAAGCTGTCGTTTTAGAGCATTTTAGTTCCCAAAAAAATGGTAACCAATGAGAAACGATGAGCTTAATAGTCGCGGAAGCCAGGCTAGTGTTTTGGATCATATTGGCATGAAATTTGTGATAATTTTGCACTGATAAGGTAAAACACAAATTTCAAATTTTTTTTTTTTTTTACATAAACAGTTTATTCATAGAAAATACTTACAATTTGATTCAGCAAAATACCCACTATTAGCAGCTATTGCAACTCTGCATACTCTGGGCATCAGAGCTGTCAGTTTATTCAAACATTGGGTCTCATTCACAAATACTTGCGTAGATGTTTTGTATTTATATGCACATTTAAACTTCTCACAAAAACTTTCTGCTTAATTCAGAACATGTGCGTACGCACATGAGTTAGTTCTTAAACTTGTTCTTCTGTTTGTGAAGTATTCTAAATTTGCACTCAAACGAGCTCCACATAAGGGCTTTACACAAAGCAGCACTCATCTAGAGAAAGACAATTATGTCACTAAAACAATACTTACACAATACACAAAAACAATGCACAAGAAAACTTTTAACAATAATGAACGTGAGGTTTTGCTGTCGGAGGTTGAAGTTAGAAAAAAATGTGCTATTTATGTTTGTCTCAGCAAAAATATCTGCACGCTCTCTAAAAGACGCACTCATACAACGTCACCTCTAATTATGTATTTTCAATTTTTAATGTTACTTTTTATCCATATGAATGGTTCTTTATACATGCTTATAAGGCTCTGGCGTAGATGATTATTGCATACATGTGGTACGAGTTCTTGATTTTGTTTTCGTACATTTAGAAAAAATTTTTGTATAAAAGTTTTTGATGAATCATGATTTATTCGTGAAAACGTCCGTACGCACATATCACGCGTACGCATGCTTAGTGAATGAGACCCACTGACTTGATATATTACTCCAAGCCTCCTGAAGAATTGCCTAAAGATGATTCACACTGGTTGGACACTTCTTATAGACATCATGTTCCAGTTCCTCCCATAGTAGCTCATTTTTCACAAGTATATATTGCTATTATTGTGTAATCAAAATGAAAATTATTATTGCTGGTCTTCAATGATAATGTCAAGTTACTTTTATATACAGTTTTTGCACCAAAAAACTATAAAGATTTATGCTGATGTCATCCAAACCTTTGCCAGGGGTTTCCAAACTTCTGGAGGGCAGTGTATGTACACTTCATGTATTAATAATAAACATGTATTAAAAAAGAACACCCCATTAAAGGCTTTTGTAGCTTTATTTCTAAGTTCTGGAGTTCTTATGTATCATTCAATTACTGACCTTGTCTCACCTGCTCAAATTCCAAATAACAGACAGAGATGAGACAATTATTACATATATACAGCTAAAGAATTAATGCGGATTCTCATTTGAGAGTTTTAATGAGAAATATTTGAGTTTATATTGAAATAGTCTTGCAGACTTCTTGGAGCATAGTTTAAGATCTGTTCTAAAACTTTCCTTATGAATTACTGAGGTCTTTTTTATTATTACATCTCATTTCTGTCTAGGTGAGTTACTGGAGATATCTGTCATTTTTCTTTTCTGGGTATTTATAATAGACATTTTTCTCATCTGGATTTTTTCTTTTAAAATTAACGTCTTGTAATGCATTCTTTGACATCTTTATGAATGGTATATGTTACTAAATGTGTAACGTAAAAAAAATAAAAATAAAGGTTTTGAAAGGCATTAAAACGCTTTTCATGATGCATAAATTTATAAAGAGAAGGCAAAATGTTGATGAAAGACTTGCTTTTCAAACAAGTGCTGTTCATTTGAACTTTCTATTTATCTGTGAATCCTGTAAAAAAGTAATATACTACTTTAAATACCATTTTTATAGTCTTGAGCACCAAATCAGCATATTGTAATGATTTCTGAAGGGCTGACACTTAAGACTAATGGCTGAGCTATCACATGAATTTTTATTTGTAAACAATTCCACAATATTACAGTGTTTACAGTATTTCTGCGGGGGGGAAAAAGCTACTTCTTATTTATAAATAAATAAATATAATAAATAAGCCAGTCTCCACTTGAGCATATTTAAAGACATTCTTGCTTTGGCCGTATTATATAAAAATACACATCCAATACAAACCTCTAATAGTATATTTTGATAACAGAAAAAAAGATAGCTGCAAAATATGTTTGCTGTAGCAGACCGAATGTCACTTATCACCAAGGGTCAAATTATAGTGTTCTAAAACATGTTTTACATTGCAGTTCCTAGTAGAGTAATCGAGCACCTGCCAAAAGTTTGGGAATTTGAAAGCATTTCTGCCTCTTTGATCTCAGGAGTCATCATAAATATGCATGCCTACCTTTTGGAACAGCCTTTAAATTGAGAGTGCATCTATGATGCCTTAAAACACTGTCTAGAAGGGCAGCTCACTGGGATTTTGTAAAGAACTACAGAAACAAGAGTAAAAAGGGGAGCTTGGCATGAAGATCAAGAAAGTGACAGCAAAGGTAAAAACATTAAAGCCAATGCACGCACATAAAAATCCTTCATGTTTTGAAAAGCATCATCTTTGAATGGTCCAATGGCTACTGCTCTTCTCTTGTAAACACATTATTGATCATTCCATCAAAGACTAATTGATGTTGTGATGTTGACATCTGCTGCCAATGTCCACTTGATGTTTCCTGATGTGCATGTCAGTCCAGATTCTCTCCGAAAGAAGCCAATACTCTTAAATGGTTCCTCTATTCACTCTATTGATTTCTCCACCGTTCTACAAAAGCTAAAGGCAGCTTGTAGACTGTGGAAGAGCTGTATTAGGCTTGTTTTGGTCAGCACTTGAAGGAGGCCTAGCAGAGAACAGTGATCTTCCTGTTTTAGTTGTGAGACAACAAAAACAATCAATCAAGTCTCAGAGAGGAAAAGAAAGCACACAGCCACTTTGTGCTCTATTGCACTACTCCATTTGATTTTTCAGTCTTTGCTTCAAAAGGCAAGAGCTTGACCCAGCGAAGAGCATGTGTGAATGTGTGTGGCGTGATCAACATTTCAAAAACTTACAGCACTCATATTACCCCTTAGCACCATTGGGACTATTAGAATCAACGGTAATTGGGCAAACTGAGGCCTAGTGCTCTGCATTTACCTTTTAAAAGATCCAAGCACTCCTGTTTCAATCTTAAGAACTTAAAAGGAACCGTGGGAGGATGCACAAAATTGCCCCTGATTACTAGGCCCGGGATGCCTGGAAGAGATAGCAATTTGGAGATGACTTATCTTAGCGTAGATAACAGCCACCAACAGGTTAAGCAGCAGAGCCCCATTAACTCTGCGAAACTGCAGGCGCCATCTCTTCATCTGGCTTCAATTTAAAAGTTCAAATGCTTTAGCACGCCCATTTTCCAACCTAAATTTCATTCGCACTCTCTCGCTGCGTGATGCTGAAACAACCCAAGTTTTCATAGGCGACGAAAAGGCATGAAAATGATTACCAGGGAATGATGTGACATTTGAGCTTTGCTCCAGTCTCAAATACCAAGTTGGATTCAGTCCCACCAGCATTTTCCGATGCCCAGCACAACTCGCAAAAAGGTCAGCTAGCTTGCGTGAAAGACGCATTTAAAAGCTGTGTTTGGAAAGTAATTCACCTAAAGTTAAACTTCAGTGACCGGCTTTTGTTGTTGATGACGTATGATGACGATACTGAAATTAAAGTAATACTAAAAATATGTGAAGAGTTCACTTGCAAAAACCGATAGATAACTCTGCAGTTGGTTGTTTTGATTAAGTAATACTAACTAATTAACAATAATAAAAACAAACACGGGTAATTTTCTTGAAATTACAGCTCATTGAATGTATTTATTTTCCTTTTTACATATTAAAAGCTTGTTTTATAGCAAAAGCAAATAACTCCATCATTTTTTGGCAAAATCAGCTAACTACTAGGGTCCAATTTGGCATCGTACAATGTCTAATGTGAAACATTGCGATGGATGATGGCATCGTCGTCGTAGGCGGTGGTTGGGGGTGGATGTAACTAAAACACCAAGCCCCGCCCCACGGCTGACAAAAAATGTGCGTGCGAGCAGGTGAGAGAGGATCGAGCTCAGGAATGATCGAGCACGAGTGCTTGAATTGCGTGCGGATGACATATCAAGCGCGCAGCGCGAGAGGGTTTGAAATTAGCTCGGTTATTAGCAAGGTTCTGTGAAAACATCTGAGCTTTTATTTTACATCCTGAAGAAGATATCACAGTTTCATCAAGTTCATCAAAATTATTTGAAATTATGTATTAAATTATTTCCTTTTGATCGCGAAACTCTTTATAGCTAGCACGGCTTTTCAAAGTGAAAGTAGCCTTGTCACCTGACCTGAATACAGCTTGCTGATTCGCTAAAATCTACTTTTAGGCTTCTGTTCAAAAACAACAAGGGCACTTGTCAGCTTCTGCAGTAAAACATGAACTCGTAATGCCTTGAAACTGGACAATACTGGCTTTTTTGACAAAACGTTTTAAGGGAAATGCGCGGCACTCTGCTCATTTTTTTTAAATGTGGCATTGATCAGTTTTTGCAAATGACCTCTTCATTTGGCTATATTTGTATTAAAAGAGAGCTACCATACAGTACATGGCCAAGGACACCAAAGTGCACTGCATAGACTCCTAAAAGCCTTAAACAAAAAGTACTCTTCATTCATCTCAATAGAACAAACACAAAAAATCAGAACAGTGGGAAAACAGTATAATAGGTTCTCATTGAGCCGCAACTTTGCAAGGGCATTAAATAACTTACACCTAGTACCCCTCTAATGCTGCTGAATAAAATGTGACAAGGTCCTGAGAAACGCAGTCACTTTTTCTCTCGCTATTAGAGCTGAAATACAATGCACCGGTGCAGCAGTACAACAGTGGATTGTGAAATCCACATCTACCTTTAAGTAAGAAACACAGCCTGGAATCATTGAGCAACTGCTCCCGATGGGTTTCCGAACTAATATAAGGCCAAACCATTCACTGTTGCAGTGGCAAGGAAGGAAAAACATATCGCATTAGCTTAGCCTGAAGAAATAGATAAGGCCACGGGAAGGAAACTGGCTGGGGTACATGATTGGCAAGCTACAGGGTGCTCTGACTGACAGTAGATTTTGGAGTGCTTTATTTTTAGCACCTAAAAACACTTCATCTAGCGGGTAGAAAACCATACACTGAGACCGAACAAGAAGTGAGAGGCAAGAGGAAAGGGGGAAAGTGTGAGAGGGAAAAAAAAATGTGTGAAAGAGAGACATGGTGTCCTTTCTTTAAATGATCGTTGGTGTGCTGCAACTTTATCATTAGCTTGAGAAGAAGCCATCCAGGCTTAATTATCCTCGTCCTTGGCCACAAGAACAGGAATCGCGTTCACATGCAGAGGAAGAAAACACAGATCGCTTTCTCCTCATTGGAAACCCCAGCAGACCTGTGCATTTTAGCGCAGCGCATCTCGCCCGAAACACGACTGATGCGTATGATGAGCTGGACTGGGCCGGGAGAATTGGATCTTTTAATCTTGCAAAGTGGGAGAGGAAATCACCAGGCAGAACTGATTGAATTTTTGCTCCTTTTTTCTTCTCTGAGCAAGTCCAGAATTGGGGCAATAAAGTTATAACAGCATTCTTCTATTTTTTTTTTTTTCGCTGAGTGCTGGGACATTAGTGTCGTCTCACGTCTTTCCTTTTGCCTTTTTCTCCATCATCGCCACATCAGAGGGCCAGATGAAATTCAGGTTGCTTTGATTGAGACCATTTCAACATAGAGACATTCATCCAGTTCAGTGCTAACCTACCACTGTAGGCTACCGCTGAGTACAGTTATCCATACACCCATGATAGTGCTGAGCACTGCTTCATGACAACAGAAAGTGAAGCCTATTTTACCTTCAGCCAACTTTTATTCATTCCCATTCTTGTATATAATCAGCCAACGTTAATGCTACTATGCTAGTTGCATTTTGGCTTATACTTAAAGATAATAATAATAATTCTTTGTTTATATTTCATTTTATCCAATATGTGTATTTGTGAGAGTAAATAAAAAAAAATTAATAAAAAAACCTGTTAAATGAAAAGTGCCACTACTTCTGAAAACACACATATTAATAATTTATACCTAACCCTTACAGTAATTTCTTCAGAATCATGTGACACTGAAGCCTAATGGATGTCTAAAATCCAGGAATAAATGAATAAATATTCATTGATTGTAATTATTAAGAAATATATGCTATTCAAAATATTACTGTTTTTACTCAAGTTCTGTTCAAATGAATTCAACTTTGATAAGCATAAGAGACTTCTTTCAAAAATAAATCAATCTAACCAACCACAATTGTCTGAACAGAAGTAATAAATGTCTAACAAAATTGTTGCTTAAAACAATAAGACATGTCTGTATGCAAAAGTGCCATTAATAATGCCCTTAACTTCTCTTAAAATGTTTGTTTTATTATGATGATTTTTGATTTATCCCATTTGCAATATACGGACGAAAGTTTTCTTCTTTAGAACAGAAAAAGGCACTTCCAAAACTGCTGCAACAAAGATGGAAACATGATTCATGTATTTAAAAATTATATTTCCATCTCTGCTGCAACAGTTTTGAAAGTGCTATAAAATGAGAATCCCACAATTCCTTAGAATATCATGCTTTAAAATTAAGATTTGTACTAAAGCAGTCAATCCTGTTAATTAGAAGGGGGCATCCCAATACTTTAGTCCATATTGTGTATCTTGTTTAAATATTCTGAAAATAGTCCAAAAGTAATCAAAATACAGATTTGCACAGTGCCTTTATGTCTATGTAGTCAGACGACAAAAAGAGAACTAAGTTTTGGAACAGAGCTTGTTTTAAAAAGTATATGTATATTAAGTCTAAATTCATATTACAAATGCAATGGCTTGCCTGACAACACACACACACACAAAATTGGAAATCAGGCAACACACTGTGTCTGGACATTTCACAACATGGCAATTATAAGACACATCAATGGGTTTTATGAGAGATATTACATATAATATACTGTATATATGCCCGAACACAAATAAACAACTTCTGTATATCCGGCATAGTACAAGGTTATATGAGAAGAATGACCTTCTTTTTGACTGAACAGAAATTCCATCCAGCTCAATTTTACAGGTGTAACAAACTCTCATACAGAGAAAGAACGAGAGAGTGCACTTCACACTAAGCTAGACTGAACTACATCAGTTGAAAGATCAAATCCCTTATATATAACCATGTACAATGACAAACTGTTCAAAGTTACTTAACACGAACTGGAAGGAAATTACAAAAACTTATAGCAATAACTGTAGATCCAATAAAAAAAAGATATTGATTTGCTTGCCATTTGAAGTGCTTGAGCCTACACCGCTGAACTTACATAAACATATGATTCTTCTCCAGGGAGAAAGAGTTGGTTTGTCTGTCATTTCATCCATGCAAATCAGCTTGGTGAATCTCTATCAGTGAGGCAGCCGGATGTGCACGTTTCTCAAAAGAAAACAGATTGAAACCTGCCTTCTTTAGTTTACCTAAATATACATTTCTTTGCTTAATAGGGTCAGAAGCTTTTGTTAAAACATCTGCCGAGTACAGACTGTAACATTAAGCAAGGTTACACACTGTCACATCCCTGTCATGACAATTTTCAATATCCATTTTGATTCTCTTCTTCCCATGAGTAAGACGGTGTTAATGGAATACTAGCATACTGTATAACACAGAATATTTTTTAAAATAGTATGTCAAACAATATTCAACCTATATTTTGCATACTACTGACATCTATAATAATAAAATATGAAATAATATGCTGTGTACTATTTTTTTCCAAATAGCAAATAACAACGTATAACAAAAACATATGACACAAGTTCCTCACATTAATTGCACTGGAAGTACAAAATCTAATTGAAACCGTTGCTCTATAGTAGGCTGTAGAATATTCAGCGCTGTGCTTTCGACATATGCATTTTGGCAAATGTAGAATGTATTGGTATTCTATGCATAGAACATTTGCATACTGTGCACAGCATACATTCTGCATAATACTTCCTGTCAATAATAGTAACTGGCATGCCATGCTCTGAGTCTTAATTTGTTTTCAGGAAGTCACAGCGGAGCTTTCGATGGTTGGAATTAATACGAGGTGTGCAAACGGCACAGAGTCACAGCTTGTGGGAAAGAACCCAACAGGTAACTGTAGTCAATTTGGTAGGTAAATTATTAGCAGGCTCTTAGGTATTAGCCCATTGTGTCCAAGCCTGTCTGTCAGCTGCAGTGCAATACTGTAATTAAGTGCCTGGATCTACAGAGCATGTAATCTCCTGCTTCGCATCAGTGATGCGTTGCTCTCTGGGAGTTGTAGTCAGCGACAGGATTGATGGCTGCCATATGTAGTCCATTTATCACTGGGTTTGTTTGAATTCCCTTTAAATTTGGACAGGAGAAGCAGAGGGGATGGACAGAAACACGCACATACACACATACAAATAACTGCATTGAAATTAAAAGAAAGTATGAGTGTGTGTGTATTTGTGTGCATGTAATATAATTTTTACCATCATATAGACAGAACGATAAATGGACATACACAAAACAATTAATCAACAGACAGCATGACAGACAGAATAGACAGACAGACAAAAACAACAGCTACAATGACCGACAAGAAGAACAATAAATGGCTTGACAGAACAACAGACAGAAACAGACCTGCAGAACCATAGGCAAAATGAAAGACAGACAAAAGACAACAGACAGATATAATGATAAAGAAAAGGACAGCCAGATAAACAGACAGATAGAATGTCAAGCAGACAGACATGTAGAACAATAGAAAGAACATGAGACTGAAAGGCAGACAGAATGATAGGTAGAACAGACGAATAGCTTAGACAGAATGACAGATCAAAGATGAACAGAGGAATACAGAGAGAGACAATAGATAGAGCAACAGACAGAAAGAATGAGAGAATGAAAGACAGAACAATAGAGAGAACGACAGACAGGCAAAGATATAAAACAATGGATAGAACAACAGACAGAAAGAACGATAGAACAACAGAAAAAGAGAGCTAGACCTACAGACAGACAGAACAACAGAGATAATGACAGA
The DNA here is from genome assembly GCA_032361065.1 of Enteromius trimaculatus. Classification (NCBI taxonomy): domain Eukaryota; kingdom Metazoa; phylum Chordata; class Actinopteri; order Cypriniformes; family Cyprinidae; genus Enteromius; species Enteromius trimaculatus. Next base: position 11,239,171 of record JAUMHP010000040.1, on the reverse strand, counting down.
AAGACATACAGAAGAATAGATAGAACAACAGGCAGACAGAGAGAAAACATTACAGAACGAAAGACAGACAGAACAATAGAGAGAACGATGGACAGACAGAGAGACCTATAGACAGAATAAATGAAAGAACGAAAGACAGAGAACAATTGAGAGAACAACAGACAGACGGAACGATAGAACAAGACAGACAGAGAGAGAAGGATAAAAGACAGACAGAGAGAACAACGGATAAAACTACAGACAGAAAGCGACAGACAGACAGAACAAAAGAGAGAATGACAGATAGAAAGATAGAACTACAGACAGAAAGTGACAGACAGACAGACTGGATACAGAGAGAATGTCAGACAGATAGAAAAATAGACAGAGTGGCAGGGAAACCGAAATAGATAGATAGAATGACTGAAGGAAAGACAGACAAACAGAGAGACATTTGCAACGTAAAGTAAGTCTCTTAGGAACCCAAAGCTTCAGTGGACTGGTGAAAATTTTGTAAGCAACTTGATGCTGCTGATTGGTGGTCTAATGTTTCTAATGTGTATGTAGGTGTTTTTTGTTTTTTTTTTTGGGTGGTTGTTAGGGGGCTGCTTCCTGTCTGAAGCGGATGTGTAAGCCTTAGTCAAGAAAACCGCATACTGAA
>JAUMHP010000040.1:11216699-11229606 GCA_032361065.1 Enteromius trimaculatus | reverse complement strand
AGACAAATACATTGTGCCTGTGCATCTATGATTTTTCTTCCTACAAAAAAGGTATTTCTATAGCTTCCAGTTCATCTACAATAAAGTAGGCAAACGCCACGTGATCTGCCATGTTTGAGGAAGCAATGAGATCCCTGCAATGTCCGGCTTGGCGGCTCCGTTTTCAGCTCCTCACCGACTGCTTTCGGCTAATCTCGCCGATCGGTCTGTGCAGCGCAGCATGAGCTCGAACGCACCTATTATTACAATATCTTAGCCATATATAATTGCAAACCAGCAGTAATTAAACATCATAACAATAACAAAATATATATATATATATATGTGTGTGTGTGTGTGTGTGTTAATAAGTCGTTAATAATGGATCAAATGTGGTTACTGTACATTCAGTTAAGTATTAATTACTAGCTTATTTTTGTTTATAGCATAAATGTGTGTCTTTAAAATGATTAATGTGTTGATGCTTAACTCATGTATAATTGTTAATCATAAATTACTAGTTTATTAGTGCTTAACTAATGCATAATTTGGGCCCTTAAAATGTCGTTAATAATTAATTACTAGTGAGTTTTTGCACAACTAATGCTTAATCGTGGGCAAATAAACCATTAATTAATGCTTAACTAATGCATTGAGATGGGACAGCTCCGACACCAGTCGTGGAGGCATCAACCTCCACTACGAAAGGAAGTTGTGGGTTAGAATGAAAGAGGAGTGGCGCTGTGGTAAAAGCTTTCTTGAGGTCTTGAAAGGCTTGTGACACCTCCGGAGTCCAAGACAGGGTCTTTGGCTTGCTGTAGTTGTTAATAAAACGACGGTAGAAATTGCCAAACCCCAGGAATCGTTGTAGGTCCTTTATGGACAAAGGGATAGGCCAGTTGGTCACAATGTCTACGTTACCCTCATCCATCCGCACCCCAGTGCTGCTAATGTAGTATCCCAGGAACTTTACTGAGTGTGAATGGAAAGTAAATTTTTCGTCTTTCAGGAATAGCAGAATAGCAATAGCAGCAGGCACTAGGGGAAGGGGATATTTGAACAGCACTGTGGATTTATTAAAGGCATGGTAGTCAATACATGGCCTCAACCCTCCATCCTTCTTCACAAGAAGAAAAAGCTTGAAGCAGCAGGGGAAGTGGATGGACGGCAAAGACATCTCCTCTGATGATGGTGATGGTGGTGGTAGTGTGGCGTCCAGGAGAAGAGCTTGGCGTGGATTATCGACTAGTTCTTGGAAGGTGTCCGGTGAGCTCATGCTGCTGAGGTTTATTTAGGTCCGAACTTCTGTCAAGAAGTGGTAGACAAACGTTAAGTTGAAAAGAGAGTGTTTATTTCAACAGCAGCTGATGAAGTTCATAGAGAAGATCTATGGCAACAGGTGAGTATGGCAATTATAGACGACTTGAATGGATACTGTGTGATGAAGATATCCCTTCTTTGCAGGAGCACCAGGGCATTGGAGGAACACAGAGACGAGGGTGACGTAGAGACGAGGAAGGACAGCCACACACCACATAGACTTGGGTCCAGGAACGACAGAAATCCACAGAGGGAATTTCGGGAGTCTGGGAGGAACACAGGGACTGAGGAACACTAGGAGGTAAGTACAGAGGCAAGTATAGCAATAGGATGTATCGAATAAGACTTAGATAAAGATCTGCGCTGTGCCATTAATTTTATAGCTCAAAACTCTTACAAGTATGACAAATTGTCTTATTTATTTCTATTTGTACTTCTCTTAAGGACTTTTAGGAGACACATCTGAACCAAACTTTGACAGTTATGATAGAGCAACATCTAAACATTAACATTTCAGAACTATCACAGAGTGAAAAGCTGCCAACCTCAGAAATGACCAGCTCTGAGCAGAAAGAAAGAGTGAGAAGGAGGAAAATGCTTGTATGCTTGTTTGTGTACACGCCAGCTGTCAGTCCTGGGATCAGACCCAGAGTCTGTCCTCAGCAATACACATGCTGGCACACAAGAAATGCCCAATCAGAAGCTGGCCCTGTCCTCTCGCTCTCAAAATACTTTCCATCGAAACATCAAAATGTCAGAGATGAAATCACAGGCTGGGAAAATATTAATCTGTACTACCTAAATGCTCAGCTTTTACTAAATCCATCTACTATGCAACTCAAGCAAACACACACACACACACACATTTGTTTCTATAAATTGTGGGGACTTTTCATAGACTTTTGTTTCTACACTGACCAAATGATATATTCTATCCCCTACCTCATCAACTAGTTTTCACCCTCATATATCACATATCAAAATTTCTGAAAATTAGACATTTTACTAGCATAAACAAGTACACACCTCAGAAGAGATTACATATAATTACTTAAATAACCTACATTATGAACCGATAAGTGAAAACAGAAAAATCTACTACCAAGCACATAATTCTCTCAAATCCCTAACCTTTTTGTTTTATATTATATACTTCTATACACTTAACCCTAATAACACAACATCTGTTTGATAAAAAAATACAGTAAAACATTTAATAATGTTAACTATTATAACAACTTAAAGAACAGTTTGTATTTTAATATATTTTCATATGCAATTGTATTTCTATGATGGCAAACTGTAATTTTGATTTTGTTTAACATGGTGATTTGGTGCTTATTATAATGTCAAATCAGTTGCTTAATAATTATGTGGAAACTGTTTTCTGGATTCTTTGATGAAGAGAAAGCTCAAAATAACAGCATTTACTTAGTCAGCGGGGATGTTTCGTTATTCTTCAGTACATCTTCTTTTGTGTCCACCAGAAGAAAGAAATTCATACAGATTTAAAACAATTGGAGGATGAGTAAATGATGACAGAATTTGTATTATCTGGTGAATTAATCATAACTACACAATGTCTTAAACCGTTTAAACTGAGTAAACATCATAAATGTGGATTAAAGGAGTGAACTAAACCATATCTCAAGGGGTGAGAATTTTAATTTTCAAATTGACTTGTATGTATTTGCAATACCTGTCCAAATGGTCTAAACCAGACACGCCCAGTCAAAGCCACATGAAAGGCTGACAAACTTGAGAGAAAACAAACTGACAGAGAAGTACATCAAAAAGCTGGCTAGAAAGAGGTCACGAGGGTTAGATAGGGGACACCGAGAAAGAACAAGGGAAAATGGGGCAGAAAAAGAGAGAATGACACAGCTGACTGCTTTGAAGGTAGAAGTCGAGATGACATAGGGCAAAAGAGACAGTGTAAAGTTTTAATGACAGAGAAAAGAGTGGAGAGGAGGAGTATAGGCCGGATATAAGAGAAAGAGAGAGATGAAAGATGTACGGGTCACTCAGACACTGCAATAAGGCTTACAGAACTGAATAAATTACAGAGAAAGAGTAGTTAATGAGAGAGGAAGAGGACAAGAAAAGAAATGGGAAATTGCACAGGTAGGACATGATTAGGACTCTTTGTAAGCCTGTAGTGCCCTCTATAGGTAAAAAAAAAAAGCATTAAGACAGGCAGCCGGGTGCATCTCTGTCAAAAATAAATATATATATAATACATTGACAAAAGAGCGAAAAGATCTAAGGCTTTTTTCTTAACAGGATGGCCGTTTTTAATGAAAAGTTAAAAAGAAAACAATCCCCGACAGATTTCACCACCCTGCGGTTTCATTTCACACTGATTCCAAAGCTACGCAAGCAGTGACTGATTTGGAAATAAAAGCTTTTTGGGCTCCACACAAAAGGCTTTTGGAATCAAGACCGAACAATGCAAAACTAATTACACAACGTGCAATAATGAAAAAAAGAGCATTTATTTGAATGCAGCTTATATCAGCTTGTTTAGCAGATGAACAGAATTGAGGGGAGGGTGGTTCAACCTGTATACAACTTTGTTAAGCTCTAGATCACTCCTTCCAGTTTGTCTTTTAAATGTCGGACAAATTAAACATCCATTTTATCAAAACCTCTAATCCGGCCTGAGGGCCTGTCTGTATGCGTATGTGCGTCGGTACGGAATGGCAGCTGGCCTCAGGCAAGAAAATGCCAAAACATGAGCGGCTGAATTTGAAAATAAAAGGCTTGTCATTCAATAGCGCGAAAGAGAAATGAAGTGTGCGTGCTAGTACCCCAGTCAATTACTGCATCCTTGAGAGAAGGACAAGGGTTTAACTAGTGACACCAGGAAGTCAAAACAGTGTTTGCTACACACTCACACACACACACACACACACACATTCACGTCTTATTTAGAAGCTCGGCTGTTATTGCCAGTGGCAACAGCATCATATATTGATTTCTACACAGAGAAATTGCGATGCTGATACGGAAAGGAAAAATTGCGAGAGAGGGAAACTTTTGATTGGCATGCAGTGGATAAAGTGAACTACTTATAATGCAGTGCCAGTAGACAAGAGGAACTTGACTTAACCAGCATGGACAGAGAAAAAGAAATGAGAGAGATGGAGAGCTCAGAGTGCTCTCTAAGGGTGTGCGTATAAGGTGGAGGTAATCTGTGATCTTTCGTTTCCGCCCTCCCTGATCTACTGTTGCTAAATCCGGATGACCAGATGGTCCCCACGCTCTCTTTCATCCAAGCGACAAGAAGAGACAGCGATGCTGAGACTGGAAAGTAAGGGGACAGCGATGAAAGAAGACTTCTTTTACTTGAGGAGAAAGAGAGAGAGAAACTGTGCAAAAGATACTTTTTAGTAAAAAAGGAAAAGAGAAAAAAATATTGAACTGAGGGTGAACTTGCTCTCTCTGCACAGCCTGATTCATTTCCAGCAATGATTTCACTCTATCCTGATTCGGAAATGATCGATATGAGTGAAGAAAAAAAAAAAAAAACGATCAGAAATGTTTCAGGCTTGGGAACTGCTTTTGGCAAGATCAAAGCGGGAGATCTATATGACTCTGACTTCAGTTTCCGTACCTTAAATTGGATGGATTATGTGCTTCAAAACATTGCTGGTAGACCTATGATAGCCATTCTATGGCTTGATCAAGAGGATATTAGCACACCAGGATGCAAATTATAATATTTGCTGGTGACCAGTTGTGATCTTTGCTGCAGGGTGTTCTCCAACCAATAGCTCTTAGTGTCTGCTTTCTTCTCATCTCTCTCTTCTCTGCTTTCTTCAACTGAATATTTAAATAAAAGCGGTCAGATCTTAAAGAATCAGAATTTCCTTGATCTTCAAAGATAAAAGTGTTCAATGTACTGTGAAAACATACTTTACATGTAACTTTCAGAGCTCAAAACATCCAAAAACACTATTGAAACTAAAGGCTGGAATACGCTATGCTTATTTTTTAAAGATTTCTGCCCAGTGTGCTGTCTGGAGGAGGCGATAGCTGGCAGAAATCAGAGCAAGTCTGGAGACTTCGGGTAGAAACTGACAGATTTCACAGAAAAATGTGTAGTGAATGATGGGCACAGACTGTGATGTTATCCAGTCTAAGGATATTAAGCATGTTTGATATTTTGAGTCGATTTTAAAACACATTGTTTTACATTTTCACGCATCACCCAGCAAAAAGGCACATGTTATTGCACGAGTTTGTTGTGTTCGGGATGACTTCAAAGACTGGCAGAGTGTGATCTTCAGTCATTTCATAAACCAAGCCCAGTTTTTTTCTCTGTAACCAGTTACAAAGCTGGCAAGTGAATGATGTACAGCATTTTATAATCTGTCCATATTTTACAAGTCATGTAGTGTACTCCTGCTTTAACCCGAAAAAAAGATTCTGAAAATGTCGAAAACATACATTTACAGCAAACGTCACTATATATATATATAACATGAAAACTCCTCTCTCCTCCGTTTCCTGTTCACCCATGTCTATAGAAAAGGATTTCAGATGAAACAGAACAGCAAAGAAGGGAGTGTAAAAGAGAAGTGAGAATGGAGGGGCTGCCAAAAAGGTCATATCCCAGCAACCAACCCGCCTCGGGCGTTACTCATTAGCCTAGCAAAAAGCTAAGTCCAGTAACAGTGATGACCTGAGGGGGGATCAAACCAGAGAGCAGATTCACCACATTTATTAAATTTTACCATGATCCTCTACTAAATTCAAGCTGAGAGCCTCAAGTTGGCCATGAATAATGACAACCTTGAGCTGTCCTGAGTTTAAAATGAGTCAGCATGATTCGGGTCAGTGAAGTGGAAACCTTTCAAAAACAAGAGAAATATCTGAACCTCTAAACGCTACATGAATTGCTTACCTCGAAGATGTAAAAACTAAACTCAAAAAGACTCAATGAGAGGCAGCTCTTTAAAGGGGAAAAGTCAATTTCGGGCAATCAAGAAAGATCATAAGATGACTAGATTAAGTTGTATAATAACTCCTTTTTTGTTACCAATTAAATTCCTTTTAATTTCAATCTGCCTTTTGGCTTTTACGAACAGCATGAACATGTGCTGCTCTCAAAGGGCTCTATTCACTGACAAATGTGTAGAAGAGTCCTTATGTGCACAGAGAAAAAAAACAGGTGCATACTGAGCAAGTCTAGAATACCTGGAGTCATCTGTTAGCATTCCCATTCATCTCAAAGTCCCAAGCCCTTCACTAGCAACTTTCCTCAGCTGTGACATGAAAGGCAGGGGGAAGACGGGGGGAAAGTCTATTTCACGCTTTTAAAACCCCTCCAAAAACACATGGGGCATTGCTGAACCATTTACTACCGTATACTATTATGAAACAACTGTGATTTGTATGTTGTTTGAAAAAAATCAGCTTTGCAACCACTGGAATAAAATAAACCTTAAAATACATTAATTGAAACCATTTATCAGAACTGTGAAATAATATTTTACATTTCTGATAAATAGGCCTAGCCTAAATGCAGCCTTGATGAGCATAGTAGACATTTTTCTTTTCTTTCCTAATTCACGCATATATCTTTCTCATTCTCTCACTCCAGTAAATGACGCTTCAGGTAGACTAATGTATTATAATTTATCATAACCCTCACTGTTCTTACAAATCAAGCTCCATCTTGCATTTATGCATCATTAAACCTCATGCAGGCGTTACAGGTGCATTTGAATCGAGAGAGGTTAGACCCAACCGGTGAAAACATGTCAGGTTTTGTAGGTATTATCTATTGCTAATGAAACCGAGAGATGTATAGATCGCTGCTGAGATGTAATAATCATAGGCTTCATTCATGAAACACAAGCATGGATATCTGTGAAAATGTATCTGTACTTCCTCTGTCCTATTGAACTGAACACAACAATTTGCAGCAAATGGATTTATGAACGATTCACACATAAATTCGTTCTCCTCGTGTTTCACGAATAAGGCCCCATGTGCATGCCCAAGGGAGCTGAAGGAAGATCAGATCAACCTAAAACTGGGTTTTATCAGCATTTAGCACCACCTGCTCCCATGACTGTAGGTGTCAATATTTTGTTTCATCATCACCGAAAGCCACAAGATGTTAGGAAGAGCAACTAGGGCATTTGATATTATAATGGCGATCATATTTCACATCCCATACAGTTATACTGACATAGATTACAAAACCACTACTACTAGGCTTTTTCTTTAATGGCCTACTGCACTTAAGAAAAAGTAATCCTACAAAGTTGCATGTTCAGGCATGCAACGGAGGCATGTTAAGAATAGTGGAAAATATGCTACAGGGGCCTATATGTGCTAATTATGTTAATGGTATTCTTTTATGGGCTTTATCATGGCTGCAACAAGACACAAGTAAACATTCTTTGCAAGAAAAAACAACAGAAACACAAAAAGTCATGCAAATATAGAAATAACTTCAAACACTAGCATAATGGTGCAAAATGTGACATCATGGTGTAAAATAATTTAGAATAGGTTATGTTGTCATATGCTAGCTGTAACGTCTCAGCTCAGAGAGCTCATTTTGTGAAGACATTCAATCTTTTTCTACAACTATTAATTAATTTGTTTTGTGACAGAAAAGAACCCATATGCTTGTCATCGTCACAATGTTAAGTTTTGTGTTTTTAGGCAGAACAAAGGGGGTTACATATTTGTTTATTTGAATTGAAGCTAAGTTTTATTTACACAAATGTAGATTTACATGAATGTAATCCTTAAACACCTCTAGAGAGCGTCAGAGGGACCGCTGAAATAGTCAAAAGCACATTTCTTTCGGTTAATTTAACAACTAAATAGTGGCCAGTGCAAAGGTGCTAGCACATAGGACGGATGGCCTCTTTTCTACGAGGCCATTATAAAGACAGTCACTCCTTGAAGACGATTTTTTGATGGTTGGACACTGCTTCCCCCCCTAGCAGGGGAATTAGCTCAAATGGTAGAGCGCTCGCTTAGCATGCGAGAGGTAGCGGGATCGATGCCCGCATTCTCCAAGCAGGCTCCTGCCATAGGCTTTTTCGTCCCAAAAGAGACATTCAACGCTTTGACAACACGTGACATTCCATACATGAGCTTTTGGGGCACATGGCTGCTGAAGTTTTTTGGACTGGGTCCTGTGCACATTCATGGCAAAAGCAGGTCGTAACAAGATTTGAACTTAAAATCACTGGGTCCAGGGTCCAGAGTGCTATCCATTACACCACGGAAATGTGACGGGAGCAGATGGTGCTCACAGGGCTGTAAAGACTTAATCACTTATAAACGCAACAGCACCAAACTTTTTCTTTTCCTGGATCAGACTGCTAGACTCAAACTCCAGAGTGCTAACCATTACACCATGGGACCACCACTGATTCACTGGTGGCCATCTGGGAGGCAAACAGCAGTGTGTCTGTGGTGAAGCAGTTAGACAAATGGGTTGGATCCCAGTGAATTTTGACCAAAAGGCAAAGACACACACTAACCAGCTGAGATAACCAGCTAATATGAAAGAAACTAAGGCAGCTGAAAAAACAGGAAGCCTCTAAATAGTTTACATTTAGTCAAAATTTGAAGTGGATCAGAAAAGTTAATTTAAAGTTGTCCTAAGACAACAAAGCGTTTTGGTTCGCCCCGTTCGTCAATGCCTAAAACCGCCACTGGTTTTCACATAAAATGTTGACTATTAAATACTGACCAACACTAAGTTGATAATATGCTTTTTTTTTCTTTTCGTATGTTGCTTTGACAACAACTGGGGTGTAATACAAGCATATTACAACATAGATGTAATATGTTTTTATTTTACCTTTTTTATGCTGCTTGGATTTATTGTTTGTGTTAAATGCGTGTTATTTGAAGAAGTTGAATAAAAGTTATTGAAAACGTTTCACAGAGCTGTTGAGAATGGAATAAAAACTAGGGAGACTACGCTGGAATACATTTATATTTAAATTACATTCCTGAATCAACATATACACAGTGTATATACAGTGAAGATCAAAATTTGATTTGTTTTTTTTTTTTTTTTCAGAAGTGTAATCTTCATTCAAAATTTGAAAGAATTTCAGTTGTGGTGATACGATGTTAGTAGAACAGTTTTTTTTTTCTTTTTCGTTGGCGATCTAGGCTGGCCATTTCATTACTTCAGTGTTTTCAGCTTTAAACACAGAGAAGGAACCACATGTAGCTGATTAACATTTGCATTCACTCATGCTGTAATCATCTCATGCTGCAGATAACATCCCTCAAACCAACACGCTTCCTCCTTCAACTTTCACCGACTACCGGTTCAGTATTTCCCCAGTTTAACAATGACCATAATGTCTCCCATCAGACAAAATTAAATTAAACTTAATTTCATCACTCAAGTGAATGTTGACCATTTCTCCTCTGTGTATACAACACGCTCCTCTTTCGTGTTACATTGTGCTTCAGAATTTATTTCACTCTTGAAATATGTTTTTAAACTGCTTTTGACAACTTTAAATAGGACTAAGTAGTGACTAGGAAATTGTAGGCTGTTCTCTAATTCTGATCGGTCTCTTACAGGACACAAAACCCTACAGAGATTTCAATGCAGGCGCCCCCTTGAGGACGAATCCTGTGTTTCTACATGCATTACCACCTCAACCCAGCAGACAGCAGTGTAACACCGTTCATCAGGAAACACTGGTCCTATGACCTTGCGTTTAGTTTACAGCTGTTTTTATGCCGTGTGTATGCTCGAGGAGGTCACTTCTGTTTCCAAAAGGAGGCAGACCGCATCGACGCACGAAATAACCGAGCTACAAGAGGAATATTCAGTCTTTGAATCCCATCTGGTAAGTGACAAACTCGGCTACGCACAGCCACGCTTACCTTTAATGTCGTCCTTTATGTCTTCTCTGCATTTGTTTATTTCTGTTTAATCGATGATCGGTCGGCGCAGGGAACATTATTGATTTCCCACTGCCCTCCAAGCTAACGTAACCTCCATGAACTGTAACGTAGAATCACAAATCACGTTAAAGTGATGCATATCCTCCAGTAACGTTAGCTTTTGTGGTGGTCTCTGTTTAAGAAAGACACTGTATTGCGTTAAACTCAGTTCACTTGTTGATAAACGTATTATTCACAAACATAACGGTATTCAAAAAAAGAACAGGCTAACGTTACATCAGTTTAAATTCGAGCCTAACTTACTGCGAATAATTAAATGATACAGAATGTGAAAATGTTATATTTTTCAGCAGAACATAAAGCGTTTTATTATGAACAGTTAACTTACGCAGTATTAACCAAGAGTGATGTATGCTAGTTCTACATATTAGCATGGCTATGATTTTTTCGTAAGCACGAGGCCTCAGGTAACTTTAACATAATCATTGCATCTTCGCAAAGAGTGGTATTGATTTCCTAAAACGAAGATAACGCTAAATAACTTACACTTTTCCGCACAATATCGCCAGAGAAGGTTAGCGGCTCCGAGAAACAAACAGCACCGGAATGAATCGGTAACTTTAACGAATCGATTGTATTAATGATTCAATGACTCGTTCATAATAAATGTTTCGCCACCTACTGTCGTATCGATGTAACAAACATTCCCATCATTAGAGCCAAGTAGTAAAGGGATAGTCCACCCAAATGAAAATTGTCACTCACCCTCAGGTTGTTCCAAACCTGTATTATTATCTTTTTTTTCTGCAGAACATGAAAGGAAATCGTTAGAAAAATGTAGAGCTGGGACTATTGCGTGAAGGTCTATTCTCAACTGTTTTAGCCGGATTCCTCAAATTTGATTAGTCAAATATTGTTACAGCACTGTTGTGCCGATATTACTGGGATAGTTCACCCAAAAATGAATATCACCCCATGATTTACTCCAAGCCATCTTAGGGTTGTATGTGACTTTCCTGTTTCAGATGAATACAATTTGAGTTACATTCAAAAATGTTCTTGTTCTTTCAAGATTTATAACGGCAGGGAATGGCTGTTGAGGTTCACTACTTCAACAGAAGTCCAATAAAGTGAATCCATCCATCATGAAAAAGTACAGATGGTTAATAAAGGCCTCCTGAGAATCAGTTTTTTGTAAGAAAAATATAAATATTTAAAACCTTATAAACCTCTAGCTACGCTTGGTAAAGATAGAGTAGTGTTCCAGACTTAAGATGCAATGTTGGCTGAACTATCCCTTTATAATCACTCGTATGTATTTTTCTTTCACTAGTACGCAAGAACAGGACACGTACACGAACAGCAGACACGTATATGTTGTGTCAGACCAGGGTTTGGTCTTTATGTTGCATGATGGTGCAAAGATCTGTGTTTTTGCTTCGTTTTAAACTTAATTTTATTGACCTTGTTTTGTCTGAAACATAATCTTCATGATAAGATTTGTTATGCTGTGTGTAAGACGTAGTACACTTGTAATTGTGACAACAACAAATCAGATTAGAACATCTTTGAGGGTGTTTATACCTTAATGCATTTTGAGTGATTGGATTGATATCTAGTTGAGTTCACACATTCCATCTAGACTTACTTTGCGGCAGTTAAAAGGTGTATTTCTATAGTTATGAAAGTGTGTACAGTAGTAGAAAAGTAATGTGGATGAGCTACATTCATCGTGTTGTCATTGTCGCTCCGCTGCCATTCACAACTTCTTTCCTGTGGCCTCCAGGGATTGTAAAGCCTCCATAAGATGCACACTTTATAATCTTGCTGGAATGTGTAGGTCATCCAGGCTACTGTTTTTTTAATACTGTAAATTACTCCATGCCATACTGTTTTTCAACTTATTGTACAGTTCGGTGGTATGCCTAGTCATTTCATGATTTAATGAAATTAGTGAATACGCATGAGGCGGCAAGGTACTTTGTGTACTCTGAAACACAAATGTCATTATATCTTATCTTGTATGATTTCTCATAACCGCTTCAGCCGTCACTTACAATTAACAGCTTCTTTTATTGGCACAGATAAGCAGGTTGACTAGGAGTGAAACTTAAGGAGATCTGATTAAATTGATGAATGAAGCTAGAATGAGACAAGAGACCGTATCTTCATTTATAAGACGCATGGGGTTGATCTTTTCTTACAGTGCCATGTTAACCTTTTAGTAGAGTCTGATACTGATCTAACCCTTCATCTGTAATAATAGGGTTGCTGTACTTCCCCACTTTCTGTTTGTGTAGATGCAGCTATTTTTGATCTGTGACTTTTAAGCATGACACTGAGGTGTATTAGCACAGTATTGTCCAGAAATATGATGCTCCCTTTCATTCCAGCAGTACCATGATGGAGTAAGGTGTCAAATTGCAGTGTTGTGGTACCTCCATATATAGAATGCATATTAGACCATTCTGGGACTTTTAAATATTTTATTAATTTTCAGGGCTTTTGTTTTTGAGTTTCAGAATTTCTTTAGGCTTTTATTTCTACTTTTCTCATGGGGAGCAGTTTTTGAAAGATGTCTATCAGGGTTGGGGCCATTCATGAATTGAGAATGAATTGTAAATTCCAATTCACTTCCTGGAATGGAATTGGAACTGCATGCAGCTGACAGGAAATGGAATTGGAATTGAATTGG
>JAUMHP010000040.1:11200186-11216599 GCA_032361065.1 Enteromius trimaculatus | reverse complement strand
TTGTTGTTTAATTCCAATTCCATTTCCTTCTTTGAATTGGAATTGTTGAGTTAATTCCTGAATTGACCCCAACCCTGATGTCTATTATGCTCACCAAGACCAGTATAGTAAAACCAACAATAGTGAGAAATACTATTACAACTTGTGCTTTTTGGAGGACTCTATGATGAGTAGAAATATCTGCATTAATTAATTAATTTTTTTCATTAATTTATTATTTTGTAATACTATCAGTGTATTTTTATCAGTTCCTTGATGAATTTTTGAAAAAAAAATTTGAATGATCCCTTTTGGGTAACATATAACATAAGACAGTAAATATTTATTAAAAATGTTGGAATGATTTATGATAGCATTATGTTTTTAAAACAAATGATGATTAAATGCTGACTAAGTGACATAAAATGCATGCCAAAAAAGTCGAAGACTGTTGCTACAGATTATTGGGAATGTACAAACCGTTAACACTGTAACCTTGCCCAACTTCCTGAATGCCAACGTACACAGTTAGAGACATTTGCCAATAAACAAATTACACCATATGTTTATCACACTTTTGCATGAAAAATAACGTCATTTGTGGACCAAGACTGTGTTTTGTTAACGTCAGCATTTTGCTTTGGTAGTTTGTGTGTATAGTGTGAGTTGCAAAACCACATGTGGTAACACGGTTGCATTATGTACCCTGGGACACCCTTCTGACCTGTGTACTGGGTGTGTGTGTGTGCATCCATATGGTCTCCTGACTTCTCAAGTCTGCAATCTCATTCTGTCAGAAGCAGTTGTGCATTTCTGTTGAACATCACTCACACAACCTTAGAACAGACACGCGTTGACTCCGATTCCAGACCTGAAATCATGTAGGTTGGTGGTAAGATCCCTAAAATTCTAATGTCATTTTTATTGGTTGGTTAATTTGGATGTTTAGCTCTCAATCTGTTCCACTTGGTTTTAACTCCATGGTATCACTTTATTTTGTAAAAATTAACGTATTCTGTTAATTATAAGTAACATTGCACCTACATTTCTACTAACTACTAAAAAGAGTGCTAGCAGATTATTAGTAGACTGGTAGGGTTAGGGTTAGAATAAGTTGATATGTTCTTGCAAAGTTACTTATAGTCAGTTGAGCGTCTTTTGGGAGACCATCACAATAAAGAGTTAGCAGATATTAATCAGAGAGTGTACTAATATTCTAATGAGAGTTAGTTGACATGTAGGTGCAAAGCTACTTATTATCAACAGATTGTTCAAAAGGGACCATCAAAATAAAGTGTTAACGTGATGTTTGACTCAAGGGGAACCCAACGTGATATATGAGGTCATAAATTGACTATTTTTACATTATTTATATTATTATATAACTGTGTGTAGCCTACTTTTACAAAGTACTATGTTAATATCATGGTGCAGTGATGTTACCAAATAGCAGTACCATGGTACTTTGTGGTGTCTTATGCTCTTTAAAGCTGCATTTATTAAAGATCAAAAATACAATAATATTGTGAAGTGTTATTACAATTTAATAAAATGGCTTTCGATTGTAAAATACTTTATTCCTGTGGCATTAAAGCTGTATTCAGTTTCACAAGATCTTTTAGAAATCGTTCTAATATTCTGATTTAGTATTAATGTTGGAAACAGTTGTGCAGCTTAATGTGTTTTTGGAACCTTTATTCTTTTTTTCAGAAAAAAAAGTTTAACAAGAACAGCATTTATTTTTATTTTATTTTTTTAACTATCTTTACTATCACGTTTAACATGTACTTCATAAATAATATATATATATATATATATATATATATATATGGCATACTGACCAAAATATTTTGAACAGTAGTGTAGCTACATTTACATCGATGGGTATCAGTGCAAAAGAACTAATAAAAATGATTTATAATAAAAATAAAAAAAAATTATAAATTTAATTTAGTAAAAAAAAAAAAAAAAGTTATTTTAGTAATTGTTTAATTTTAGTAGTTTTATTTAGTCCCACATTGAAATATATTCAAGTGCCATAAAAGATTATGATATGGTTAAATGAAGTCATCTAGCAACATTCAAGCAGCAGGTCACTCTATGATCTGTAGGGTTCAGAATTCAAAGCTAACCAGGCGTTAATCAAGACACGTTTATTTGTCAAGATGGATTACCAGGAACCTATAGACCAACAGAAAGTTCTGGTGTAGCCAACCAGGACATTCATTTAAAGTGAAGAAGTCTACACCTGTGAACCTGTATGATAATGAGACCTGGAGATCAATGGAGCTTTTATATGCATGAATGCCTCTCAGCTCTGGGTGCGACGTGTTTTACGCAGCTCATGTCTGACCGGTCCTACTTGCTGCTCTCAGTATAAATGAATTAGCCATGTGTTTGCTTGTCCCATTTGAAGAAGATACAGGATAGAATGTTAAAGTGGAAATAGGTGGCAAAGCCTGATTTGGTTCAGCACCACCTCTTTGTTGTAAAGGTGTGTTTACTGACAGCTATTTCCTGCAATGAATGTAACGGGTGTTGATCTTTTTTTAAAGAGAGTTGGTGATAGAATTCTAGGGGGAAATTAAGGAAAGACTTTGATGTTTGCTGTTTTGTTTCTTTCAGCATGTTCCATGGGCAGCAGCACTAGCAGTCTCTACAGTGCCCTGGCTAAGACCACCAGCAGACCTGCTCTCCCTCACCCGTGTGACTCCATTTATAATCCAGGTAACAATCTGGATCTGGAACCTGGTCAAGACCTGGAGGACCCTTTGGTACTGTTGCGGGAATGCAGAGAGGTTCTGAGGAACCGGTCAGCCCTGCTGCAGAGAGCTTTCATTCAGACCGGCCATGAAGATGACCGGCAGACGATCAGAGTTATGCAGTGGAATGTATTAGCACAAGGTATAGATTTGTGACATGACTTTGGATCACAAAACCAGTCATAAGTATATCTGTAGCAATTGCCAACAACATTACTCTGTATGGGTTACGATTATAAAAAAAAATTATGCCATAAATCATTAGGTTATTAAGTGAAGATCATGTTCTATAAAGGTATATAGTTTTTCAAATAGTTGTATCTTGGCCAAACATGGTCCTGTTCTGACAAACCATACATCAATGGAAAGTTTATTTAGTTAATAGTTGGTATAAAAAAATGTATGGCTCAGTGTCACATATGACTTATGTTTAAAATCATACACTACTATTAAAAAATGTTGCATTTTAACAAGGTTGCATTTATTTAAT
Source organism: Enteromius trimaculatus (assembly GCA_032361065.1). NCBI lineage: Eukaryota > Metazoa > Chordata > Actinopteri > Cypriniformes > Cyprinidae > Enteromius > Enteromius trimaculatus. The sequence continues at coordinate 11,213,368 of JAUMHP010000040.1, read as the reverse complement.
CAAAAATACAGTAAAAACATTGTTTAAATATATTTTAAAATGGAATTTATTCTTGTGGTGGCAAAGCTAAATATTAAGCAGTATTCAGTTTCAGATGATCCTTCAGAAATCAGACTAATAGGCTCATTTGGTATTTAAGATTTACTATTATAACTGTCGCTTCTTTACAGTTTTGTGGATACTGTGTCTTTATTTCAGGATTCTACGTATTAATAAAAAGTTAAAAAGAGCAGAATATATTTAGATTTTTTTTTTTTTTTTAATGTTTTTACTGTCATTTTGATCTTTTTCTTTTCCCGTCCCTGCTGAATTAAGGCAAGTTTTCAGTCAACTAAAACATTTAAATGGTAATAAATTTGAACTGAAAATGAAATATTAACAATAAATAAATAAGGCAGATTTCTCTTATTATCATTTAGATTAACTTGTAGTAGTAACTAAAACTAAAATAAAACGTACACCTTTATTATTATTTCTTTCATTATTTAAGCTAAATTACTAAAGCTTTAAATTAAATTAAAACAGAAAATATAAAATGAAAAAATATTGATAAACTTGTAAGAAAATAATAGTTATATTAAAAAACAACTGCCACTTTTTTACAAATTGTCAAAAAGGAAAAAACACTTTTTCAACTTGTAAATGTTTGGAATTTCATTTGCATTTTCATTTTCAAGTAATTTTCATTTAAGCAACTTTTTTCCTAACTTCTTTCTGTCCTATTGCAGCATTAGGTGAAGGCATGGACAGTTTTGTGCAGTGCCCCATGGATGCTTTAAAATGGCCTGAACGGAAGTATTTGATCCTTCAGGAGATCTTAACCTACAGACCTGACATCATTTGCCTTCAGGAAGTTGACCATTACTTTGACATGTTTCAGCCTGTCCTGGCAGGTTTGGGCTACCAGTGCAGTTTCTGCCCCAAACCCTGGTCTCCATGTCTGGATGTGGAAGACAACAACGGCCCAGATGGCTGTGCTCTGTTCTTCAATCTCAAACGCTTCCAGTCACTAAACACAACACAGCTACGACTGTCCGCCATGATGTTGAAGACCAATCAGGTGGCGATCATCTCCACTTTACGCTGCCGAGCAACAAAACGTGCGTTTTGTGTGGCGGTGACGCACCTGAAGGCACGGAATGGTTGGGAGGCCCTACGCAGCGCGCAGGGCTCAGATCTCCTACGGAACCTACAAAACGTTGCGCAGAGAATCAAGACAGAAGAAAAAACAGATAGCGACATTCCTCTGATCGTATGTGGCGACTTTAATGCCGAGCCCTCAGAAGACGTCTATAGGAAGTTCGCAATATCCAGTCTGGGATTGGACAGTGCGTATAAGCGTTTGAGTACAGATGGGAAAAGCGAGCCTCCTTACACAACGTGGAAGATCCGGGCCAGCGGCGAGAGCTGCCACACGCTGGATTACGTGTGGTATTCGCACGGGGCGTTTGACGTTAACGCGGTCCTGGACTTTCCTACACCCGAACAAATTGGACCCAATAGGCTTCCTTCCTATAACTACCCTTCAGATCACCTCTCCCTCGTCTGTGACTTCTGCTTTAAGAATCCGACACTTGTTTCCCAGTAATTACAGATGTGCTGGTTATTTCACAAGACAAGTCGAGACTTGCATTTCTACATATTTTGCATCGTTCATGACTAATTCACGATTCAGTCCGTTTGTTTCCGAAGAGACAAAAATGAAAATGCAGTCCTCATTTGCTCACCTTTTTTTGATTTATTTTTATTTTCAAAGACAAGCCAGCACAATAAAACCTTCACGAAGCATAAACATCACTGTCAAAGTAGTCTGTACAGTAAAAAGTACTGTTTGTACATACAATACAATAGCTTTGTTTGAAATCGGCTCAACCTGCTAGCCTATGAAAAGTGTTGCCTCGATACGTTTTTCAAAAAGTAACTTAAATATCGGTCTGTTCCTCACACAAAGCTATAGCATGGCTTCAATCATACTAGAGCTGCACGATTATTCATTAAAAGATTGCGATCTCAATTAAAATTTTTAAATGACAGCAATTCAAAGGCCTTTTAAACCTTTGGAGAAAAAAAATCATACCGGATCATTCAAATCTGCGATTTTAAATCTTCACTGTAGAGCAATAATATTTTCTGTCGTATTATTTTATCAAGTTCAGAATTGTGGAAGAATCGTGATCTTCATTTGAGACAAAAAATAAATAAAAAATAGTGACTCCAGAATCTTGCAGCTCTAAATCATAATACTCATAACACTGTTGAGCTCAACAGTGAAAATCGTTTTATGGAAAAGAGCAGCTTGGACATTAGCTAAAATATATCCTTTTGTGTTCCACAGAGGAAAGTAAGTCATAAAGGTTTGGAAAGACATGAGGTGAGTAAATGATAGCACAATGTTCAGTTTTTTGTGATGTTATTCCTTTAAGCTCTTGTATGTTCCTGACTTTGAGAATGTAGGTTTAAAAGCAAAATGTAAATTTTTATTAGTATTCCTAATATATGACTCCAAAAAAAATCATGCTGGAAATATTTTTTTGGTTTTATTGTTGGTAACATCATGACATGTTCACAAATAAAACTCTTGCATTGTGGTATTTCATATTGACGAAAATAAAGTATGTTTGGAAGGGTGTCAAATTGTGCATATAATGTGAAAGTCTTTTTTCACTTCAATTTCCTTTGTTGAACATCCTCAAAATAATCATTTCACAGCTAGTTTCACCCGAGTCTCCCATAATCAATTTTAGACAGTTGAACTATTAATACCTGTCACCTGAGCTCTTTTTATGGTCATGCATTATTACTTCCTGCTGGGTTAAACAATTTTATGAGCTAATTATAAACCACTTTTTTTAAGCTGTAAAGACCACTATAGAAAGAAGATAGATAGAACGCCATCCCTTCTTGCCAACTGATTTATTTGATTTTATCCCAAGTACTGATAATGGTTTTAATGGGTTTAGTTTTAGTTAACCATTAAAAACCAAGAGTGAAACCAAAACGGGATGTCTTGAGGAGCTTTAAGAGAGTGTGGTGTAGAGTGTCTTTGTGGAAAGGTCAGGTTTCACACAAATGTAATCATAAACACTAGTAAACGCACTACCTCCTCGTGGCTGAATATATAACTGCATGTACACTGCCAAGAAATTCAACTGCTAGCCGCGGACTGTAGCACAGTGACGTAATGACCACTGAAATCTTTCGCTAGAATGCATAACCAGTATTTCCTCATATTTGGTGTATTTAGCGTGTAACTCCGTTTCTGCGTCATTTTCAGTACACTAACTTCCCGCCTATTGTTTGCTTTAGGCTGCGTTCACTAGGTCTGCTTGTTTTTAAGCCTGTGGTCAGATTTTACTGTGACGTTTACTGTGCAGTTGTTTTTTCTGTCCTGTTTTTAACAGTTTCTTGTGTTTCTGTTGTTTTTTTTTTAGTTGTCATTAAAAATTAGATTTTTATTATCAGTGGTATTATATGAAGCTTTTTAATAGTTTCTATCTCCTAGGGAAAAAAAGGTCAGCTTTAAGTCCCCTGAAGCCATATTTTACTCTATCTCGGACATTTGCATAAGATTTCATTTTAGCTCCTAGTCGCAGTCATATAGCGGCAGTCTTAGAAAATCAGTTCATTTTTAGCACCGGTCTAATTTCAATACAAAAAGTAAGAGGAATGTGATGATGAACTGCTAACTAATGGTTGGTCTTACTGGTTGTTAAAACACAACCAGCTCCAGGACTTAAATTAGTAGTGAAGCAGCCGATAACCTCCACTTATTTACTATTTTAATATGAATATCATGCACAAACAATACAGAAATGGTTTTAAGAATAACGTTTGATTGGAAAAAACATTGGTTATTCCCATTCTTTAATCTGGTTTCGATTAAAATAAATCATATTTAGCCTAGTGGTTGCAAGTGGTCTAGTAGTAAATGTTCATAAGTTGTTATTCATTTGTTCGTGATCATTAAAATAGCGATCTAAGATGCAAGCAACAAAACCGCTCTGCAGCCGACACAGATGCATCAAAAAACAACACCACTCAAATTCAGGAATATTTTTTGTATTCGAGTAAAATCTACTTGAGTACACTTTGAAACAAGAGTACAACAAAATAGAGCATACTTCAAATGTTGAATATACAAACTAGATTATTCTGAACACAAACATCTTGTTCTCCCTCTTTAAGGACTAGTAAAACCAAAAGAAAAATGCGCAACAAATGTATGTGAAGTGAGGATGCATGCTGATGATTGACCTTTATTTTTGTTTTTTTTTTATTTGGCATCGTTCCAGGATTTGGATTTAGATCGAATCATACAGTCTTTTAAATCTGGATGATTGTGATGAGAATGCAAAAATGATTTGCAGTTTGTTTGCCAATAATACTGTGCTTGGTACAATGTGTGAGGGAGCAAAAATAACATCAAACAAAACATGAGCATAACACAAAAGCTTAATAAGCTTGACTTAAAAGAATAACGACAAAAACAAAACTGTTCTAAGGCTGCATTGTTTATAAATTCAGTAAACTGTATAATTCATATATACAAAGTCCATTTCTTCCCTTAGTAGAGGAGGAGGGAGAATCGACACGTTCCTGTGAAACACGGGCAGAAGCGTGCAGTCACAGTGATCGTCAAAAGAAACTGCTGGTTTTGCCTTGCAATTTAAATGTTCAAGAAAAAAAACTCTTTATACAAGTTATAAAAAGTTTCATGTATCCTCCCTCAAAAGTTCACATACTTGACTACTTCAACTACTCACTCCTTAGTGTTCTGCTTAGCTGTTATTAGTGTCAAAGTTAGATTTAAAAAAAAAAAAAAACAACTAAACTGTAGTGTCCTTTACATTGGTCCCTTTTATCAACTCATAATTGAAATGTCGGACAGATTTAATCCACATAATGTGAGAGTTGTGGTCTTTGCCTGATTTTTGTCTCTTTCCCCCCCTCTCTTTTTAACATATAAAAAGAAACCACAATTTAACTCTGAAACTGTACACGTCAGCAAATCTCCAGTTTGTACTCCCAAAATGTGATATTGAATGGTATCTGGAGGATACAAGTTCATTTATTATAGTTCATGACTAAAGGCATCACTCTTCAGCTCTCTGCTTCCGACTGTGGATTTGAAGCTTCCTCTAGCACCACTGCTGCTGCTTCCTGTGTGGGATTGTCCTGCTCAGGCTGTTCTCCTGAAGTGCTGTCGGGTTTCGACTCTGCGCTTTTTGCTTTTGGAGAAAGCTGGCTCTGTTGAATCTGGATCTGAACTGGAACTGACACCGGAGTAGAAGCCTTCTGAACAGAGATCGGGACTTGAGTTTGCGTCTGGATTGAAACAGGAACCTGCGTCTTCGCCTGAGCTGGAACTGCCAATCTAACCACTTGCGCTCCCTGCGCCACAGACATGGGTGCAAGGGATCGGACAGCAAGGGGGGCACCCATCAGATTGATGCCTGGTTTGGCCTGTAGCTGACACTGCGTTAGCTGGGTTGCAGGGATGGTGATTATCTTGGCGAGCTGGACCGTGATCTTGTCGCCGTTCTCGGCCGTGGCGGGAACCATCGTTGGCATGGTCTGGATTAGGACTTTGGGTGCGTTCACACCAGCTGCTGAGCCGGTGTTGGTGGGTGCTGTTGTGAAGAGTGAAGAGTTCGCTGACTGCACGGCCACTGTTGAGATCTTCTGTCCCAAGGAGTTTGTCATTACGACCGGCACTTGCATAGCAACCCGCACAGTCCTGCACACAAGATTGTGTTTTAAAACACTATGGGGAAAATTGTATTTATTTATTTAAAAACACAAATTTAAGTCTGGTTACCTGGGTGCATTGGCATTGGGGATAATGGTGGCATGGGATGGCTGTGATGGATCGGTTGATGCAGAGACCGTTACAATGCGCTGAACAGGAGTTGCAGTAAGCGCAGCTTTAGCTTTTGGAGAACCTGGATGGACCACAGTCCTACCGCCCCCTCTCAAGATGGCAGGGGTTTTGGAGAGGTCAGTTGCCAGTAGACTGTCAGATGAGGGAGGAACGCGCTCGTAGGTCTTGGCTCCAATTATTTCATCGCCAGGGTCGCACTTATCATCATCGATGACGACAATGTCTTTAGGCATTTCCTTAAACTGATACACTAACCTCTGACCCTCTACTTTCGCCAAGATGCCTCTCTGATAGTAATACCTTAAAGAGAAACAAAAACAACATTAGAATATATAGTTCTAGTTAAGGATGCCGGCATTAGAAAATGTGTTGGAAAGAAATCTTGTGGTGTTTGTACACACAAGCCCCTCACCTGAGGGCTCTGCCCATGGTTTCATAGTTCATGTCTGGTTTGTTCTTGTGTTTGCCCCAGAGCTTTGACACAGCTTTGGAGTCCACCAGTTTGAAGATGCCCTTCTCCCTCTGTGTCCACTTAATGTATCTTGGACAGGTGTTCTTATCCTGCAGCAGGTCCAACAGGAACTCCCACAGGTATGTACTTCCTGTAAGAAAACACAATTATTACAAAAGTTCAACTTAATGATACTTTTTGCAGTTAAATATGACGTAGATGTTTCTTCACCCATTGCTAAAACACATCATGAGTATAACACTGAATGTATGAGACGTACCTTTTCCTTCTCTAGACTTCTTCTTGATGCCCAGGTCTGGAGATCCATTAGAAATGTGATGGGGTTTGGGTTTCCGCCCAGCTAAAAAAAAAAAAAATTAAACAAACAACAGTTAATTAACTTCAATTAAACTTCATTAATTAAAAATAAACGAAGTTAACAGAACACGTTCACAGACATCCCATTTAACTGAAAAAAATAATAATCTGCATATTGCCTTTGCCAATGTTCATGTTCTCACATTTTCTTCTTTTGGTGGGTTCTGTCTCTAGGATCTCCGGCTCCTGAATAACCGTAACCACCTCCATGGGTTCTGAGTCCTCTGTGCTGACCTCCACCACTGTTTCTGTCAGCACATCTGGTCGCATGGCAGCATGCAGGAACTCCGAAGTGTTGACACATGGAGGCACAAATACTTCTACACAACAGAAAAAAAAAGAAAAAGAAAATCATGTTTTGCCCACAGTGTGGCTATCTACAAGTTAGTTTTTTTTGAGAGAGCAGTGCTCACCTGGGCTTCGGTCTCCACGCAAGCTGGAGGGAGAATCCATGTGTAAAAGAGCTTCAGCAGCCTCAATGGTTTTGTCAGAGCATTGTACAGAGCCATGAACTGATGCTTCCACTGCAACAAACAGAACACACACAAAAAACTTTTTAAAGTCAAAAACAGAGGAAAAACAGCAATAGTGGGAACTGTTATTACAATGTAAAATAAATGTTTTCAACTTTAATGGGCTTTAATTGCAATGTATTCCTCTCAGTGAAAAGATAAAAAGTACATTTTATAAATTAAATTAAAAATAGCACACAACTTCTGGTACACAAGCAACCTCGTGTTTCAAATGAGTATGTATACACTTAACTGACAATAGAGGGAGCTAGTGGGTGAAAACGTGCATTCATGGTTACTCAATATCGTAACAAAATCACAATCAAACCCCACAAAGTAAGTGATGTGTTTAAGCACGGGTGACGAGAAAACCGGTATGATTTATAGCAATGGCTATAAATAAAAAACTCGTAAAACCTTTATGGTTAAACAAGTTATTTTAATTCCATCCATTTAATTTGGAGACTAAAAGTGTGTGATTGACACTTTAATATTGTACATAAGAGCTTTAAAACACTACTAAGCGGTTATTAAATTTATGACTTCCAGTCACTTGTCAATGCAAATAATCCAAAGCTAAAGAGTTGACATGAGTGACAGACAATGCAAGCTGAACGCTAACACTGAATCACTAAATATAGCAAACACGAATGTTTTAGAGAGAACATTATATGTAAATCCCATAAGGACCTATTAATACAAGTGCAACCTCTGAACTATAACCTTCTTGAGATTCTCTAAATAGATCCAGGGGTGTCATACCTGCAAGCAGTCTACTCAAAGCCCAATTAGTGTGCTCTAAGACAGTTTGGATAAAAGCATCTGCTAACTGACAAGACACTTCCTTGGACGCACGTATTTGGAAACAGGTGCAGAGAGGCTGATCTCAGACAAGCAGTTCATGCATATATAGGACAGAACCTCCAGCCCTGCTCCCTTTGACGTTTACATCCAGAGCCACTAGCACCTGTGCCAGTCTATCCAAGCCGTCACTCAACTCCCATTACAACCTGAGCCTGCCCATGTTTGGCTATGCGTGTCTGTTACTGCACACGGGGGCTATCTTTAGGCAGTCCCAGTCATAAACACATACACACAGTGTCCTCTAGAATGGGTGACCCGGCATGCATTTACTTCCTGTACTCAGACAGATCTGCCCTTGGAGACAGGACACAAATCAAAGCGTAGATATTAAAACAAAAAGCTTACGGGGTGCACAGTTACACTGCAAAGTTAACCTAAGGAGCCTGCTTTCAAACAATTACTATAAAACAAAAAAGAAATTAACTAATCATTTTGAAGTTATATTGTTCAGTCCTCGTAGATATACATTTAAAATGGTTGTTTACACACAAAGTTTATATTTCATCATCTACTCACCCTCATGTTGTTCCTTACTATAAATTTTGGAAGAACACAAGGATGATAACTGTTGACTTTCATTAATGATTTAAATATTCCTTAAAAGAGGTCAAACAAAAATAAACTAAAATGCAAACCTAAAAAAGTCAAAACCATACTAAAAGCTATTTAAATAAATTAATTCAACTTTTTGGCAATAAGAACAAGTAATGTACATTTACATAATTGTAAATAACGCACTACTAAATGGCTGCTAATTATCTAATTACGTCATTGTTGCTGTTCGTATAATAATAAACACTGAATAATTGCCAATAATTCAGCAAATCGTAAACAACCAGTACAGAAGACGTAATAGTGCGGTACTATTTTTGTGACTAAAATAGCGGTCCACTAGAAAGTAGTGCTGTCCCTCCTCACTTCCGTGTTTACAGTCGTCAGAGCTTTCCCTCCAGTTCTTTCTGAAGACGCTCTCCGTGCTTCCTGCCACTCAATCCCCGCCCCGAATCTGATTGGTCTCTTCTCTGATCGACGCCCCAAGAAAAACGCAAGACGATTGGTCAGGCGTAGGATTTCGAACGCGACGCCAATACTATTGGACAACAAGTGCTGTCACTCAAAATGTAGACAGCCCAGTGGAATAACAATGCTTCCGCCATCAAATTAGCTCTAAAATCTAAACATTCACAGGAAAAAAAGTCAAATATCCACTCGACACTTTTACAGCAACACATTGCAAGTCGCAAAAGACAAAGTGACGTTTAAAGGAACAATTAAGCGATAAATGTTGCTCACTGAGCTTAACATTCAGCGCTGATATGTGCAGAAAGCAGAGCGACCACGTTTAGATAACGGGACATCTGCGACATGAAGCCAACATGGATTGTATTACCTAAACCCAATGATTTTGGACACACAACTTAACACTATTAATCAATTACAATGCGATTATAAATGTAGTCGTTCCGCGTGTTTTTTCATCCGATAATGCCATATTTCTTTTGACGATGAGGCATTAAAATAATCCAATCGTACAACGTAAAGCTCCCAGGCGCAATTTTATTAAAGATAAACTCCACTTAACAGATTCACTAAAATTCACAAGCTGTATTTAAGAGTTAAAAATAAAACTCTGTCCTTACGACTCCAGACAGCGTGGCAAAGACGTAGGAAAGACAACATCTCTCCCACTTCCTGGTTTCAGAGCAGCGCACCACCTCCAGAGAAACCCGTTATTCTAACAGTCCACATTTAAAACGTCCTCAGCGCCGTGCAAACTCAACACCGTGCACACTGCTCACGCATATAACAACGCACACGCCTTCGCGATACTTTTAACCACTCCAAGAAAGCATATAAGAAAATTAGGCAACGCCATGCAGGTTGCCAACCAAGGTGATCACTTCCTGAAATGCCCTCCATTACTTTACAGCACAACTTCACGGATCTGAGCGCCGCGGCGCGAGCACCGCTCTGCTGCGCCCCAAACAAACCCACGCTGGCGATGTTGAGCAAGCGCTTTAGTCTTTTTACCTGCTCGGATAAGCAGATCGAGCTGGTTAGCGGGTCCATCATGCAGCGACGTCGCCATGTTTCGTCCAGAGGTGCAGAATTCACATTGACTCGCATTGAAAGCGTTTAGAGACGCACGACTCACGTATCACTCCGCCTCCACAGGAAATCTCCACAAACTCAACAGCGCGCACAGATCCTTCCGCGCCAAACACAGGAAATCCTCCGCGCGCTTTGCCTTACGTTCAATTTACGTCAACAACATTTACAAAAACAAAAAAAAAACCTTTTCAAATCTTTTAAAAATAGAAGTTAAAATTGAGCATATACGTATTTTCAAATCGAAAATTCTCCACAAAGTGAATTCACTGAAGTTACTGAAAATAACTTATGCTTTTAAGAGGGATATTCTTTATAAAATATTCCTAAACGACTTTTTAATTTACTATTTAAAAGTATCTAAAACATAAATAATTTAACTGTTATTAAGAGATGTTATGTGATATGTGCATTTCTTTTCATTTCTTATTTTGTATATTATAAATTTTATTAAGAGATTAAACCATAAAAACACTCTTCTATATATACGAACATGTGCGTTTCTATGTTGTATTTTGTATTTCATTCTTATCTAGCGGAACCTTTTTTAAAAGCATCTTCATATTTAACATTTATGTTATCTTCTAAGCATTTTAGTAACTGTAATATCAAAAAATCTAAAACATTTGAGGTCGAATAAGTGTGATGCATTAAGTATTAAGTAAACGTGACTTAAGCATTGGCATTTTAAGTATTACTGTTCTAATACTTCCAAAAAGTATGAGACCAATAACGTTTTCTGCGCAACATTCCCACAAGAGGGCAGTAGAGATTTATCACAAGATAGGACCTTGGCAAATCCACATCATTTCTATGCACTGATCCTCCAGTTGCACTTAACCATTAGTTACTTTTAGGGTGACTATACGTGCCATTTTCTCCGGACGCGTCCTGGCCAGGATTTCTTAAAAGATATAGTTTTGTCTCGGTTTGGGCGCGCGTATGACATCAGTTCCTTATGTTTCCAAAACACTCTTGATGTACAAATCAAAGCAATATAGAAATCCTGACCAGGACGCGTCCGGAGAAAATGGCACGTATGGTCACCCTAGTTACTTTCTTTATTGGAACACAAACCCACACACACACACAAAAAGTCACTATTACATACAAATGAAGAGGGTGAACTTTTTTTTTTAAATTCTATAAAAGGGCAATTCTGATCAGGAATTTGTTGTAAAAATAGAAGCATAGCCCTGTGTCGGCCTGATAGTAACCGTAACCAAAACAAGAAAGCTATCTTTGGGTCACATGGTTTATTTTCTAGCAGAATCATGCTTATGTGGTTAGTTACCCTCTAAAATGAGGCATCACTAATTAGCCCATAAATTCGGGTGGCATTTTATATACAAAATATAATAACAAATAGTCTGCAAGCACCCAAATAACCAGGGTACATAATTACTAACATCACTGACACAAAAGAAAGCAATGTGCACTATTATAGTAGTCTACTCTCCCTTTAGCATTTCCTGACCATCAACCCATGAAGTATTTTTGGGGGCGACAATTCAGGTTTAACAGTGATATTGCTGGTCATATTTTCACAAACATTGGTATAATAAAGTCTCACTGTCAACAGCAACTACTAGAAATAACAAGATTCAAAATATTCAGGAATGTATCAGGAAAAGTGAGCATTTTGTTCAAGTGAACAAAAGCCCAAAGCTGATAAATAGTTGTGGTAAAGTGTGCAAAGGGTTTTTGTTCCACTTTGATGGGAAATTCAATAGGCGAGCATGTTTTTAAAAGCTAAAAGTTAATGCATATCAAATTATGCAGACAATTTTTTTTTTTTTTTGTAATGAAATGCGTGTCAATTACTAGAAAACATCTAAAATACATAAAGGTGTGTGATCAGGTAGGGACAAAAAAAAAAAGAACCCTTCCAATGAATATGTGCAATGCTACTGCTATTACTACTACAACATCTGTTTAGTGTGCTTACATTAAATACTGTGCACATGTCTTGTGTATAAAAACAATTTCCTGACCAAGTGTTCATGTAGGTTGAGTGAAAATCAGCTGAGAAAGACAGGACAGTAGTTACGTTGAACAGTAGTGCTCTCACCTGTCTCCAGCACTTCAGTCTCCACCTCCTGCTCCTCAGCAACTCCCTGCATCAGGTAGGTCTCATCATCGTACACCAGCACCTGAGCAGCGAAGCCCTGCTCCAACCGCGCACTGGGCACCGGCTCCACAATCACTGCAGGGTACTCCACCTCTCCTTCCACCTCTCCCTCCATCTCTCCCTCAATCTCATACACACCCTCCTCCTAGACAGAGAACAGAGGTTTCATTAAGAATAAAAACTGAAATTTCAAAATAACATTTCTTAAAATTCAGTCTAAAGAATTTGGACAATTCTACAAACACTTTCAAAAATGGACATTCAGAGGATAACTACAAACATAACTATAATGCTAACTAGCTATATTAGTTTCCACAACAGTGGACTATAACATTCTGTTGATTATAATCACATGCTGCAGACTGGCTTTCAGTGTTGGTACGGCTCACAAGCTGGAAAAAAATCTTTCTGAAAGCAATTCAAACAATATCATTCCTCTGTCATTAACTGTGGCGTATATTTCCCTGGTTAGGAAGATTATTTAAACTTTATAGTTATAAGTAACTTACTAACTAATAGTAATTATTAGTTATTTTTATTACCGGCATCACATGATCCACTTCACAGCTTATTCTGACAACTCCCTACTACAGTATATATATTCTGATCAACGTGTAAAATTAATACAATAAAACAAATAAGCATTTTCTTGCTATTAGAATTCAGTTTAGTTATTCTTAACTAAAAAATATTCTGAAATAAAATGAAAATAATTAGTGCCGTCAAACGATTAATCGCGATTAATCGCATCCAAAATAAAAGTTTTTCTTTACATTATATATATATGTGTTTATGCTGTGTTTGTTTATTTTGTTTATATTAAAACACACACGTACAGTATATATTTTTAAAGTAT
>JAUMHP010000040.1:11178732-11198747 GCA_032361065.1 Enteromius trimaculatus | reverse complement strand
AACACATATATAATGTAAAGAAAAACTTTTATTTTGGATGCGATTAATCGCGATTAATCGTTTGACAGCACTAAAAATAATACAAAATATAAATATTACGTTAACAAAAAACTTAAAATACTTGCCAACTAATGGAAATAAGTTGAAATGACAAACTAAAATTGACAAATAAATTATTATTAGGCTAATAAATACACAATAATAACAAAAGACAAGATGACTTAAACTTAAACTGAAATTAAAACAGTAATTAGCCTATACAAATAATCTAGTGGAGAACAATTAAGAAAAGAAAGTTTCTCTTGATAACCTTAAGTCAAAATCTGAACATTTGCTTCCACATTAGAATCAATGGCATTCCTTCTCTGATGAGATGAGATGCCAATGGAAGTGCGTTCAAATCAAAACCATCTGTTTAAAATGCATGGCTATACTGAAGTTGGTAACAACTTTGGGTTCATTCAGATTTAAAAAACTAAATTGGATATAACTCTCTGGATATTGAATAAATTACATTTCAACAACTTGTCTGTGACTGAAAAAAAGAAGCACTCTAACACTAGGCATCAGACGTCACCGTTCCGTCTCACTGACCATCGGATGTAAACAGCACACAAAAATGGTAAACACTTTCTGAACCTGGCAAGCTCTAATCTGATTGGCTAATCGTCATATCCTGCCAGAATAAACTGCAAAGTCAACAAACATAAGGCCAGTTGTTAAAACTATGACTGTGCAAGATTATGGCAAGCCTAACTTCTACAAATTGTGCAACGTAAGCCAATCACATTGGAACACGGCATATTTGAGAACATCAGACAGCGAAAGAACCATGGATGTTGCCATGTTAATGCGAGACTGATATAAAGTGATAGACATGCTAAAAAATTATTTTGTAGTTGTAAAAATCTTACCGTTAAATGGTCATCCACTGCGGTGACATACTCCACCACCGCTCCTCCACTGTCTACAAGCACCACAGACGTCATGACTCATACCACACACACACTGACCCCCTGTGGCAAACTCCAGGACTGCAGTCAGACAGCAGGATAAGAGACAAAACACATAAAGAGAAGAACAGATCAACAACACTGCAAAAAGAAAACATCTCAAACAATCATGAACCCCGCGTGCTGAGCCAAAGCGACCTGCTCTCCCGCTCTCTCAGTCTGGTTCAACAGGAAACTCACTCTTGCTAAGGAACAGAACACCAAAACAGGAAGCCTGTCTGTGAAACACTGAGGCCATGGCAACAGCCAACATACTTTGGTTTGTGGAGCTGAAATGACAACTGCTGGAGCCAAAAAACAAAAACACTAGCAGATCAAAAGTCTCTCTCAATTCATCATCTTCAGAAAAGAAAGAATGGGAGGGAAATAAGAAATGTCAGTGGGACAGTCTAGCAGCTAAATTATTGAGTGACTGCAACCACGCGCCAGACAGCTGAAGTGACACAGCGATTCGATACAGTAGAAACATGCGCATGCTTAAACCACTGAAAACTAAAGAAATGGTTCGACTAAAAATGAGGGCTCTCTAAATATCTCACTCACGTTGTTCCAAATCTTTCTACGATTCTTTCATTTACTTTCATCACCATATACAACAGAACTTGAGCGCTACGTATATGTTGTGCTCCAAAGACAGTAGATAATATGCGCTTGTACTGTCTAGCACATGACACATTTAAATGGCTAGTTTGTGTTTCATAGCCAGTTCCCTTTCCCTATGTAATTAAAGCTGCAAATAATTGCATGAAGAGTCTAACATCAAACACGTCATTTTGTTTTTAATAAGTAGTACATCATCTGGGTATTTAAAGTGCACTTCTTGTTAAAATGAGCATTAGTGTAAATGCACTATGACCATATATACAGTATACAGTAGAATCACATTCATGCACTCACAAGTAATGGCACATACTATGGCGTAACTGCTTGCATTGCAATTCGCACGGGCTACATTGATGGTGCTTCTTTGCTCATTTGCTTTTATCCGCTTCCAAGTTTACTTGTGACTTTAAATGACTTAATACTAAAAAAGCTAAAAGAAAAAGAAAAACGTCCTCATGGCAGCACAGATGTGTTATTCCTCTTATTCATTGCAAAGAATAAATAAAGATGTCATAGCGACAGACACTAAAAACCGTTAAAGTGCTCTAATAAATTCCCTGCCCAATTGCCACAGCAACGCAATCACAAAGTCTGTGCAGGGACATATAGGGGTGTGACAACGTGACACACACACTTTCTCACAGATGCATCTGGATCACGTTATCCGCAATTCACAAAATGACAAGTTTCAGCTTCCACATCAGAGCCTTCTCCACAACCGCTGCTAAAGAACAACTTGTCTTGTATTTTCAGCTCATTAAATAAACAGCAATCATGTCTCTATATAGCCAACAATAACTCAGCATCTACACTTTCTGGTTGAACAGCTTCAAGAGTGTACTAAGGGTATGTTTCAATTCAGCACAAGCTGTGTTATTAGATAGCATCAAGGAAATTCAAGCAGCAATTCATCTGTTTCCAACCTATTGTTCCTGGTGCAGCTGTGGAATTCCGCAGTGTTCCCCTTCCATTCCAAGAGGTATTCCAATTCCCTAGGAAACTTTCTTGGTCCACTTCAGCCATTCCTTTTTGTCTTCGCAAAATCTCCACATTCCAACAAACGGACTCCCCAGAAGACAGCCACCTTCCCCGCAGCACCATCAGGGACACAGCGAGTGAGGAGCGAATGAGAGAATTGCACGCAGTCTTTACCGTAAAGCTGTTGCACTCTATTGCTCTCATTTCCTGTTTTGACATCCACACCTGTTTCTCTACGTCTTCCTCCTTTAATGCCTCTGTATCTTTCCCTTCTCCGTCTTTTTGTCTATCATGCTCGCATCTCAAGGGTGAGGCAGCGTTTGTTAAGTTCGACTCAGCATTCTGTGAGGCAAGATCACATGGTCGGAGCTTTCCGAACAGGAATCACATGACCAGGGCACAACGCTGCTTTTGTGTCCTCAACAGACTCTCCAGTGATGCAACGTCCCACCTTTAGAAGCACACACACGCAACGGACGCCAAATTTCAGCCTCCACCCCACAGCCCTCCAGATGCAACAAATTATTCCTCAATGAGAATATATTGACCTGATCTTTATGTCAAAACACGTCACCTAACTGACAAAAATCCACTTCTGTTTTTACCAGATTCAGTTCTGTTGCCGGTTCCTTCATGGAACACATAAAGAGACATTTTAAAGAATGTTTATGCTGCTCTTTAACTATAAACACAAGCACGCAGTGACAAAGGACATCACTATAATGTTAAATCTAGTGAAACTTTCACAATCAAAATGTATAAATGGACAAAATTATATTTGGAAGTGATGGGAGAAAGCAAGATGTTTAGAGAATAAAAACTAAATATGAAAATGCTGGTGCAATTTGGAACTTTTCAATGCCATTGCCTGAACAGTGCAGCACGATCATTCTGACCAATACCACCTCCTCTTTCTTAAGTAAATCACTGCAGACATAACATACACAGTTTCTTCTTCGTTTAACAATAGCTAATAAACTAACGAATGAAGCATGTTGATGGGTGTACTCCAGCTCTTGCTGTGGTTGGTGCGTGCTCATCCTGGATAAGTGGCTATAAAAATCCACCCTTTATGACATCATCATATAGGAAAACATTTAAAACTTGTACGAATCCTAAAGGAAGTGTCTTTGGCCCAGAGACACTCCAGCCAACAACTTCTCGTGTTCATGTTTAGAACTCTTTAGCAACTCTTTAACAGTGTAAGTAAGCCTGAATTCGGCTTTTCAAAGCATGAAATGGCATTAGACATCCCCTTAAAGGAGTCATACAAGGCCAATTTTCCACAAGCTAATATAATTCTTTAGGGTCTTAATGGAAAATGTGTAGTATAGTTTGTTTTAAAATTTCTCTGAGATTTAAAAACGCTCATTTTACCAAACATGAACACATTTCGGTTGATCAAGGGGGCGTTTCCCTTCAGAACCAAACCTAACGTTAATCTTCTGCCTTCAGTCACTCAGATGTTGGGAGTAAATGACTTCTGCTATGTTCATTAACACACTAAACAACAGAACACCTCAACCTCTTAGGAGCCCTGATTGTCTCTGCGTCTCGGTCTGATGACGGATCATGGCTTGATTTCAGAAGGGGAAACCTATTTTTATTAAATTAAAAGATAACTACAGGTGGATCTTTATCATTGTAGGGTGGTTGTGTACACACACTCCCAACACACATTTCAGTCCAAACTGCTTGTAAAAGTGCATGTGGCATCAGATGACCCCTTTAAGAAAGGCATGGAGTAAGCAGACAGAATGTTTATTGTTGATTAAACTCATTTAATGTTTACTTAACCTAGCTACAAACTGCTTCTAGGACAACCAAATACAGTTTAACTAAAGGTGGCTTTTTATATATAAATAATGAGTCAGAGTCACACAAAAGTGCAGATGGCAAACGGGAAACTGAGTCAGTGGGGGTCAAATATTTAAGTCAATCGCAGACCAAATGTTGACTGACCTTGTGCAAAATTGGTTCACAAAGAAGACAAATCATCTTTCATTCAAAAGCAGGTATTTGATGACTAATAATGTAAATGGCAGGTTTTGTTAAGGGAACGGTCATATTGCCTCCCACTATCCACCACAGCAGTGCACAGAATGCTTCAGTCAGGGATGTGTGCGTTAGTGAACAAACTACAGTAGCAATACACTTTTTCCTGTTTTATACATCTCACTGGGGTTGATTAGTCTGATCGTTTGATTAATCAAGACAATTAAACAATCAGACCATGCCGATAGCAACTTCAAGAGAGCAAAGGCTTTGCATTTAATAATTCCGGTTCCAAAGAGCACTTAACCACACCTTACTCATTTACCTCAGAGTATCTGAAAACGCATGGAAACCCAGTTTGATCCAGTAATATTTAAGTCAACATGAAATCCATCCACCATCAAATCACGTGAAAAGCAAAATCAATGTTAGTTATTAATGAATTTATTATTCATTGCTTCCATGACAACAACGTGGTTTGTAATCTGCTGTGCTATTTGCACTAAAAACATCATCCTATGATAAAGTCCAAGTCATTTTACTGGAACACTGAGATGTGGACTGCAGGGAAATAAACAAACACACAATTCAATGAAAGCATGAACATAAACTCACCCTGCTCATAAGGATTCAATCCGCCACCCTGCAACATCTGCATATGGGAGTAATCCATCTCTTTCACACTCACACGCATTTACATTCCACCCTCATATGAATTAATCGCTGCTGCCTTTGACCTGTCCATGCATGCATTTGTCTCAATAACTTTTTGCTGCTTTATTTAACGTTATTTATCATACTGCAGATATAGAAACAGACATATTGGAGGTGTATTTCCTAAAGGAGTGAAGAAATCCATTCAAGGACCTGCACCTTTCACAGACCTTATCGGTTGAAATCAGCAACTGCTGATTATGCAGATCAAAGTCTGCCGTTGTTGACTTCAGCACTTCCCTCCACTTTCACTAGTCTAAATCAGTGCGAGTGGAAAATGTAAAAATAATAATAATAATAATAATAATTTTTTTTCTTAACAAAACTAAAATATTTATTTACTCGTCTATTTTTTTTTATTTTCTCATTTATATTTATATATGTATATAAATATGTATTTTAATCTCTGTTTTCTATTCATCACAGTTCTTTATTATTTTATTATCTTTATATTATTGATCTATTTACTTAAAACCTTTTTTATCATTCATTAAGTTATTTGTTTATTATAACCTATTTTTTTTTTTTTTTTAAACACCTTTTCTGCAAACATTTCTATGGAACCCCAGCATTCTTTAAAAACCCCTGGTTTATGTGTAAAGATCATTGGCCTAGATAGGCTAACATCAAGCCTTACCAGAGGAATTTATCAAACCCTATGAGAAAGGTCTGTGGCATGTTTTCAACACTAAGTAATGCCTTGTATATAGGACCTTTTGTGCACTTGGCTGTAACATGCCCTGACATTTACCATTAAAGTGCGTGTAAAATCACTGTTTACACCACTCACTACAACAAAGCCCTGATCCTGCTGTACTCTCTCCAAATAAGTGGGCGTTACAATATAAACACTGAAGGAAATATCACACACCAACGTTATCTCGGTTCCTTAAACGGAAAGCCATCATTTAAAGTATTCTTGAGCTTTTAAAGGAGAAAAAAACTGCTTTATTTGAGCATAAACCTTGTGAACAGCATCACTTACAGTAATTTAACAGTACCGAACCAGCGATTCAATGCTAAAATATGATATTCACATAAGCAAGTTTAATTTTTAAGCACTTTAACGTTGCTTATAAAAACTCGATTTTCATAGGAAAAAGACAGACGAACAGCGAGTCGTAAATGCTTGTAGTTGTCAACTCTGTTAGCATTTAGCTTAGCCAAACAGCAAATACGACACAGATGAGCTCCTAACACAACAAATAATGACTCTTCTAAACTTACACAAGATACAACACGTGTCTACATATTGAAGTTACTCTATACTGTAAAGCGAAACTAAAAAGCAGCGTACAGTACCTCATTAGCTTCGTTAGACAGAGCTAAGCTAATATAACCGCATAGTCCCTGCTAATGCTTCTTCGGAGTATGGAATGCATAAAAGTAGATTTCTTACCTCGAAAAGCTGATCTTCCAGATGAAACCCACACACTGTACTTGTTTGGTTTACACAGGCATAAGAAACATTCAGAGTTTGATGTCTGTGTCGGGTGAGAGTCCGTCACACTGTGGCCGTTAGCGGCTAAGTGCTAACACACCTGATCATCACATAAACACACATAACGTTATACGGGTCTAAAGCGACACACTGAACTACACTGACTGATGGGCCGCGAACACAAGAACACTGGTCCAAGTCAACTCAGTCCTTTACAACCATCGAGCAGAGAGGGCATGGAGGGGGTTGAGTTTGCAGTCAGTAGATCCAGGTCAGAGTCATGATGTTGTAGAATGACAACGAACGAACGAACGAACGAACGAACGAGAGAGAGAGAGAGAGAGAGAGAGAGAGAGAGAGAGAGAGAGAGAGAGAGAGAGAGAGAGAGAGAGAGAGAGAGAGCTGCACGCCCTCAAAAGCTATTACCTTTTATTCACTACTGAATTATGCTAATGAATAATTCACTAGTGAATATTAATGTTAATGAATATTTTTTAGTGAAAATAAATAAATATTTTTTGTTGTATTGTCAGAATTCTTAAACGCAAATGATTTGCTGAGCAAATGTTAACGAATATTAAACATTTGATCAAAATTAGCCTAATAGTAGCAATGGATATTTGGAGACTGGGAAAACGAAAGTAAAAGTTAAAATAACTGAGAATTTAAAAATACACAGACAGCCATAATTGAATGCTTCGAAACAAAATCATTCCACTTTCCTGCATGTAGAAAATATATGGATAGATATTTTTGTTTGATATACAGTATACTGCACCCATAATATACCGAATATAATCTATTTAAAATAAAAATTAAACCATTCTTTAACCAAAAAAATGTTCACGGGATTGATGCCATACATAACTAGTAACAATTCTGTAAACATATTAACAGTCATGTTCTCGTTTTATTGCACAAATAAAGCTAATTAGCTATATAGCTATAGATAAAGCTAATTTTTTTGTTTTGTAACGGGGGAAAATCATATACACAAATGTAGCGCCCTCTGCTGTTTGACTTCTGGCATAATTTAATACATACGTTGATTGATACATACTGTGACAAAAATGTCAAACACAAATTATTTTATGTAGAAAATATTTTTTTTTTAATTATTTACTACGACTTTTCTCTCAATAAATTCTTAATTTGCTTTAATTAATATTTAGTAAGATAGTTGTTAGGTATTGGGTGTTTTCAATAGCAGCTTGACAGGTTAATTATTATTATATGATCAGAAATCAGTTTTTTTTTCAGTATTGTAACGTCAATAAAAACTAAAATTACGCTTGTTTGTTAATGCATTAACTAATGTTACAATAATATAAATAAATTATATGGATATTAACTTTTGAATTGAAAAGTGAAAAAGGCATTTCACTAGAGTGAGATGCTGCTTTACGTCTTTCACTCCCAGTGAAGATCAATAGTGAAGCTTTGCTTCAGGTCAGCTTCCCGCGGGATTCCAAGTCCCCTCCTGGCTTTGGTACTCTGAAACTGGCTCAAGAGTGGATGGATAAATAAAAACTTTGGTGGGGTTTGGGGACCACAGAGGGGGTGCGGCACGCTGATCAAATAATAAACTGTGTGCCTGCTCCAGCGGACAGAGGATCAAACAGGGGGTGGTGGTGGTGGTGTAGTTTTTTTTGTGAACTACCTGGACCATCTTTTTCAGAATGATTTACAAAAGGAAGTTTTGGTATAATAATAAATGATACCATCAATAATCCAAAACAAACAAAAACAACAAAATAAGCATTTATTTGGTGTTAATTGGTTTCATAGTGATAGTCTTTAATAAAATAACAGAAAGAAAATAACTAATAAAAAAAGCAGAATTAGGTAATACACCGTGCATGGGAGATCAGAGAAGCACACAGCAAGTAATAATAAAACTCTTTGACTAGAATGTATGTATTTTGACTACTTGTGTCCGGACTGCTTGTGAATTAGTAACTTAGAAAATCAGATATTGAATGAGTTTAATGTAAATACACTCTGTTTATGCCTTGCCAAGAACTGGTGAGAGCACATATCAGGAGATTCATTTAACTTTATTCATCTCAATTCATTTCACTGATTCAGTTGATGTCATTTCCAAAACAGTTAATGCAATTCTTTAAAATTATTTATATATATATATATTATCACATATATGAATTAACTCTAGCATAACAAGCTCTCTGTGTGTGTTTGTGTGTGCGTGCTTCTGTGTGTCATTGTAAAATACGAATTATTCTATTTAAAAAATAAATATTTTATTCATTTTATTTTAATTTAAGACTTACAGCAAATTTAGAAATGTAAATGTAATTCAAAATTAAATTAAAATCAGTTTGTTTAATTAGCCTATAGAGAGAAAGAGGGCGAGAGATAGGCCTACATTTTAAAAAATTGTAAATAAATATTTAAAAGTTAATGTTTTAATGTTTTCATTTCACATTAAAAAATAACTTGATGTAATGCGCGTTGACAATATTTTTGTGTATAATGAAACAACTGAATAATGAATTATAATAAATACTACCACTAGCAACAACATGCAAATTGGGATCTTCTGTCCTAATTGTCTTTTTATTCACTTTAAATTAAAAAGCAATCTAACAACATGAATGTGTCCACAAAATCTTTGATATTTCAGCATAAAACAGTCTCACAGGTCACTATTTTAAAAACATACTAAATTAAATCAAATAAACTTAAAACTGTTTTACTGGACTGAATCTCACAATCAGATGACATAAAATTAAGGAAACTATTGTCATTTACAAAATTTGTGATTCAGTTAGAATCAAACAGCAATTTAGATGTCTTTTTTACGACTGTAACAGCAGCACTGTATGCTAATTTCAGTGTATGTATACATCTCAGATTGTTTTAGTTGCACTGGTTTTCAGTGTCTCTGGTGTGGTACATTCACTTCAGGCTTGTGTCATGGTTACTGCAACATTTCCACTTTCATCAGCTGTGGAAGAAGAAATAAATATGATGAAGAAATATCAAAAATTAAAGTCTAATTCAAAAAAAAAAAAGAAAAAAGGAATAGTTCATCCAAAAATGAATGTTTGCCGAAAATGTTTTTTTTTTTTTCTTTGAAACATGCCGTTTTAACACTTCACAAAATGTTAAATGATTGACTGAATTAATGATGCATTGTCATTACAACACACAATTTATTATGTATTCATTATTTCGTGAACAAGCGATGCAGAATTCCTCTAAATTTGTTCTGATGAAGAAACAAACTCATTTTGAGTGGCCTAAGGGTGAGTACACGTTCAGCAAATGCTTGTTTTTAAGTGAACATTCCTTATGGTGCCAAAATGTTACCTTCATCTGATGCCTCAACAAGTTTAGCTTTCTCCACAGCATCCTGCATCATTTCCACGACAATAACATCTTCTGCAGCCTCTGCTGCACCTGTAGTCTGTAATGATTCCTCCAGGTCTGCTGGTGGTGCTGTGAGATCTTCATATTCTGTTTCTGTTTGCTCATAACACAAACCTTTACATTCTTCCATTTTCTGTCCTACTTCCACTGTTTCTGATGTCACCTCTGCAGCTCCAGAGACAGAGTCATCTTCTGAGAGCATCACCACAGGGCTTGTCGAATCTTCCGATTCCAAAATGTTCTCCGTCTCTGTAACAATGGCCTCGTTGGATGAAGCAAGGCTTTTACCAGGACTGCCAGTGTCAGACTCGACAGGGTCATCTGCCACAACAATAGTTTCTTCTAATGAACGAAGTGAAGCTGGCAGTTCCTCCAGTTCGTTTTCTTCTGCTTTCAGATTCAATCTACCTATCATGGCCTCCTCAGGCACTTCTGCTGGGACCTCTGCTTTAACATCAGCAACCTCCAGCCCATTGAGGGTCTCCATAGAATTGTTTTCCTCAGCCAGTCTCACCGAAGACACCAGGTGCTGGTCACCGACTGAAGCAGCTGCAATCTCTGCTGTAGATCCAGCCAGGATTTTCACAGCGCTCAGTAGGTCAGACATTGGGACAACTGCAACAAGATTAGTTTATTACAGAAATATGTAGGTAAATATGCTATAAATAGCCCCACAGAATCAATGGGCTTTAGTTTAGCATTTTCTATCATTTATCTTTCTTTGATGGCAGAAACATTGAAAGCGAAGCTCATTAGAACTTCATTTTCTATCTGTTTGTAAGACCCTTACACTTTAATTTAAAGGAGATTTATGCCTCAATATCATGTTCCTGATATTTATTTGATATATACAGCAGCACGGGCAGCCGGGTGCCATTTGGTAATGGGCATATATGACTTTGCATGGAAATATCTCACCATTTTCAAAGACAGATTTGAAGGTGGTACCATTAGGAAATCTCCTTAAGCTACCACAAATGACATAAACTCTAAGATTAGTGAGGAAACAACCAACACACATTAGAGAGATTTACTCAGATTAACTGTAAGAGATGCCTAAAGTCATTTTTATCAAGCCAAATGGACTTTAAGAGCAACAATTGGGATGTATTTGCCAGCATAAGGAACTGGGGTTTAATCTGTATTTACAGAAACATGGAAACATTTAAAGCAGATGATCAAAACTAAGTGAAGCATCCTGACTGAAAACAACACAGGAAGGAGCTATTCTAAATGCACACAATATACAGAAATACTAAATGTAATGTACGTTCACGTGGACAATTTGTACTGTACAGTTTGTGACGTAGAGGAATCAATGAAAAGGGCACGGAATTCAGATGAAAAAAATATTTTAAGTACTTTATTTGAGGGATACAAATAATTTTAGTTTTAAAAACTGCAATCAAATGTTGATGAAGTCTAAAAAAAAAAAAAAAAAACAGCTTCGAGATTAAAAGCAAATGGTTCCAGTGCCAGTATTGTGATATGTTAGTGACACCATCATTAAGTTTCCTTATAGTTCAAATTTTGAGAGATGTTTAGGTTAATTATTAAAAAGACACAATGTCTATCCTCAATCCCAATAACTGAGAAATGCACATAGAAAAATGGCAAGTAATTAAAAAAAAACATTGTTTATAAGGCCACAATGGCTTGGAATGCATGTGTATTAAGACAATGTTTTAAATAAATTTAGAAGAATTACATAAAGTATTCATGTTAACCCACTGTTTTTAATCTAAGTATGGGAACGGCTATTTTAAACATTTCCAGTTATTCTGTTTAATGTTGCAAATTAGCATTTATTATATCATTTTGATTAGTTTTAGTTTATTAAAACATTTTATTCTACTTGTTTAATTAAAATAGCTATTAAATGAAGTCTCATACATTCACAGGAAATAGCTTGGAAAAAAAAAAAAAAAAAAAGATTGACCAGGTCTGTGAATTTAAACTTTGCCGGGTTCGATATGAAAAGGTTTTATTAAGACATCATTTAAAGTTTGTCTTGACGGACCTTCTTTTAGTTAAAAATTACAGTTATTGGACTTATATTAAGTGCTTCGACTTTCAGTTTATGCGGTTAACTGTTACAACTCAAAATCAACTAAAAAATAAGAAAAAGGGCATTTGTATTTCAGTGGTACATATCAATAAAATGTTAGGATCTTCTTCTTGCTTATAAACATCATTGTCAATATGAAGTCACTTAAGAAAAACGCCTCCCTGCACACGTATGAGACACTAAATGTTATAATGTGGATACACAGTAACAAGTATTACAGCAGGCACATGCACAGGGGGGTGGAGGAGGAGAGATGAAAAAAAAACTTTCATTTGAATTAAATATTTAAGTGTCAAAACGCAAACTGGAAAAATGAAACCGTTTGTTTGTTTAAATCTTAAACGCTTATTTTCGAATTTCCTCAAGCTCTCCTCCTCCTCACCCGTGGGATTAACACCCTGTGGAGTTCACAATTTCAAAAGGGACACTTCTTTCCATTCAGAGGACACAGTCAATTAGTCAAAAGGAGCACAAAAAAAAGGAATCTCTAACAACTTAATGGAGCGTTCCAAGGTGTGTTGGGAAGAATCACATTTCTAGACAGCTGGAGACTCAGGCTGCTTCCTCAGCAGGAGATGCCTCACCGGTTGTTTCAGCGATAGGAGCAGCAGCTTCAGCAGTGACATCCTCTACAACAGGCGCTGTAGGTTCCTCGGCATCAGCTGCGACTGCTTCTACAATTGTGGTTGCTGCCTCCGCAGGTTCTGGGGTCTGTTCGGCTTCTGCATTGATCTCCTCAGCTGCTGTGGTTTCTTCAACCGCAGCGGCTTCTGCTACCAAGGCTATCTCGGGCACTGCTCCTACAGTACATGGAATACACCAAGCAGGACTTCATGAAAAGGCAGCACGATCCAAAGAAAATCCAAGATCAGGTGTGATTAAAAAGTCAAAGCAGACTTAGGAAATGTGCTCTTATACTAAATAAAGAGGTTTAGCATTAAGCGTTACTAATAGAGGATGATGTACAAATAGATAGCAGAAACCATCCATTCAAATTAGACTTCAAAGAATCGAAGCTCCTAGAGTTAGCATTAGAAATGCATTGTTTATTTATTAATACTTCAGAATTAGTCAGATTTGATGTTAAGAACTTGCATGGATGCTTGATTGGCTCAAAACCATGTAGACCCATCACCAAGTCAACACTGAACAAATAAAAACACCCATAAAGTGTTTATAACTAATGCTTGTGTTCCTTAAAATTAAGACAATCATATGGACCTGGAATGACATTTTGAGTGAATTATTAATTTAATAACAAACAGTTATTACACACAATATCATACATGTTTTACATAAATTACTGTTCAGTTTAAACCTTTCAGATCAGTATGATTTTTTAATACGGTAATATTGTAATATTGTGAAATACTATAATACAAAATGACTTTTTTCTGTTTTAATGCATTTTAAAACATAATTATTGGTGCAGTATAATGTAAAAAACTTTAAAAAGTTTAAGGCGACCAGCTTCAGCAGAATTTTGAGTTCTTAACCTATTTTTGTACGAGAATATTTGCGTTTGTCAACTTTTTATTGTACAAACTGAATAAAAGAAATTGAGTAAACTCGAACTTCTGCTAAAGTTGGTTGTATTAAACTGTTTAATTTCTCTCGACATTTTATTTTTTTTCTTTTAAATTATTATTATTTTTTCTTTTCTTTTTTGTAATATTGACACTTTTAGTAAATTGAATGCATTTCTGCCGAATAAAACGTAGTTGTTTTTCTCCAAAAAAACCCACTTACAACACATTGAAATAGTAGTCGAATTAAAAGTAAAAGCCATTCTGATTATAATATAAAAAAGCACTTTTACCAAGTTTGCAATCAGTTATGCTTACTTGCGCAACTTAGAAAAGGTTTTTCTGTTCTGAGATATGTTATGCATGTTGCTGCAGGCAAAACAAGTAAAAGGGGGCAGACCAATATATGTATAAAAAAGGTTTTGTTATTGAATAATGAGTCACATGCTACAAAGACAGAAGCTAAATTTATACTCACCCTCTTCACCTGATTGGAGAAGAAAAAGTAAGGTTGTTAACAACACGCAACCAAGAGAAGTAAACAAGTGAAAGCTGCTCTAAATGTAGCTATAGCTTAGTGGCTGCTGAGGAACCGCAGAAAGAGGATCAGGCCCGAGGAACTACACTAAAATACACATACTGTACCAGAACAGCGGCAAAACCCGACACCCTGCCTCACGGCAGCCATCAATTTGAAGAATTCAAGAATAGGAACTCTGAATGGGAATCTAATCCCATCTGTCTGTGTAAATTATTTCTGCTTTACTGATGCTGAATGATTAACTGTGATCTTAAACAGCCAAAATGAAAGCAGGTATTCAAAAACAAAATACCAAAATAAAATAAAAGTCAACTTACTTTTAGGTCTGGCCTCGAGTTGAGCAATTCTTTCATTATATCTTGCGCTGTCAGAGTTTATTGTCTTATAGGCCTGAAGGAGGACACAAGTGGGGAAAACAAAGTTCAGATGAGGATAAATTGTTGATTCTAAATAAGAGAAATAAAAATACATACATAAACAAGAGCAGCAGTAAGTGAGCTTCCACCAAGTACCACATAGGCTATGTTTGTGCCGGACACCGGTAGACCAAAGGACATCTGTCGTGCAGGGAATACAGCTAATAAAAGATAAACAGAGACATATATCAGTGTATTCAATTTAACTTTGTAGGTCATATTGCGTGGACAAATTAACAGAATAATTAACAATTTTCACCCAATAACACACATCAATCCAACATTGAAATATGAAAATCTAATACAGAATTTTTTATTATTATCCCTATAAAACCTAATGTTTTATATTTTATACTCAAAAATTGGAGCCTCTAAATTGTCAGCAAAATCAAAACTTTCATGACAAACCGGCCATACAAAATCCATATGCATTCCGTCATCTGATTGATAGTACATCCTTTTCAAGTACATTTACATGTATACATTTTATCCGAATCAACATAAAAAAAAGAGAAATATAACAAGTAGGCTAATTCATTAAAAACAGGCAAATAACAGGCTTGTAACCCAATTTTTAGTCATGAGTTCTCAGATGTCTTTTGAAATATTGTCAAGGATTCCGCATTCCATATAAGGGCGGAGAAATTATTACACCAGCATGGAAGTAAATTCTTTTAATAAAAACGTCCCCCTTTACAGTAGGTTGTAGGACACATGTCGTTTTATGTGAAATCCTACCTTAAACGTAAAAATAACTTTAAAAATAATTGGCAATATTCCAGGATGAACACAGTGCAATTATTGTGTGCATGCATGTTTTTACATTGTAATTATATTTTTAAAATATTTACAAGTTATTACATCTGTAATTAATTTCTGTAACTTTCATTATAGTTACATTGTTGACCCATCCCTTACACTTTAACCCAATAGCAGCAAAAGTGTTTTGCACTACAATATGAGCACAATAAGTACATCATTTTTATCCAAGTACATAGTACTTAGGCCACCTAATATAAATTGTGACCACTAATATGTATGTGCATTTTATCTAGTTGTTATACCTTTATAAAGATTTCAATATTTTACATTCCAAATGTATAATGTGTTCTCCTCCTCATGTATGAGCTTCATATTCTCCTATATCATACTTAATGCGCTATATAAGCATTATGAAATATATATTTTTTAAATTCCATTTCATAATAATTAAATAGTTTTTTTCATAAAAAACTATTATTTCATATGTCAGGCTGGATGAAAACTGATCATCCAGAAAAGAAATGAAAAATCAGCTTTTCAAAATTGTTCCTCAGTTGTAGTAATGTAATTTTCACCACAATGAATAACTGTGCTGCTAATAAAGTTGTATGGCTGGATAAGTTTGATGAGGGGACATGCGACATGCTAAATTAGACGGGACCAGACAAACCTGATACGGCAAGCATGTTTCAGGCTTTTGTGTCTGTGCATACATTTAGGCAAACACACATCCTCTGTGTAGCTGCAGTGAAGCAGCAGAAGGGAACACAATGTCCAACAGTTAAACTGCCCCTCCCACCCTCTCTCTAAAGCAACACTTTATCCCACTGGAGCACATGCACAGGACAAACCATACCGGCATATCACAAAATCTAGTTATTTCCTCTAGACCACAGCGTGAATTTCAGGAACGACTCCAATAGCAAGGTGACTGTCTGCACCAAAGTGGCCTGTGCCTCATTTATACATTTAATCTCATTTACGGTTAAGGTGAACCAGCAGGTGTCCAGGACAGTCCCGTTGTCGGAAAACAGCGATAGTTGCACACGTAAACACTGGCAAAGCATGGAGATGGAAGACATGTCAATGTGCAGAACCCTAGGCAAATTCATGTTGGCAGAGAACCCTGCTTAGGGCCCTCTTTAAATATTTGGGTAGTTTTAGAAAACGCCTGAGCGGAATTTGTGAATACATCAGTTCAATCATGCACAAAACACAAAGTCAGCAGAAAAACTGATCAGCGATCAAAGTCAAATGGGCCAGAAGATCTTCAGATTTTGAAAGGGGCAAGCTTAAAAAGGAAAAAAATTCATGCAACACAAACCGAATGAATCCTTTGACAGGAAATTAACTTTAAACAGATCAAACTCAGCTACTTCCCACAGATGCACTGGAGCGGGGAAGGGTTTACATGTCCCAGATGTCTGTTATGGAAAACTCTGCATTAAAAACAAACTTTAAATTCAGAAAAATGCTGATGTCAAACATTTAAAAAAAAAAATATTAAAACAGAATGAAAAACTCTTGTATAATGTGCCTTGACAAAATGCCACAACATTTGACTTATCGCAACATTTAATTGTAAAACTAGGTTTTAGGCTTATATAAAAATATTACCAATTCCAATAAAATTACCAGTCATAAAACCACAAACACACAGTTGCACAAAACATATAGACAGAATGTCTGAATATTGCATTACATAAAACAAAAGAGGTCTTTCTAGTTTATGACAACAGAGAAAAAAATTACATTTTCTATGTTGTATGCTTACTTTGGGATGAATTTGATAAGCATATCTCAATTGTTACATAACAAACAACAAATCTCAATGTAAAATCGTGACACACCTCCTAAAAGAGTCTAATTAAAATAGTCCAAAAGTGTCCAATTACTTTCTCCCATTTCCACAGTTTTCATTCCATATTCTATTCACTCGCTTTTTATTTTTGGAACATGCACTCTTATTTTAGTTATTTTTGCAACAAAATAGCTATCTTTTAGCTTGCGTAGGCTGGTGAATTTCATATATAAAATCGAAACAGCATTGAATGTTGACTGAATGATTGAAAATGTATTTTTTCTTACCATTGCTGAGAGGAGTGAGTGTTTTGCGCGCAAGAGGCGCAATTCTTTGCCAAGCCGCTCTGCAGAACATCATTTTCCCCTTTGTGCGTTTACTGAAAACTTCAGCTAACAGATTCAGTTGCCACAAGCGTGTCTCTCTCACAGACTGATCCTTTTAAACTCCTTCTGTCACCTCCCTCTGTCACGTCATGCATCATTTAGGCTACACGTGGGCCGTAAACATCTAATTTACAATACTAAAAAAGCTTTAAAACCTAATTAACTGAATAAAACTAAATAGCCTACACTGTTGCCTCTATTGTAGTGTACAAATAAAAAAAATAGAATAAGATGAAGTGGGTTATTTGTTTTCATGAATAAAAAATATATTATAATATGCTATTTTTATGATTATTTCTAAAGATAAAATTAGTGTAAATTTTACTCTAAGTAATAAACAAGAAATATTTATTAGACATGATTAATACTCCAAAAACGCTATTCAGAAAAAAAAAAATCTCTGGACAAAAATAAACATTTGCGTTGGTGCATCTTCAACAGTCCATGTTTTTATTATTATTATTATTGCTATTATTATTATTATTTTAGCAGGGCGATGTAAAAACAAATCATAAGTCACGACTTTTATTTTGAAATGGCTACCGGATGTTCAGAGCTCTTCTGCAGGCTGGAGCGCTTTACGCGGAGACTGCGGGAAAAGCAGCAGGCATGGCGGGGCGCGGGAAAAGAAAACCCAGATCTTTGCCGCAGGTACTTATAAACTTCGTTAGTTCGAGGCTAGCTAGAGTAATATGTTCAATTAAACTAGTACAATGAGTACTTACTGAGAAGTTTAATGCTGTAACGTTAGCTCGTTTGTGAAGGATTGCGGTTCATGTTCGTTTAGCATCCACTGCACTTCTGTTATTTTGTTTGTATTTCAATCTGTATAATCAAAGCTGTTAAATATTATGTCAAAAATCACCATGCAAATCTCTGTTCGTGTCTTCAGTGCTATTTAGCTGCAGGCAGTTACCCAATACGAACCAAAATCAGTACATTTTATCAGGTGCTAACGTTAAAGTCTGTACTTTAACGTTAAAGTCCTTCATCTGACTTTAGTTCATTGTGACGGGTTACAGACATAGTGTTAGTTCATTATTACAGTAATTTCGTTTTAGACAAAAACAGACCAATTTTGCTGCTTATGTTTTAATGAAGAACAAATTATTGTAATCTTTTTGTAACTATTCTCACATGGTCTCACATGTTAAAAGTTACAAACTCAAAAGTTGTGTTTTTTTTTCAATTCTAATGTGTTTTATGTATAATTTTATTGCTGAAATGATTTATTTCTGCTAATGTAATTTATTTAAATGTTGCCTGTTCTAGACAGAAACATCAAACGGGGAGGTTAAAAAAGCAAAAGAAGGGCAGCGGGACGACAAGACCACTGTCACGGGGGAAATAAGAGAAGAAGTGGAAAAATTATACATGCTGCGCATGCCTGAGGATTTTTTCCAGTTTTGGGAATTTTGCAAGCGTCTAAATGCTGACAGTCCACAAGGTATCTGTGTTATGTTAGTTGTTCTTATCCATACCAGCACTATTCACATATGTTTTGCAGTGTTATCATATGCATCTTTAAATAATTAAATGTATTCATAAATATATTACAAATAATTAGCTAAATTTTGAATTGATTCAATGGTGTTTAATCGTTGCTTATGTTTTTGTGTGCTTTACAGATGCTTTAAAGGAAACACTTGGGCTTCAGCTAGTTGGCCCCTTTGATATCCTGTCCAAAAAGCACAAAAGCTCTTCTGCCTCTCAACCCAACTTCCACCTTCACTGGCGTTATTTCTATGATCCTCCAGAGTTTCAGACTATTATACAGGGCAACGTAGACACCCAGCACCACATGGGCTACTTCAGGTGACTGTTTACCTGTTGCAAAAAACTTTCAAGGGTGATTGCATTTGCTATTGTTGGCACATCAAACTGCAGCACACTGGATTATTTTTCCATTGTGGCTAAAATAAGGCATGTCTCCCTGTACAGAGATTTGCCTGATGCTTTGCCTGTGTTCATTGGGGAGAATGAAGCCAAAAAAGGCTGTACCATCACACAGATGGGGGACAACATCTTTGCAGCTGTTCTGTGAGTATCTTCGGTAAATTAGTATAAATTAGATGCTGTGACTAGTTACTCTTTCAGGTTCAAGTTTTCTTTTTCTTAATTTTTAACAATTCTGTTTTCATCTGTAGTTCATTTTAAATGTTTTTTGTTGTGACATGAATGCATTTTTTATTTTAAATATTTTTATTGAATTTAAATGTGGTGTGAAACTTTTTTTTTATATATATATAAATATATATCCTATAATATAAGAAAAATCTATTAATATTCTCTTTGTATAATTCAGGGATGTGATTTTTCCGGATTAATCCGGAATTCCGGATTTTCCGACCTAAAAATGTGACCTATGTGAATCATGC
>JAUMHP010000040.1:11126043-11167897 GCA_032361065.1 Enteromius trimaculatus | reverse complement strand
TATTTAAAAACTAGCCAAGATGCAAGATGTAGATTTTGTTTATCTGGCCTTGTTTTCTCTTATGAATTTCTAACCAATTTTTTCAACATAATTTTGAATCATTTAAAGTGGGCAGGGTTAACCCTATAGGCCTGCTCAAAACTCATTGGTGTCAGACTTTCACAATCCTTCATCACTTGAATTAACATTATAATAATTTAATTTGAAAACAAAGCCACCACAAAATCAGACTTTAGCACCTCTTTAAGATTGTTCTGAGGTTAAATACAGCTTTAAAATCATTTTAATAGCTATATGATACTGTTTTTGAAATCTTTGCATGAAAAATAAAGCATTCACAATAACTGTAACATAAAGCAAAAAAAAAAAAAAGTATGTGTGTCCTAAACTCAGTCAATGCAATTTGGATTAAATCAATCTTGAGTTAGAGTTAGCTAACCCTAACCCTAAATCTATATGTATATGTATATGAAAGTATTCAGATGTATTTAATTACATACTTTTTTTCTCAGTAACTGTAACAGATTGCAGTTGCATTTATTTAGTAATTAAATTATGTAATTCTGTTACATGTAACTAGTTTCTCCCCAACACTGGTTAAATATGACCTATTGTTAAATATATAAATGTATTGTTAAGTTATATAAATGTTATGTAAATGTGATGTAATTATCTCTTATAATATTTTCATAATATAGAGAGGAGTAAAACTGAAAAATGTGGTGCATGTATGTGCTACTGAAATTGAGATTTCTGGCTCAGTCCATTAAAAAAAATGAAAATGGAAACGCAAAATAGACCAAAATGAACTAGTGCTAGGGGAAAAACATACGTTTAAATGCAGTGCCTTGTTTTAATCCACCTGATTGGTGTTTTTATTTTTTGCAGAGGGAGAGTGTAGGATATGGAAATGCATCTCATACGTTAAAATATTTATGAAACACCAATCAGGACTTCCCGCCAGAGTGAAAAATGGATCAATGACAGCTTGAGGACGGGAGAAAAACAGATGGGTAGATGGATTAGGAACAATTTGAAAGATGTGGTGGATGCATTAAGGAACTGGTCCTTGAGAAGTAATGATTGTCTTCTAAAAAGTCACAATTTGAAATGGTTTCCTTGGAAGAATGAGTAAATAAAAGAGACATAGTGCCTCAGTCTTTTGGTTGATTCTTCTGATTAAGTAGAAGTGATGGAAATACTCTACACGCACATATAAAGCCAAATACAACTACAGCTCACCTCATGTACACCTTAGATAGAAAGTGTCCCAAGAATTACGTGTCTGCAAGGGTAATGTCCTATGCATGCTGCATGCTACTTGAAAGGATCTATAAGGAGAGGGCAGACAGAGTGGCTCATCACACACATGCATACACAATAGCCTGCCCTTCCCAGAGAGCTAATTGAGTAGAGTGTGTTTACAGAGGCTTGCTGATGCTCTGATGTGATTGCCGTCCCGTCTGCTGTCTGCATGCTATTATTGATCTGTCCTTTTTTTCTTTCTCTTTCTCTCTCAGTTGCCTTTTCTCTATCCTTCAAGATGCACTTTTTCAAAACTTACCTTCACTTTTTCAAAGGTGATGCTGACGTCATTATTTTGTTTTGTCATAAGCCCATAATTTGAAGTCAAGTGATTTATTATTTATCAGTTGTTTTAGGGAGTGGCTCTTTCCACTACAAAATAGATGTGATGTTTCAGTAACCACTTCACATGGCTGCAAAACATTTCCTTTGGATCCATATCACATTATGGCAGTGTTTTGAACATTTTTGCACTGCATAAATTCTTCACTCTATCCAAGAACCACCTGATTTGGAAAAAAGTGACACAGCTAAACCCAAACCAAACAAACGTGGAAGACTTTAAATCGAATTAGAGTGCATCCAGTTTCATATCTTCCAGTTGCATTCATTTTCACCGCACGTGTCCTTGCTTTCCTCCAGAGTACAAGAGGAATCAAATGAGCTGGGCTAAGAATAAGGCTTCTGGAGTCACCAGGCTTACTACTATTAGATTTCAGTAAAAGTGTTTTCTTTTTTGCAGACACTGTAAGTTCATTTAAGATGATTCAGACACTATAACAGTGAGTGACTGGTTCAACTTGTACTGTTTGCTGTTGGTGAAAGTCATAGTCCATTATGGAGGATGATAGGATGTAGTAGGCTATACAGTAAAGACAGTATTTTCATCTTTGTTGCCACAATTTTGGAAGCGCATTGTTCTGTTCTAAAGAAGGGGGTGTGCCAATACTTTTGTCCATATAGTTAGTGTATATTCGTATATAAGTCTGAACTGGCATTCGGTTGGGGTTTTTGGCTTTCTGCAGACCAGTCAGTTTCTTCTGCACTGACTGAATCTATCATTTCTTTTTCAACCTTGCCTCATACACAGGCATTGTCGTGTTACAATTAGGGGTGAGCCATTATTGACAAAAAATATCTCAACATTTTCTTGGATTTTATCGATAGCGATAATTAGACATTATTTTGCTGAGTGTGTTGTTATTGTGCCAAATTTTAAGGACTACCAGAGACTCCTTTAGTTTTTGATGTTCTTCATATTCTGTGTGAATATGAAGGTCAGAATTCACACAGATAAAAAAAATGTATCTTCTTCAATAAGTCTAAATTGGCTTTTACCTTTAAAATTAGCAATTTAGCCATTTTTCCTGAAAGTGTGCATTATTTCTTGAGTCACACATCTGCATCTGAAGTGGCATTTAGATGTAGCCTATTATTTAATGCAGAACATTTATCCTTCAGTTACAAATGCATTTAAATAATGTTTTGACGTTAAGCATTGAATACTGTTGAAAATATTGAAATTATAAAAAGAAACTTTAAATGTGAGATTATATCCGCCAATAAGAGGCAGCATGTCACTGTTAATGAGTGAGTCATTGCAATTGAACCAAATCATTTAAACGCTTGATTCATTCAGGAGGGAAACACCATGTTCTCCAGAGATGCAAAAGAGTGCTGTGGCTGTGTTTGGAATTATCTTTGTTGTCGAAATAGTGTAATATGTGTCTAAAATAGCAGTATCTAAATTAACTACATTTAAAAACTCTTTTAAAAAAATAGTATTACGTTTGTAATCTTGGTCATTTTGGGGGAAAGAAACAGCACTCTTTCGTGTTGATGGTGATTAACTATATGAAAATATATAAATGTAGACTTTTTCTGTCCCCATATCTTGAATTATATGATAATGCATTTTAATAGACTGAATCATGCAGTGAAAGAACACGCTCTAATTGCAAAGTAGTCTAGAAACTTCACGTAACGTACGTGCAAGTTACTCTGTATGGGGCGTTTTGAATGTTTTTGCAAAATACTCGATAATGTCAAATCGCATATCGTTAAAACTACAATTACGATATTATCGCAGATTGCGTATCACGCAGACCTCTAGTTAGAATAGCTATAAAATTAGTAGCACACAATTCCCTAGAATATTATTATAGGCTTAAACAGTCAGATTTGCACTCATTGAAATTACAATGGTAGTTAAACCTGTTCATTGAAAGGGGGTGTCCCAATACTTTTGTCTATGTATATTATTTTTGTATTGCCACAAAAGAAAACAAATTGTTAGTGGTAGGACATTTTAGGGCATCATCCTCGAAGAGCACAGTGTTGTTTTGAGCAAAGTGAATTCTACAAGGGTGTTGTTCTCTGGAGTCCATTTGCATTTGTCTTTCTCACTCTCTTGTTTCTGTCATGACACTTCTTCCTTCATCTCTCGCCTTTTATGCAGTTTTCTCTCGCTCTTCCTCGGCGAATGCCCTCGTTCTCTCTCTGTGCATCTGTCAGTGTGTCTTTGGGTGTGGTCTCTACTGACATGAACTGAGTCTGTGATCATTGATCTGTTTATTTCTATAGTGACATTTGAAAGCAGAGAGAGCTTACCGCTCAGTGTCTTGCTAATGTGAAGCAAATTCTAATAGTGAGAATTGTGTCCTGTGTCTGGAGGAAGAGGAGCTGTTTCACTGTCAGCTGCATGACACTTACACTTGTGAGTGAGAGAAGGAAAGAAAGACAGGGCACTTCATGTTTACTAGGGGCTGTTAAAATAGGGTGAAAGTAGGTGCTAATGCAGAAGGGACCCACAACAAATCTAGTAGGAGGTTGATGTAGCATCTAAGAAGTATTATCAAGATATACTGGAAGAGATATAAGAGATTCGTTCTGAGAGAAACAGTAAGAAATGTTACATTTAAGCACTTATTGTGATTTTATTAGAAATAATTACCTGTCAAC
Organism: Enteromius trimaculatus; assembly: GCA_032361065.1. Taxonomy (NCBI): domain Eukaryota; kingdom Metazoa; phylum Chordata; class Actinopteri; order Cypriniformes; family Cyprinidae; genus Enteromius; species Enteromius trimaculatus. The sequence goes on along the minus strand of JAUMHP010000040.1, from coordinate 11,163,631 downwards.
TTCTAGACAGCTAATAGGTATCTTGTCAGATTGCATAATACATAAAGGATATTTGTGTGTTGATGTCTCTTGCCTTTTTTTTTTGGAGGCAGCAAAATTTGTTGGCTACATTTTCAGACATTGGGATGTTACCTATATGATGCCAAAAATGCTGTCTAGGCAGTTACCTCACCAAGGGTCAAGAGAGTGCCTGGTTTTTGTAAATGGCTGTGTGTGTCAGTCTTTGAGTCTTTAAAACTAGTATGTGCTTTTAAAAATGGGATTGCATGTAATGGGACTTAGCCAGTAATGTTTTTGCAGTCATTTTACAATAATGTTTTGCTGAAAGCAGACAATATTAAGTGTATAGATAGTATACTGTTTCTTTGTGTTAGCTCTGAAATATATACTATATATAAATATATACACTACTGTTTAAAAGTTTGGGTTTTGTAATATTTTTTTTTATATTTTTGAGAAATAATCACCATTTATCACACCAAAAGTTCACAAATTATTTGATTAAAAAAAGCCTCTTGGTTGCATTTATTTGATCAGAATATTAAAAGTAGTAATATTGTGAAATATTGTTACTGTTTAAACTTACTGTTTTCTATTTTAATATGTTTTTATGTATTCTTTTGATGCCAAAGCTGAATTCCAGCATCATACGGTCTTCAGTATCACATGATCCTTCAGAAATAATTTTTATATGCTGATTTGGTGCTCAAAAATCTTTTTTTTTTTTTTTTTCAGGGTTATTTGAAGAATATAAAGTTCAAAAGAACAGCAGTAAAAATCTTTACTGTCACTTTTGATTCATTTTAACCCATCCTTGCAGATTACATGTTTTCATCTGCAGCATGTTCAGTATTGGAGTTTTAGTGTAAATAATTTTTTTTTTTTTGTTGGTTAGTGGTCATAATAACTACTGGCTATTATCGGCCAAAAATTTCAATATTGCTGCATTTCATGCCTCTACATCAAGTGCATTAGAGTGATGGATCTGTGCACAGAAACAGGATTGAGGGTTGACTGTGAGTGAGCTTTTATGAAAGATCGATGTGTTGACTAATGGCTTAATAACAAACACTGTAAGAGCTTCAAGACAGAATAGGGTTTAGGTGATGTAAGTCAAAAAGTGCAGACTCAGCTAGGACCATACACACTGACTGGCACATCAACACACTCTATACACACGCAAACTCTTATTTTTTTGCCATCGTTCACGTTTAGTGGACATGTTTCTGTGTTACAGTTTAAATATATTATCCCTGTCGTTGATGATTCCACGGAGATCTTTTAAAATTCATGGAATCTTTCCTTTGCACAAAAGGTTATTTGTATTCGAAAGACAGTTTTTTACAGTAAGAAAAAAGGCTTCTTTGGGGAACCAAAATGGTACTTCTATGGCATTGCAAAAAAACCCTTTAGAACCGTTTATTTTTAAGACTCTGTGAAATGACTACTTAGCATTTTCATACATATGTCGTTGTTTTTAGTGCAGGCACCTGACACAGCACAATTTGCCAGTCACAGCAGTTGTGATGGACGAAACAGAACCATCCTGAGTAATGATGTTCAGTAAGTGTAGAGATGATGATAACTTGTATTCCCCTGGGAGCATTGCTCTCTCCACACAGATATCTGAGACCTGGCGCCTCCGCATACACTGCTCATGTTTATCACTGTATTGATCCTGTCCTCTGCTTGTCCATTTGTCAGCATGACAAGACCTTTTCAAGCTCAAATGAACCATATGTCAAACATCTCTTTTGCGGTGTGGTGTTTTAAACATATTTACAGCAGTCTTATCTTTCTCTGTTACTTCATAAGGTCATACGTATGAGGCTGCGAATACAAATGCATAGCAACAACAAAGTACTGGTGACCAATCACAGTTCTCTAGCATCGTGGCAAAAACATTTGTTTTATGTTGAGTAGCACTGAAATAGCTTGTAATCTGGTTGAACGGGTCTAACCTCCAGGTTAAAGAAACTTGTGCTGTCTGTGTAAGTCTGTCTCTGTTTTAGTTACACAGCTCTTGCTCTACTCTGGAGAATATCAGTTGTCATAGAGGATCAATGTTTTATAGATTTTCCCCCCCGTTGCTTCTGAACAGATTCTGCTATTGTTTAGTTTGGTGATCAGTAAACAACATGAGATGCAGTGCTTGGTGGAATGGCACTTCACATGAATAGAGTTGGAAATACGGGTTGCATTTCAGATTTGTTTTGATTTTAAGTTTAAAAACCTATTGAAAATACTAATATTTATAACTCAAGTCGGAGTAGTGTAGATAATATGTAGAGTACTGTGTATTTAATTAAGAATATGTATAAAACGATTTTATAATGATAAAAAATAGTGCATGATTTGGGTGATATTATTTTCTGAAAACAATAAAAGTATAGTAATAAATCATGACAGTATGAAAAGTGTAAAATCTTTTTCTTTTTTTATAACTAAGACAGTTATGCTTTTACCTTAGGTAATGTCCAAATGTTAACATTGTAACACTTCATTATACGGACAATTCTCACTAATAGTTGCTTATTAGCACACCAATTATTAACATATTGGCTGTTTATTAGTATTATAAAGCATGTATTCTGCATGACCTTATTCTTCATCCCTAATCCTACCCAATACCTAAATTTAGCAACTAACTATTTATAAATTGTAAGTTTATAAGTTATAAGTTATATAAGTTATAATCTGTAGTTTGTTTATAGTGAGAATTACAGACTGACCACATATAGTCTGTCCAATAGAAACCATTATTTTATTGTTCTAACTACGAGAGTGAAGTGACATCAATGTTTTCCCCTGTTCTTATCTTACAACACCACAACTATAGTTAAACTACAGTACATTTTCAGAGATCTTAGTGTTCAGTTCTTGTCTTATAGGTGTCTTATCTGAAGGACTCACACAGAGGTATGGATCTCTTACCAAGTGTCCACCAGGTGTCAGTGTGCTGAGGTCTAAATCACTGAGGTGTAGTTACTTTTGCAATCCAAAAGGAGGTGCAGAAGTATTTTGTCCGAGAAAACGCATGTTTTGTAACAGTATGGTGTGATGATGTGCACTGGCATTCCCTCCATTATAAAGACCAAACAAGTATAGTAATACAAGTAAACTTGGACCTTGTGAAAGAAAGCATTTATTTGGAAAGCAGACATGTACTTTAAAAAGTATTTTTGAATTACATCAATACTGTAGTTAGACTATCTTCGAGCTTAAGTGAGATACTGCTAATAGTCTCCTTTTCTTCAAAGCGTCAGCAGTGGAGCATCCTTCAGGTTTAATTGCCTTTCTGACTACAGTAGCTGTGTTCTGGAGCGTACCATTCCCCTCCAGGTGGATTTGTATATGTGGCTTACAGTTGCCCCAGTGTATTTATTCCCAGTGTTCCTGACAGCCTCCACTGTGGTCTTCCCCAAACTCCTCCCCAGCTCAGAGCAGCACGCTATGTGCCTCAGGTGTATCTGTAGACCTGCTGTTTGTGACACAGTTTTTATTAACAGTACCGTGTTTGTTCTCTGACTGAAACACTTTTTAATTGTGTCTCACACATTCGTGAAATACACACACACACACACACACACACTCAATCCTACAGGTAGAATATTACTGGATGCCTCTGCATCTGGACAGACAGGTCCTTCCTCTCTCTCTCTCTCTCTCTCTCTCTCTCTCTTGTCCCTAGTTCACACATGGCAATATATATTCAGATTCAGCAAGTGAGGCTTTTCTCTCTTCAGCCAACCAATAGACTGGAGTAACTCTCTGTAGGGGAAAAAGAAATAACAAACTGCACTGAGGAGGGAATTCACAGCGGTTCAGAGTAGTTTAGTCTGAATTGTGGGAGGAAATTGGCACAGACTGTCCATTATCACCTTATTCAAAGAAGCCATTGGGAAAAGCAGAACAAGGACTCCAACATTTGCTTTACATTAATATGATAAACCATACGGGACTATTTCACATCTGAAGCGATATAGGAGTGCCTGTGCACGGTTTCTGTGGCGGCTGTGGTTTGTCATCATGGCACATGCAGCAGCACACCTGAAAAAAGCACGGGAACTGGAACAACCTCCTGAGATAAAGGCTCTCGTCAAAGCCAGAGAGAGACGCAAGAGACACCGAGAGAGAGCAGAGCGCAAACGCAAGGTATACTCAATTCTTAAAAAAAACTAACTTAAATGTGTCAGCTCAGATACAGCTGACTTGTCACGTGGGTCTATTTTATGTATTCTGTGATTATTTAATGTGAAAGTCTTTGCTGTTATCATTGCAATGTTGAACAAGTGTAATCACGGGCTGCCATAATACTTTTTAAAACAGTTTTTTTTCCGTAAATTCCAACTGTAGCATCTAGTAATCTACTTGTTTTTTTTTTTTTTGTTTTTTTTTTTTTCATATTTTAATCTGTGTTTATATGAATTATGCATTATTGTGCTTTCAGTGTTAGCAGAATTAAAGTAAATGTGATGAGAGTTAATCTCAGTAGCATTTATATGCACACAGAGGGTTTGTGGAGGTCAGATGGTATGATGATGTCATACAAATATTGTAATTCAGTAACCCCAGTCAGAGAACATATAGATGACTTTTAATGCTAAATCAAATTATTATCTAATTTATATAACTTTCCTTTATGATTAATTTTAATATTATTAATCAGTCTTAATTCTCAATTGTGTACAAAAAGTTATCTCCACTTTGACCTGCAGTATATAATAATTAATGCATTTTTTTCTGGTTGCATTTTGTATTTTTGAGCTGCAGATGAGCTTCGGGGATAAATCCTGTAGTCAGCTGTTCCGCACCTGTTTCAGAGCACAGATACTGGAAGAGGCTTAGAAAATAGGATCATCCTGTATGCAGATTTGTCTCTAGAGTGCAAAATCTCATTGGCTGCATATGAGATGACATAACCTTTTGCTATAACTCATGTATGCTTTAGTTTTGCTCTCGCAATCAGCCAAGCACTTCCGAGTTTTGAAAATGTTTACTGGATCAAAGATTAGATTTTTTTTTAATGGCTGATTTATTCATTTTATTTTATTCTGAGTGTACCATATTCAATCTAGTTTAGAAAAAAGAAACAAATCTACAGTCATTCAATCTATTCATTTTAACAGAGTTAAAGGGATGGTTCGCCCAAAATGATTTTTGGTTAATTCCGAAAGCTCTCTGTCCCTTCCATAGACAGCGGGGATACTACCATGAACAAGGTCCAGAAAGATAGCGAGGACATTGTTAAAGGAAACGCAACCATTTTTCCATATTCCATGTTCTTCCCTCAACTGTGTTAGGATTTAGCTTAGCTCCACTCATTCCTTAGGATCCAAACAGGGATGTAACACTTCCATGTTTGCCCTAAACGAGTAAGTATGGTGATACAAAATAAAATGGGACGATTTTCTAAGCGGATAAAAAAAGATAACTATAATGTATGGCGGGATGAGCACTTGGCAGCACTTCGACCTCGGTGCAGTAATATCATCACTCCTGAAACCTCCCTCTCTCCGCTCTCTCTCTCTTTTATTTTGTGTCACTACTTACTCAAGTAACTAGTCATATAACCATCTTTAAATAGGGGAAAATGGGAAGTGTTTGGTGGTTTCTAAATACATCCCTCTTTGGATCCTAAGGATTGAATGGAGCTAAGCTAAATGCTAACATAGAGCAATTAAGTGCATGAACTGAGGTGGGAGTAATATGTATCAACTCGTCTAAATTGAGGAAAAACAGTGTAAAATTAAAAAACGGTGGCGTTTCCTTTAATAATTTCCATGTGACATGTGGTTCAACCATTACTTTTTTTGTGCAAAAAAAAAAAAAATCTTTATTCAACAATTTTTTTCATGAGTAATTAATGAAAAAATACTTTTTCCCTTTCAAATTTGATATTTAAATATAACAATAAACATTCACATAAAATGTTAGATCATACTAAAATCAGGAAATAATTATAATGCAGCCATGGTAAATTATGAGAAATTGCCTACTTCACCTTCAGTCTTGTTCATTCATCAAGTGACAGACGCAATGAACGAATCATTCATGAAATATCTATAATCTCTAAAGAGAGGTTGGAAAGAGCTGAAAAAAGCAACAGTGTTGATGGGAACAGAAGTGTTTGTCTTGTCAGCACAGATGTGTCATAAAACAGTTAATGTGTTTTGACCTGGACCTGCTGCAGTACAACTACTTGACTGGCAGTGTCATCATTACAGTGTTTTTGAAACTAGAAATCTTAGCAGGTTATTATAATTGAGAAACATAAGAAGCTTATAATAATTACATAGAATTAGAGTTTGCATTTGGAAAGTTTTCATGTATAACATAATTGCATGTCAGTAGGACAATTTTTATAATGTTAGTTCCTCAAAAATATCAGTATTATTTTAAATGGGAAGGCCTAGTTATATTTTACAAAAATGGGGACATTTAATGTGTTAAAATGTTTTTCGTTTTGCCTTTATAAAGATTTCTGTTTCTAACTAAAAAAGTTTACTGTATCAGTGTTGATCTGCATATTAGAATGATTTCTGAAGAGTTATGAGACTGGAGTAATGTCTGCTGAAATTGCAGCTTTGCAATAAATAGATTCCGTTTTAAAATATAATAAAGAAGAAAACATTACTTTTAAAAAATAATAGTTAAAGAAGAAAACATTACTTTTAAAAAATAATAGTATATTCAGATTTTACTGTATTTTTCATTAGATAAATGCAAGCACAGTCTACCACAGTGAAATATATTTAAAAATATAAATAGATATGCCTCAAGCTATTTTACATTCTCAGCTACTTGTACATAGAGTTCACTATGCTTTGTTTTACAAGGCTATGATGTGTTCTTTTACCGTTTAAAAACACTTGTCATTATTGCCCATTACCGGGAGTAAAAAATGTAGTAGTTTGGCTAACAGGGGGCATGGCATTGATCAGGGCAGTCAATATTACTGTAGTGGAAGTCAACCAAATGCTGAATCATAGTCTGGTCAATGCAGACTGCCTCGGGACCAGAGATGACCCACAGACAATGATGCATCGATGCCAATTGGTCTGATTCTGTAGCCATCGCTGTTTAATCTCGGTTTCACTCCTCATGGATGATGAACTGGACTCTTGTGGTGTTTTACAAACCAGGGATAGTATGACAACCCAGGGTTTTTGGAAATAACACCCTCTTCCCCAATTGTCCCGGTGGATGCACATTCCTGGCCATCAGGAGGAAAAGGACAGGTTTCCCAGCTGGCTCTTCCCCAGTGTGAATGCCCCTTGTTGGCCCTTACTCTGTCACATTGCTGGTTGGGCCTGAAGGGGTTAAAAATAACCAAGCCCTGAATCCTGGACGGGGCGGATATTCGGCCTGATATAGCAATGGGAGACACGTTTACGGCCGCAGTTGTCGGTCACGAAGCCAGGCGGGAAGAGAGACAAGACCGGAAAAGAAGAGGAGGCAAGAGCCGAGGCGTCTGTGCCAATACGGGACACAGATTCTCACAGAAGACACTGGGCAGGGATCAGAGAGAGCACATAAGAGATGATGTCCGGGACCTGAAGAGAAACATAGACATGAAAAGTTTGGGGGATTTCGCATTAGCTGGATAGATGCTCTGAAGCTGGTAATTGAATGGGCTCCTGGTATCTGAAGACTGAGGATAATGCAAACCCATAAAGCTAAGTGCATGTGAGCGAGAAGCAATCTCTCGGGGAGCGATTTGATGTTCGGTGGTTGCTTATCACTGGAAGAGGCACAGTAAGTGCGGAAACTTGGTTGATGCAAAGGGTAGTGCAGTTTTTTGGCTAAGCTTTGGGTCACTATTTACTATGGGCAATGCGGCAATGTGTAAGGCATGTGGTTCAGGTAAAGGCCTGCGGACCATTGGAAGTGATCCATCTCTGGACCGTTACTACAGTTCTGTGGCAGATATCATGGTAAGACAATCTTAATAATATCTAGGTTCAGTAGAGGATTGTTGAGGTGATTTTGCTGCTGAAATGTCCGGTTGTGTGTTTTTTGGGGGGGGGGGGGGGGGGGGGGGGTTCCTCTTTTTTTTTATTTCTTTTTTTTTCAATCATTCAGATCTTGAGTTAAAGGTACAGTTCGCCCAAAAATTATTTTTTTTTTTTATCATTTACTTAAACTCATATTGTCTCTAACCTGCATGACTTTTTTTTTTATGGAAATGCACTCTTTGAAATAAAGTTTTCAAAGGGAGTGATGGCAGAAGAAGAACGATTCCTAATTAAAACCTTAAATGGTTTTATGATAAACATTTATTTTTCATGGTGTTAACGATCTTAAGATTATATATACATAACTGTATATATATATTGTTGCTAGTAAAGAACCTTTGTTATAGTGTGTGTTTTTTTCTTGTCATAAAGTGAAAATAAAGAGGCCTATGGTTATCAAAACCCTTCAAAAGATCTTTTTTTGTTTCACAAAAAGTTATACAGGTTTAGAACAACATGAGGAATGTTAGTTTTTGGATGAACTATCCCTTTAAGAATGAAAGCTTCCAATAGCCTTCTTAACTAGTTAAACGAGCAATACTTTGTTTAACTAGCATCACCAGAAAGACCATGTTAACTAACTAGCTTCAATTTGCTGGCCAACAGCATGACTATATACACTGACTGATTTGATCAGCATCAAAACAGCACTAACCTACAAAACTGGAGATTTAAGCTGATTAAAGCTGTTTAATACAGTAGGATTTTTATTTTATTTTCAGTGTTTCAAGACTTTAATTTGATTATTTATTAATATTTTATTTTTATAAAATATATTATAATATGTCTTTCCTCAGGAAGGTAACAATGATCACCACTAATTTAAAAGCATTCATTAGCAGTGGTATGACTTTTGTCTCTATGAAAAGTGTAATTGATGAGAACAAGAAGAGAGCAATTTGATCAGCATATGCTGTGTACTTAATTTGAACTTTTTTTTGCTTACATGAGCTCAAATAGTGGAGCATGTGTGAGCGCAACTTCATCAGCAAATGTACAGCGTCTGTTTCCATTGAATAGGTCTTATTCAGATCCCACACGTGTTAAGATGTGACCTTTCGACCTCAGAAGGAGCAGAGGTCATATATCAGACATTTCAGTCAGTGGTCTGTGATGACAAGACACATTAATGCCTCACGTTCCACATGACCTGAGAGCTACTGATCCGTTCATTAGCATCGTAAATACCGCTGCCAGGACTTAGCACCGATGCTCATGTCAGTTTTGTTGTAACCAGATTAAATACCTTCATTCTTGCTTCCATTAAGGAAAATGCTTGACTTTGAAATTTAAATGTCTTAATATTTTCATATCAATACTGTCTATATGTTTTAATACATTTTGTGTATCTTTCAAAAGGTAATTAAAAGGTACTTGTTAGAGTTTATGATCAGAGTTTATGTTGGTATTGCACATGCAGGTTTTATCATCACAGTTGTGACTCTTATGCCAAAGGCTTTAAAAGGGATTGATAGTAGTGCCTCACTTTGTGCCTCACATAGCAAGACTTGCAGCAAGAGACATGCAGATCAATGTGTATGTGTGTGTGTTTGAATACACGTTTTTCACAATGGCATGGGTACAACAGCAAAAACGTGGTTTATAAGGGCACTTCCTGTTTCCATGTGTACCAAATTGCAGTAAGTATTAATTTTTTTATTTTTTTAAAGGGTTAGGAATGGGGTTAGAGGATAGAAAATACAGTTTGTGCAGTATAAAAACCATTATGCTTATTAAGTCCCCATTAACCACAAATACAAGTGTGTGTGTGTGTGTGTTTACTGTCAGCTGCCTTCATTCTGTTTTGCTGTCTATATTTAGCAGAGTCACATTCAGACACAATTCTGATAAAAGGAGATACACCCACTGAAATCACAAACTTCACACACTCACTAAAACTTAAGCACATACCCTAATCTTAAAATTACAAATTTTTGTACTGTTCAAACATTCTTATAACAATCTTGTTTAATAACTTAAAAATATGACACATTATAAAAGTAAAATGAGTTGAACTGACTTTAATAGCTTGAATATTGCTTCATAATTTAATATATGATACTTTATAATATTGTTTTATATCACTACGTTTTAATATTAATGTTTTCCCTATGTTTTGTGTATATAGTCGGACAGTAACACCAGCTTCCTGAGGGCAGCCCGGGCAGGTAACATTGATAAGGTGCTGGAGTTCCTCAAGAGCGGACAGGACATTTCCACATGCAACCAGGTAATTTTTTACATCAAACAGATTTTCAGTGTTGCATGTCTTCTGATGTATTTTCTTCTCATCATATTTAATTTTTTTTTTTCTCAATGCAAATCAAACGAATTCACCAATTGGAGGTTTTTTTGCACACCGTTACATCTCAAGCCATTTAGATTATGTACTTATATGAATTTGCTATAAAATCTGTTGAGTAATACTGAATTTGAAGTCCATGGTTTTCCAGGAAGCGGGTATAGTCATAAACTTCTTTCCAGCTTAAAAGACAGGTTCTGTCAACTCTGTGTTAGCTCCAAACTTTTTAGAGAGTCCTAGTAGATTGTGCTTTGGGAGTGGAGGATAATCCTGATTAGAAATGTGTATGCTTTTTTACTTTGATTTGCTCAATTTTTGGGCACAAACTGCATTGTTATGATGTGTAGAGAGCCATACTGATTCCTGACAAATGCTACATTGCCAACATTATCAGCAAGTCCTCTGCCAAGCAGTTCTTTCTAGTACATCAAAGCCTTTTTACTCATGCGTGTCTCTGGCAGCTGTTCCCACTCCCGACCTTCTGTACCTTCTGCTTAACTAAACCCTGTCACAGCACTGCTGTGTTCAACCATTCCTTACAAACTACCTCTAGCAAAACAATGCACTGATATAGCAGAATATATTGAAGCCATTTGATCTTTAATCTTAAAATTTAAGTATATTAAACTGATCAAATATAAATACAAAAACATAGCTGTTAAATGAAGCATCAAGTAGGCTTTAGAAATATTTTATTTGATATATCATTTATTACACACAAACATTTTGACTACAACAGCCTAACATAAACTATGGGACATAAAAGAAGATAATGAGAGAAACATCACAGTAGTTTTGTTCATAGAGAATAAATTTGTCATCATTAGCCTATAATTTATTTTTTAATTGAATTATACTCTAAATAAGAAACTAAATCCTAAATTCATTTGAACGGCTGATTCATTCAGGAATGAAGTATTCCTCTTTTTCTGAATGGGTCTTTGAATCATTCGTTCACATGATTCGTTCAAAACGCAGACTCATAGAAACTTAATGCCTCTGTGTTGCTCAGAGGTGGGCAGCAGTTCTGCTATGGCTTTAAAGGTAATTATGTTCTCTGCAAATTTGAGCAAAAACATAATATTGTGTTTAAAATATAAAAAAATAGCAAGTTCTTATTTACTGAACTGTTGTATAAAATCACATTTGCAGTTGTGCAAATCAGGACAAAAGTTGCATGTTGATATTGCTCTCACTGCTCGTGTGATATATTTTGCTTATGGTGTAAATATGAGACAAAGAGAAATGAGAGATATGATATATACAGGGGCATTTTTTTGCCTCAACATCGAACTTTACTGCATAATTGCATTCATGAAGTTCTTGCCCTGCGTCATATTTGTCACTCTCAACTCTATGAAATGTACGGTGATATACAGGTCTGGGGCGGGGCCAGTGCATTAACTGCGTTATTTTTTATAACTAATTATTCAAGTTAACACGTTAAACTGTCCTTATATATATATGCACTCAGAAAAAAAGGTATGAAACTGTCAGAGGAGCAGTACCCTTTCAAAACATATTAATATGTCAATATCTGGTACTAATATGCACTTTTAAAATACTAATACATCCTTTAAAGTACTAATAAGTATAATGTATGAGTAAATAATGTACGACGATTTTAGCTTTTAGCTTTTTAGGGTATTGCCCAAGTTACTGCTTTGTACCTTTTTTTCTGCGAGTGTATGATTAAATTGTCTTATGAATATACAGGAGACACCACATGCAAAATACATTCAGAGAGGTTTGGCACAGGCTTAAACTGCAAAATTTTCAACCAATCACCTTCATAGTATTGGTTTTCGTAAGGTGTGCCATATAAATATTATGTAAATACTAAATGTTGTGGTTATCATACTTCAGCCATTGACCTAACATGGGAAAAAGAGAAAAACACTGTTCTAAATGCCTTGATTTTACAGTAACATATGTTTTTTTTTGGTGTCTTTTTATGATGCAGAATGAGTCTGACTACTATGTGTCCAAATGAAATGGTATACTGTATATGCTGATACATAACATATAAATTCCCTCAAAAAGAGTCATCGTGCTGTCCTCTTCACTATTTAGTGATTTAATTGACATAAAATGCAAATAAGGTATAAAATATCAAAATTTAAGTTACAGCTCTAGTCAAAATTTTGAGTTGACAAGGACTAAAATGACATCAGAGACAAATGTCATAGGGTTGCCATGACCCTATTATTACGTAATGGACTGAATTAAACTCTGCTGTGATGTGTAATAGATTTGACCATGACATTATCCATTATGATGTCATCTGGAGTCGCCAGTAATGAGCACGTCAGTACAACAATGGACAGGCATCCCATGCTGTTTTCTCTAAAATCCACTCTTTTAATCCTCGCTGAGTGATATTGCAATATAATCTGCCCATGTTCTATCTGTTTTTTTTTTTCTTCTTTCTACTCTTTCACTGGAATCTCTCTCTCCGGATCTGAAAACTCCTCCAGCTTTCATTATCCAAATAAATGAGATTAGCATTTTGTTAATTCTCTCTGCTTTTAATGACGAGTCTGACTGTTAGCCACACTGTGTTACACAAGAGCTGTCATGATTTACCCATCAAGCACGGAACGAGGTGCATTAGTAAATTAAGACAGGTGGTGATGTTTGTATAAAGGGAATGCTTATTTACAGTTTGAGAAAAAGGGATTAAACGCTTAAATTCCATGTTTAAACGTGTAAGCTTGATTTACTAATAAGTAACTTTTTACATGATATAGTAAAAAATCATATATTTAATAATGACTAAAACATTTTCCGGACAATCCAACTAAAATAGGAAAAAAGCAGTTGCCAAATTTAGCCATAAAAATCTGTGATAATTATTCTTGATAGGATAGGATTTTAAAGCAAGGGATAAAATAAAATACAATTTTATACTATATTATGTTTTAATATATTCAACATTAAATTTCCATAATCTAGTAATCTTTATTTATGTTTTAGGTAATCTTTTTCTGACTTTTTTTAAAGAGTTATACATAACAGTTTTCTATATTAATACATCTCAGAGATCTATAGGAAACATTTCTTGTTCTAGCATTATAAAATTACTTTTACAAAAGTCTACTCTTATGCAGCTTGTGTATTGCTATTGTTTATCATGAGCAAAATGTGGTGTTGTCTTGTTCTGTATTGCATCCTAATATCAAATCTGTCACTGTGCATAGAATGGACTCAATGCGCTCCATCTAGCAGCCAAAGAGGGTCACGTGGAGCTGGTGGAGGAACTTGTGGAGAGGGGTGCGACCGTGGACTCTTCAACCAAGGTTAAACACACATAAACACTGATAAATTGAAGGGAGGGGGATGTGATTCCCAAATGTTGAGAGAGAGACAGTCAATCTGATGGAATGCCAGTCATCCAGCACTGTGTATGATGAGGACAGTTAAACTCTGGTGACTCCTGTCATCTGACACACAGGGCCAAGCAGACACACCCACACAAGCCAGGAACTATAAACACATGACCAGCAATCACACTGAAAGCAAGGAGTTCTACGAGGACAAAAGCTTTGACTTTGTGTTGGGCAGAAATGTGATTGTTTTAGTGCTTTTCGTGTATTTGTTTTATTATGGACTAGATTTGTAAAAGTCCTTTTTTGCCTGATAAGATTTCTGCAGATCAGGTCAAATGTCTCATACAGTTCAAAGTACTCATTTGCAAATAGCTGTTCTTGTTTTATGAGTATACTGTAAGAAAGGTATATACAAATACAACTCGCATGTCACAAATATGGAATTTTCAAAAATTTTTAACAGCTGTTTATCCATTTTTACATTTTTTACAGTTTAAATGTCACTGAATTGAAAAGTCAAAAAAGGTGAAAAGTGAAAAATATATAAAAAGTCCTAAATGTGTGATATTTTGTTATAGATATTCAAATTGTTTTTTTTGGAATTTGTTATGATTCATTAAAGTTAATTTATACTTATTAGTACTTTAAAGCCCACACGTTTTCTTTTTTCTTTTTTTCAGTATCATATCATCCTTTTGTGCTATTAATATTTCACACAAGTAGTATATTCATATGCAACAAGTGCACAATCACAGTGAATAAGTATCTCCCTTCTTCTCCTCTCCAGAAAGGGAACACAGCTTTGCACATTGCTTGTCTGGCTGGGCAGAAAGAAGTTGCGAAGTTGTTGGTGAAAAGAGGTGCAGATGTAAACTCACAATCACAGGTGAGAAAAGCCTGTAAAAATATAATAGTATACCATATTTTTTATATTTAATGTCATTGAATCTGATATGATTTAAATATAATTAAATAAAAAATGATAATGTTAAGCATTATGGTACCTGCTGTTACTACAGAATGGCTTCACTCCACTTTATATGGCTGCTCAAGAGAATCACCTGGATGTTGTGCGATATCTTCTGGAGAATGGTGGAAATCAGAGCATGGCCACAGAGGTTTGTGATTGCGAGGGACGTGTGTGTGTGTGTGTTTCCATTGAGTGCAACATGCCCATATAGTACCTGTGTCTAAAATCTTTTTTTAATTAGACTTTGATAGCTTTTTATTTTTTTGTATATATGATGGCATTGCTCAAACATGCAAGATAAACTGGATGAAAGTACATTTTCAAATAATTTTTAAATGATATTCTAGAAACCCAGCCAGTAGCTTTAGATGGTTTAAAGTGCCCCTGTTATGGGCAATGAAAGGTTCGGTTTGAGTTTTGGGAGTCCCCAACAACAGGTTGACATGCATGCAATGTTAAAAAAACACTTTCATTGTCTTATAACATGCATTTATTTTTACCTTACTTGCTCAGGACTCCCAAACATTCCCTCAGCGTGACTGGTCCGATTGGTCTCATTTTCATTTCATCATGCCTGTAATGCCTGATTAATTTTGAGAGTTTGAGCAGGCAGTGCTGCTTTGTGTACCGCGTTACTGGGGAAAACGCGGCACCTAGTGGCAGAGAATAAATTAGCAATTTTATTCAGACACGAAAAGACCAGCGAGTGGGCGGGCAATATGCTAATGTTTCATGTTGACGTCAACATGAAAAGTCTTTGGATTCGTTTTAAAAATGACTCGTTTTAATGATTCAATGAGTCGACTCTTTCTTTCGAGGGGCAATAACTCTATACACGGTGCACTTTCAGGTTTAAAACTTTTTAGGTTTTCATTCATGCTGCGTTAAACTGCATGACATGTAATTTTCAATAATCCTTAATGGGTACACTTTAAGCTCTTACATGATCACTTAGCTGTTAGTTTGCAGGTTCAAGCTAGTAGGTGGTGGTTCATGTGAAATTCCAACCACTGGACTTAGTTTTGACCAGCATATCGGTCAACCTGTTAATAGTCTTTGCTTTTAAACAAAGAGCTGGTTTCGTTTGTTAATCTGTGCCTGTCTGTGTTTGTAGGATGGCTTCACTCCGCTGGCCATTGCTCTGCAGCAGGGTCATAATCAGGTGGTCTCTCTGCTGCTGGAACATGACACAAAAGGTAAAGTCCGCCTACCTGCTCTCCACATTGCTGCCCGCAAAGATGACACCAAGTCTGCTGCTTTGCTGCTTCAGAACGACCATAATGCTGATGTCCAGTCTAAGGTAAGAAAATCAATAGTAAGAATTGAATGTTTGTAATAAATTCATTTTGCAGATGTTTTGGCTTACAGATGAAAAATGATTTCTCTTTCTAAAATATAACTTTCTCCAGTTAAAAAGTCATCTTGTCTGAATCAAGAGTAGAAATATGGACAGTTCAACAACAGTGAAAACAAATATGTTGATGGATTTTGATGTGTGAGAACAACAATGGATTGACTTTTACTAGACTGAAATTAGACTGGTAAAGTTTTTAGTTTGGACTTTCATTCTGACGGCACCCATTCACGGAAGATGATGCATGTTCAACAAGTGATTTATGCCAAATTTCTCAGAATCTTTTCTGATGAACAAACAAACTCACGGATGGCCTGAGGTTGAGTTAGTGTTTCTCAAATTTTCTAAAATGAGTATTGTGAATGAGCTATCACGTTTAATAGATATTTTCAGTGCTAACTAGCTTGCATTGGCTTTATTTAATCTTCACTGAATTATATTTTTGTTTTTGAAGTTCTTCCTTTTAAGATAAAAATGTTAACATTGTTTTAAAAGCTAAATTAATGAAAATGCTATATTTTCCTCCTCATGTGCGACTCCAGATGATGGTCAACAGGACTACAGAGGTATTAAGACTCTCAGCAGAATCCTGCACCTGCATTCGTCCTGGCTTTTATAAAGCCTAATGTTCTTAACATTGAATCTTTCTTTTGCAGTGCATGGGAAGAGTAGAGTCTTGTCCTTAGATGTCATAGTGCATGACACATAGTTGTTTTTATTTTAGTAGCAGCACCCTATTTCCTCAAGAGGTTTTTGGGTGTTTCTAGCTCAACACGTTTTTATGCTCTTTTTTTTCAATGAACGTTTTGAGCATAAATTAAGTGTGCATTATGTTGTTTATATACCACTTATGATTTTACTAACAGACTAGACAGATATTTAACTCCTAATTGTGCATGTGAGCTCACACTGACACTCTGTGTAGAAGTCTCTCGGTCACATTTTGCTGCATCTTTTTGTTAATTCTTGTTTTTTTAAATTGCACCATGTCTGTCAGAATGGAAAGGTAAGAAAGAATGGCTCCATCAAACGAATAAGTAACACAGACAATGCCAATTTCCTATCTATACTTTCATTTTTAGCAATATGTAGTGAGTAGATGCTGAATAACATTTGTTTGTTCAGAAATTTTGTTCATCATCTTTTTTTCCTTTCATTGTCACTGAGACACTTCTCATCTTTTTCATGAAGCCTCATATGACACAGGAATGTGCTCATATATTATTACACGTACAAATCTGATCTTTCTGTTTATAATTTCATTCAAGTTTTTCTCTACCTTCACTCCAGTGCATGGTGTGGTTGGATCCATTGGTAGCAGATGAGAATCCAGACTTTTTTCTTTCTTTTTTTTTTTTTTAACTTTTCCATTTTTTCTATCTTTTAATTTAGTGCACAAATGTGATGATTCATGGGAATGCTGCATGGTAGATCATGAATGATGGATGTATTAAATCAGTTTGAAAACCAGCGTAGACATTTACCTTCATTCTGTTTCTTCTCTTCTTTGTTCTATCCCTTCTTTAATCCCAATACTACTCCATCCTCTAACAGAGTGGCTTCACTCCTCTGCATATTGCTGCTCACTACGGTAATGTTAATGTGGCCACGCTGCTGCTCAACAGAGGGGCTGCTGTAGACTTCACAGCCAGGGTATGATCTTACACTGCTAAAACCTTAAAAAACCAACTTAAATTGGCTAAATTAATTATGGTTCATACTTTTAATTGTTTGGTAGTTTGTCCTCTAAATTTGGGCTTCTACTTTAAGGTTTTACTCGTCCAACATTATAATCAAAGCCTTTCCCAAGTGGCAAGATATTTTTCATAGCGATTGACAAAACTTTTTCTACTTGGTTTTTTTGTTTAGTTTTTTTTTTATTGGGGGAAGAGGAGAAAAACTGTCTTTTGCTAAAAATGTATTCATGTAAATAAATAAATACAATTCATGATGGTTTACTGATGTCCCCTAGTGGGCTGTGAGCCCCCTGGTTAAAAAAAAACACGACTCAAAATCAATGCTTTCTGTAACAGACTAATATTTAAGCTGTTACTCACCCAAACCTCACATTTGTCATTTATAGTGTAAGCTAGTGGGATATTTTCGATGTGCATGCTTTCTTTTATTTCTCGTACTCTGTTGAAAGTAACTAAATAATCATGTGGTATGATGGATCAATTGTATCAGATTTCATATATATATATATATATATATATTAGTTCAAATTCTGTCATTCACCCTCATATCATTCCAAACGTGTAGAAGTTACTTTCTCATGTTGAGCACAAAAGAAGAGATTTTGGCCAAAAGCAGTTGTTGGCACCCATTGACTTTCATAGTATTTTTTATTATTATTTTTTTTGCCTATTACGGAAGCCAGTGAGGGCCAGCAACTTGCAACACAAAATTTGTGTGGTTTGAGAGTGAGTAAATGATGACAGAATATTTGAAGTGAACTATTCTTTTTAGCGAATGCTTGCAGTTTCTCTTTGCTCTACCTTGACTTTAGAAGACAAGTGTTTGCTGCTTTAATAGTTTGTCACTATTTTGTTAAGGATGAAAATATAATCTGTGCTAACGGATGTACTGTTTTGTTTAGAATGGTATAACCCCTCTTCATGTGGCCTCCAAACGAGGAAATACAAACATGATTGCTCTGCTGTTAGACAGAGGGGCTCAGATTGACGCCAAGACCAGGGTGAGTATCAACAGTACCATCAAAATGCAGTAAAAGCGCCCTCTAGTGCATATACTGCTAACAGCAGTTCGGAGAAACATTTCTTGTACTGTATGTACTCAATAATTGCATTATGGATGCTGTATTCATTTTGAAAATCTTAGCAGCAATAGATGTTTTAGTACATGTGGACATGCATTTAACAAAAACATTCGTTTTTATGATGCATTATTAATTTGTGGTTTCATAAATGTGACCCTGGACAACAAAACCAGTTGTAAGTGTTAATTTTCCGAAATTAACATGTATACATGATCTAAAAGCTGAATAAATAGGCTTCCCGTGGTTGTATGATTTGGATGGATAGGGCAATATTTGACCGAGATACAACTATATGAAAATCTGGAATCTAAGGGTACAGAAAAACCTAAATGCTGAGAAAATCACCTTTAAAGTTTTTCAAATGAAGATCTTATCAATGCATATTACTAATCAAAAATTAGATTTTAATATATTTTCGGTAAGAAATTGACTAAATACCTTCATTAGACATGATCTTTACTTTACTTAAGGATTTTTGGCAAAAAAGAAAAATCAATAATTTTGACCCATACAATGTCTTTTTGGCTATTGCTACAAATATACCCCAGCGACTTAAGACTGGTTTTGTGGTCCAGGGTCACATATGTAGTTTGTCTGTATGTATCTATTCTCTGTTGATCAGGATGGGTTGACACCACTGCACTGTGCAGCCAGAAGTGGACATGACACTGCAGTGGAAATCCTGCTTGAAAAAGAAGCTCCCATACTGGCACGGACCAAGGTACAAACCAAGTGGTTCCGTGTTTGTTTGTAATTTTTGCTATGTGGTCTCATGGCATAAATGTACCATGGTGCACTTTTTAGCGAGACACAAAATACGTACCAACAAGTACATATCATTGCAGTTTCTAAAAGAAATGAATGCTAGAGGCAGAAAATTTGAATGACACGTTGCCTCAACAAATGTGTTTTTTTACCAGTTTTGCATTTGTTAACACTTTCAGGTAGGTTTAGGGTTGGATTTGGTTTAGGGCATATTTCCAACATGATAGAACATTAACTTATAGCAACAGTCCCTGGATATTTCAACTCTGGACCGCCGCAATACATACCTATATCAACATAATAAAACGTGCCAGGGTGAACCTGTGTTTAAGTGCCACTCTGTGGACATTTCTCTTTAAAACGGCTGTGAAATGTGCAGTAAGGTGTGTAAAAACGGTGTTGCAAAGACTTACATATTTTTATAAGACCAGGTTGAATTTTTGTCTCCTATACTCACCAAGCCTGCATTTATTAGAATTTTAATATAAAAATGCATTATACAATAATATTATAAGCTGTTATATTATTTCTTTTTGATCTAAAGCTGATCTGTATTTTTCCTCTCTCTCTGTCTCTGTATTTTAACACACACACACACACACACACACAAAGAATGGCCTGTCGCCGCTGCACATGTCTGCTCAAGGTGATCATGTTGAATGTGTGAAACACCTGCTGCAACACAAGGCACCGGTTGATGATGTCACACTGGACTACCTGACCGCCCTTCATGTTGCCGCCCACTGTGGTCACTACAGAGTCACAAAATTACTGCTGGATAAGAAAGCGAATCCTAATGCCAGAGCGCTGGTGATTCTTGGTCTTTGAATAAAACGAATGTATGCTAGTGTTAATAAGCGTTACTAATACATTTTTTGTGTCTGTCAGAATGGCTTCACGCCTCTGCATATTGCCTGCAAAAAGAACAGAGTGAAAGTCATGGAGCTGTTGGTTAAATATGGAGCCTCGATTCAAGCTATCACTGAGGTAAGAGTCTTAGTTGTCTCTGACATACTAATTGTAATCTTGCATTTTATTTATAATAACAATATTTAAGGTGGCATGCAACGTTTTTGAGTTTATTTCACGTCTAAGAATTAAACTTCATAGAGAATGCAGGGATGTTTAGAGTTCATATAAACAGAACTTTCAGAATCTGGGTTAATTCTGACTAACAAAAATTGTGCATGTAAACTACTTTCTCTTCTTTTTCTATCTAGTCCGGCCTGACCCCAATCCATGTTGCAGCATTTATGGGGCACCTCAATATTGTACTCCTACTGCTACAGAATGGAGCCTCACCTGATGTCTGTAATATTGTGAGTACACAGTCACCATGATTTGACATGATTTGGATCTGCTATTAGAGCATCTGCCTATAAAATGAAAAAAACTATTACTATATGATTCTAGACTTTATAACCATTGCACACATTGTACTTTCATAGCCCACTTTTTAACTTATTTCTGCCATACTGTTTTGCTAACGCTGAGAGTTTTTGATATCATTTGCTGTCCTCAGCGTGGCGAGACGGCATTGCACATGGCTGCAAGGGCAGGACAGATGGAGGTGGTGCGATGTTTGCTAAGGAATGGCGCTTTGGTGGATGCCGTAGCCAGAGTCAGTTGATAAAAGCACTTACTGAATAAAGCGAGAATACAGATATTAATGACTACACACAAAACTTTAAATATACCATCTCTGCATTTCTCTCCCTCTTTCTCTCTTGCATCCAGGAGGACCAGACACCGCTTCACATTGCGTCTCGTCTGGGTCAGACAGAGATTGTGCAGTTGTTACTGCAGCACATGGCTCATCCTGATGCTTCCACCACTAATGGATACACACCTCTGCACATCTCCGCTCGTGAAGGTCAGGTGGAGACGGCTGCAGTGCTGCTGGAGGCTGGAGCATCTCACTCACTCACCACCAAGGTGGGCCTGCAGGGAGATCTGTGAAAGAAAATGATATGGGGTCCTTATTCAAAAATATATTATGATATATTATACAATAAAACTGTTATTTTATACGGAGCCCCAAAGATATGCAGACAAAACTTTATAAATTCTTTACATTTAGGCTACTTTTTTGCCTTTTTAGTTCCCTCATTTTAGCAAAATGGCCATGTTGTGTCCTGCATGTTTTTGTGGTTCAGAGTCACATATATAGTGCAATTATTTGATCAGAAATATACTGTAAAAGTATGATATATTATTAGAATTTAAAATTGCTGCTTAATATCTTTGTTAAAGCTGTGATTTTTTTTCTAGAATATGATGAATTGCTCAAAAGAACAGCATTTATTTGAAATAAATGTAATGTGTGCTTTCTGAATAAAAGTATTAATTCAAAAATATTAAAATATGAAAATGAAAAGTAGAGTATGTATTCATCTATGATCAACTAAAGACAAATATGCATCCCTTAACAGAAAGGCTTTACTCCTCTACATGTTGCTGCTAAATATGGTAGTCTGGATGTGGCAAACCTCCTCCTTCAGCGGAGAGCACTTCTTGATGATGCTGGAAAGGTAAAATTCAAGCTTTAATCACCTACGCATTTAAGTTAATTTTGTAAATATATGTTTACTATTGTCTTTCCGTCTTTGGCTTTCTGAACCAGTACGGTCTCACACCACTGCATGTAGCGGCTCACTATGATAACCAGCAGGTGGCGATGATGCTCTTGGATAAAGGAGCGTCACCTCATGCTACTGCTAAGGTCCATGATTTGACATGATTTCAAGATATCTCTGCATCCAGTCATTAGGATTCGTGTAACCTAAGTGGTTTCTGTTACTCTCTTCCTGTGCAGAATGGCTATACGCCTCTCCACATTGCGGCAAAGAAGAACCAGACACAGATCGCCTCTGCGCTGCTTCAGTATGGAGCAGAGACCATTGCACTGACCAAACAGGGAGTGAGTCCTTTACACCTGGCATCCCAGGAGGGGCACACAGAGATGACCTCCCTGCTGCTGGAGAGGGGTGCACACGTCAATGCCGCCACTAAGGTAAGATCTAGATCAGTCAGCCTACAGTCACAAGTAAACACAACATATTTAAGATGTTTCTTCATCCAAACTTCATCCAAATGTCAGCCAAACCACTTGTATGTAAAATATTTACTTGATGTACCTCCATAAAAACCTGAGTTAATATTTTGACAATTTAATGACACTGTAATGTAAGTTAAAGGTGACAGTAAAAGTAAACAGACTAAATATTAAACCTTTTTTTGGTTTTATTTGTAGCTGTAGACTCTAAAAACTCTTTTTATTTGTGACATTTAAAAAATGTAATGTTTTTACTACTGAAGAATGTCAGAAATGTTAACAATACACATTGAGTTAGCAAATGTACATTAAATGCAACACATGCAGAGATGGAGTTTGCTGCTTTTACTGTGCACTGAGAACTGTGCTATATCATAATTATTGCGTTATCCTGCTAATTTATTAAAATTTTTCATTTGATGTAATGTATTATTCACTCTTCATCAACTGATAAAGCCCCTGTAATCCCTATCTCCAGGAATTCACGATTCCCAGTTTGGAAAACTCTGCCCAAGACCAACACAGATTTATGCAAACAAGAATGCTTATCTCTAGGTCACTTGGAAATAAATTACTATTCAGATCATTAACCGGCTACCAGAACCCATTCTGTTGAATCTTGAATTTGCTCATTTTGATAGGGCCACAATCAAAAAATATTACAATATTGATTTCAACAAGAGACCAATCAAAAAGAAGTATTCCAAAGAGCCATTTATAATGGTGTATGATTTCTTTCTTTTTTTCTTTAGAGTGGCCTTACACCTCTTCACCTCACTGCTCAGGAGGACAGAGTGCAGGCGGCTGAAATACTGGTCAAGCACAATGCAAACGTAGACCAGCAGACCAAAGTAAGCTTGAAATGTTTTTAATTTTTTTAATACCATCGTCTGAATTGATAAAAAAAAAATTCAGTATGTTACACTTCAGCTAATATTTGGTTGTTTCTTTTAGTTGGGCTACACTCCTCTTATTGTTGCATGTCACTATGGAAATGTCAAAATGGTTAATTTCCTTTTGCAAAATGGCGCTAATGTCAATGCAAAAACTAAGGTAAGTGTTTAATATACCTATTATTATAATTTATTATTTAATTATGTGACCGGGTAACTCAATTAATTATTACTTTACAAACTATTTATTTAATAATTTTATAAGTTCAAGCTATGTGACAATGCATTTTGAATTTATGACTGAGAAATATTGCAGATTGTAAATTTGGGCAATTTGTAAACTTGTTATTATGACAATTATTATTCTTGAGATGTTGGAGTTTTTTTTATTTCAGAATGGCTACACACCACTTCACCAAGCTGCTCAGCAGGGAAATACACATATTGTCAATGTCCTGCTGCAGCATGGAGCCAAGCCTAATGCAGTCACTATGGTGAGAAACACACACTTATACTCACAGAAATGATATTATTTCTGTATCTTATTTCGCTGACCTCACTCTGACCTTTCTCTCTCAGAATGGGAACACAGCACTCTCTATTGCTAAACGTCTGGGGTACATTTCAGTGGTGGACACTCTGAAAGTTGTTACAGAAGAAATAATCACAACGACAACCGTATGTATCCATGCCTTTACTTATTAATAATATTTAATTTATCCATAAGCCATACAAGAATATATGTTGAATGTCTTTTTTATTTTAACTATTGTAGACAGTGACAGAGAAACACAAGCTGAATGTTCCAGAGACAATGACTGAAGTTCTGGATGTGTCTGATGAGGAAGGTAAGATAATGTTCTATTGCTGAGTTTAATTTTAAATGAGGATTTCATATATCTGTGTAAAAGCTACTGTGCCTCTGTAGCCCAACATCAGATGGAGGAGGAGCTTTTTACTGAAGCCTCTATGGAGATAGAAGGTATACAGGGTATAGATATAGAGTGAACCGAACTGAAGTTACTAACGTTAATCTTACTGCAGACCAAAAATGTGTTCAGTTCCTTCTGTATCTATTCCAGTGTGTGGTTTGCAATTTGTGTGCTAACTGGAACTGGCATGAAAACTAAACTTTGAAAAACTAACTTTGTTCTCAGTTATTTGTGCTAATATGGGGATTTTCTTTTTCTAATCATACAACTGAGAATGTGATTTCTGTGAGTCACTGAGTATTTTAGTATTAGTAGTACCTACATAATGGGTGAACGGTGCTTGTTATGTTTAATATGTTTTTGGGGTTCTTGTTGGTTAAAATTATTTATTTATTTTAGTTTTTAACAGGATTATATTAAAATCTTTACTGTCATCTTGTCTACAAGACAGATTTTAAGGATGAATGATGTTTGGTCTAAATTTAGAATTTTTTTTTTGTATAGTTTGTATAGAATTTTTTTTATGTATAGTTAGGTGGTGGCAAAATCATTGAGATTGGTAAAAATGACCACCCATAAACCTGTCCCTAAACCTACTCCTCACAGATATCATACATATTGTATGCCACCTTGTAAAATACTGATGAATGGGTTGTTAGATAGCGTTGGTAAAATGAAATTCTGTTGCGGGATTCACTTAAATACTCTCTTTGCATAAATGTTGCATCTAATAGAGAAACTCCTACAAATGCACATGAAATTTTTTTTTTTTTTTTTATCACAAATTTTTAACTCTTTAGTAAATACTACTCCAAAAGTCTCCAAAAGAGGGTTTCAGAATTTAGGCTTTATTGCCAAGGAATTTGTTTTGGTGTCACAGCTTCCATTACACAGAGACAACAACAACACAAAGAATAATAATAAAAAAAACAATAATAAATTTAAATAAATAAAAAGCATGTACAGGTGTGCTATGGACAAAGTAGAAATAGTATAAAAATAATGATTAGGGTGTAGGGTGATAAAATAAACATTGCTTATTGTGCATATTTTTATTGCACAGTTGGAGAACTATTAATTGTTCATGAGGTAGATTGCCTGGGGAAAGAACCTGTCCTTGTGTCTGACTGTCCTGGTATTCGGTGCTTTGTAGCGCCGGCCAGATGGCAAAAGTTTAAAAAAGTCCTAGCTCAGATGTGATTGATTTTCTGAGCCCTTTTCCTCACTCTGGATGTGTACAGTTCTTGAAGGGTGGGCAGGGATTCACCAATAATCCTTTCAGCAGATCGAACTGTCCTCTGTAGTCTTCTGATGTCTGATTTTTTGTAGCTGAGCCAAACCAAACAGTTATAGAAGTACACAGGACAGGCTCAATGACGGCTGAGTAGAACTGTTTCAGCAGCTCCTGTGGCACGTTCAATTTCCTCAGCTGGCAAAGGAAGTATAGCCTCTGCTGGGAGTCAATGTGAGTGTCCCAATTCAGGTCCTGGAAGATGATGGTCCTCAGGAACCTGAATGACTCAACTGCTGCCACAGTGCTGTTCATGATGGTAATTGGCGGAAAGAGCAGGGGGATGCAGGATGTGTCGGAAAGCTCGTGATCCACTGACAGAACATGCTAGGGTCAGAGAGCTGGGTCAGTTTGGTCTGCAGGAGTGTTTGGATGATGGTGTTGAAAGTGGAGCTGAAGTCCACAAATAGGATCCTCACATAAGTCCCTGGTCTGTCCAGATGTTGCAGGATGTAGTGCAGTCCCACATTGACTGCATCATCCACAGACCTGTTTGCATGGTAAGCAAACTGAAGGGAGTCCAGTAAGTCTCCATTGAAATCCTTCAGATAGTCCAACACCAACCTCTCAAGACACTTCATAACCACAGATGTTATTCTGGGTTTCTCTGGGACGGGGATGATGGTGTAGCATTTAAAGCAGGCAGGGACTTCGCACATCTCCAGAGATCTGTTGAAGATCTGTGTAAAGATGGGGGCCAGCTGCTCAGCACAAGTTTTCAGACATGATGTAGTCACACAGTCTGGGCCTGGTGCCTTTCTTCTGTTGTTCTGGCACACATCATCTTGTCTTAACTTAAGTGCTGGTGTGGGGGAGAGGTTTGATGGAGGTGTTGATGGAGGGAATCTATGTTCTGGGCGGGTGTGGGGTGTTAGACTGGGAGTTTCAAATCTACAGTAAATCTCATTCAGGTCGTCAGCAAGCTGTTGATTGGCCTCATTGCTGGGAGATGGTGTCTTGCAGCTAGTGATGGCTTTCAAACCTTTCCCTACTGAAGCTGGGTCGCTGGAAATAAACTGATTTTGATATCTCCTCTTTAATTAGCCACTTTAATCTCCTTATTCAGTGTGTTTCTGGCCTGATTGTACAAGACTCTGCTGTGAACCATGGCTTGTCGTTATTGAATGTTAAATGAGTGCTCACAGAAACTGAGATTTGATGTTACAGTCTCTGTGAGCTTGTCCAGATCGTTGGTGACAGCTTCAAAAACACTCCAGTCAGTGAGGTCTGAACAGGCTTTCTCTTGCAAAAAAGTCCTAAAGCTGCTCTGGGGATGGAGCGATATCCAGTTTTCAATAGTCAAATAGTTTTCAATTGTGGTGTAACAGTGATCCAAAATATCAGCAGTTCATTCCTGGTAAAACTGATTGTGTTTGACAAACAAAAAAACAGGAAAAACCAACAAAAACCATCTTGTTAAGGGTTTGAGCTTGTGCAAGCTGTTAGTAATCTGTTCAAGGAGTAGTTCATTGACAGTGTCAATCAATTAGCCAATGTGTGTATGAGCAGGTGAGGACACAATGACAGGTGATGGAGGGGAGTACCTAAGAGCAGAAGACCTGAGAGAACTTGGTGACGACTCTCTACCTGGACACTACCTGGATGGCATGAGCTACACCCATAACTTAGACCGGTAAAAAAAAATAAACCAATGCAAACAGACAGACAAACCAATATTATTTATATAATATTTATATAAATACAATATTATATATCATTTACAAACAGACAAACCAATATTTAAACATTCCAGACAAGTTAGTTCCTCATAAACAGATTATCACTGTTACGTCATTGTTTGAGCCAGAAGCTTTAAATATTTTTTGCCATTTTGGGGGGAATTTAACTTGCACAAGTATAACAAGTGCACACACATAAAGCTGTTTCGCTGACCTGTTTGCATTTTCCTGTCCCAGGTCCCATGAGACCTCCAGTCATATTGCTTACAGAGGTGAAGGAATGCTGATTGAGGATATGATAACCAGCCACCAGCTTAATAAGGTGAATTATGAACCATCATGCCTCATATGTAAACCTAACATTTGTTGTTAGCCATGCTTTATGAGGCTAAAGTCTAATTGTTAGCATTGTTAAAATCTTAGCTGTTCTAAGTTCACTTTAAACCAAGGGTTCACAGGGCTTGTTGCATTTACATATCAGTTATACCATATAAATAGTCAAAATTCACAACAAAATCTGACATTTTGGAACAATTCTGACATGCAGATGCAGTGACACAATAATATTGTTGTATTGAGGTCACATGTTGTCATTTACAATGGCTTTAAATGCAAGTCACGCAAGTTTGATGATATATTATAGTCTGATTATGTGGTTTGTTAGGTTGCTGCATTCTCTCGAGAACATGAGAAGGACTCATATCGACTGAGCTGGGGTGCTGAACATCTGGATAATGTGGTGCTTACTAGCACTCTTCTGCAGTCAGGGTTCGTAGGTTTCACACACGCACACGCACTGGACTCCCACTGTCATACATGCAAGTAGTCAAATCTGGCATTGCTTCAGATGCCGCTATTGTGGATCATGAATGATAGCTGCTCAATTTCCTCTCATTGTTCGTTTGTTCTTTCTTTCTGATTTACTGTCTTTCTTTCTTTCTTTCTCATTTATTACACTCACGTCATCTCTTTAAATCACTCAGCCTCTCTCTGCTGCCCGTGATTGTTTCTTTTGTTCTGCTTTTAGCCGATCCACCCCATGCCTTGACAATGACAACAGCAGGTGATTCTCCACTTCTCTTCCTTGTGCCCTTTTTGCTTCCTCACTTCATCTACCTTTCTTTCATTATTGCATGTAACAACTGACTGCTTTGAGATATTCAAATAAGCCTTTTTGTGCCTGTTAAAATTTTAATAAGCATGTTTTGATGAACACAGTGAGTCATGTCTCAGTATTCATGGAGATCCCCATGAATTCAGTATATTTCACATGGGTGGTATGAAACAGGACATATTGTGTTTCTCAACTACTATGGTATTTTCCTCAGTACATCTTGAACATGTTCAACGGTTATCATTCTGTATTGTCTAATTGGTCCAATGACTTATTTGTAGATTATTTTGGAGACTTTCTCCATTAAATTCATGAACAATATAACTTAAAGCAACGCTTAAAACATATTATACTGTTTAATAGTTTGAGGTCGCTGTGATTTTTTTTTTCATATGCAAGAATGCATTAAATTGATCTAAAATTATTGCTGCATTGTAAAAGTACTGTTAATTCAATCCAATAAAGAAAAGAATCATGGTTTCCAAATAAATATTATTTATCTTATGATAAAGAAATAAATATTATCTCATGATAATAATACTTATTATTATCATGAGACACTGAAGCCTGCAGTGATGTATTCTGAAAATTCAGCGTTACATCACTGAAACAAAATACACTTTAAACTTATTAGAACAGAAATTGGTATTTACATTTTTAACAATTTTTAAAAAATATTTAAAGCAAAATCTTACCACCCTCAAACTTTTGGAACAGTAGTACATCAGTGAGTCTAATTTTACACATAATGGCACAGTTTGAATATAAAAACGATGTTCAAGGTTTGACAGAAGTGACTTCTATTGATCACAGAAGAAAGCTGTTGGAACTCCAAACGTTTCTGGAAAAGTGTGTAATTTCAAATGGTGCCAAAGAGAATTGCTAAATAAATAATTGTTTACAAACATATAGAAGCCCACAGAGCCTACAAAGTTTAGAAAAATTGACAGAGAAATAATATTGGATGGCCTACGTGGCTTCTGTGAGTTTATAAACAATAGCGCCATGCATTTATTGTAGTATTTCATTTCTAGATATTGAAGATATTGAACATTGTGTTGTGTGTTTCACTATTACATGCTGTTCTATACAAACAGCTTCCTGGTCAGTTTCATGGTGGATGCCCGTGGTGGAGCCATGCGTGGCTGTCGTCACAATGGACTACGCATTATTGTGCCTCCAAGAAAGTGCTCAGCACCTACACGGGTCACATGTCGTCTGGTGAAGAGGCACAGGCTGGCTTCTATGCCCCCTATGGTGGAGGGAGAGGGGCTCGCAGGCAAGCTCATCGAAGTTGGACCCACCGGAGCCCAGTTTCTTGGGTAGGGGAGTGTCTAAGGCGATCTAAAATTAAAAATCTATGCTGTATCACCATGAACATTTTTGTCTATCTTTGTTTGTGTGTGATGCAGTTATATGTTCTATATTTTGTCTCGTCTTGACTGACAAAAGTAGCGCAAAATGTCAACATGTTTGACGTGTCCTAACCAGGCACAATCTCAGCTAGTCAAATGATGTTTATTTTGTAATTCTTGGACCAATGAGATTTAGTGGATAGATTTTAGTTTTGATTTTGGGGTTACTCCACACTAAAATGTAAATTTTGTAAAGTCTGGCAAAGCTGCCGTTTTAGAGCATTTCTGTTCCCAAAAAAGTGGGAACCAATGAGAAACGAGCTCCCCCACCCCCGGCACGACTGAGGCGGGTGTAACGCGATGACGCAGCAGTTCTGGGATTCTCAATTGCTTGCTAAACTCTTCGAAAATCAGCTGACACAGAAAAGCGTACGCTGTTTGCATCCAGTGGATACTTTCCAAAAATGGTGCTCAGTGACACGTTTAAAATATCTTAAATTGTGTTCCGAGGATAAACAAAAGCTTTTACGGGTTTGAAACAACTTGGGGGTAAGTGATTAATGACAAAATGATCATTTTGGCGTGGAGTAACCATTTTAAGTTTTAGTATGTTTGTTTATTAATTAATGAAACAATTTTAGGTAGGTTTTAATAGTTTTAGTTAGCAATAACAAGACTGCTGTGAAAGACACTGCAGAAATAGAAACCAAGCGATGAACTAAATGCCGCAGCACATTTGGTTAGGACAAAAACTCATAGATGAGCTTTTAGTGTTTGTCTCACCTGGTTAGGACACTTATTCAGTAAATCAGGTTCACAGTGTGCCTTGTTTTTTTTACATCTTTTTTTAATGGCTGCGATCGGAACAGTAAACTCCACCTCCCAACAGCCCCTCCTCCTCTTAATGAGGGCGAAAGTCTTGTCAGCAGAATTCTGCAGCTGGGTCCACCCGGCACCAAATTCCTCGGGTAGGAGAGATCCTAATGCCAAATATCCAATGGAGACTGGTCACGTATCCCCCCCTAATTTTTTTTAAATACACCTCCATCTGTATTTTATAATTTTTTGTTTTTATCATTCCAAAATAGAGGATTTCCATTAATTTACCTTTTTACCCCCCTTGTTGACTTTTAAATATCTTTAATTTTTTATTAATTTTTTTATTTATGTATTATCTTGTATTGGTCATTGCTCTGTGTATGCTGTATATGGCATTACCCATGGTTTTGTTCCTACATTGCTGCATGCTACATTTACCTGTGTTTATGTCTTCCACAGATGCGATATCTGTTTTTCACCATCCTCATTTTGGCAAGTCCAAAGCCCGTACATTTGGCTGAAATAACACCTCTTATTTTTTTAGGCCTGTTATAGTGGAGATTCCGCACTTTGCTGCATTGCGTGGGACAGAAAGGGAGTTGGTGATTCTGCGCAGTGAAACAGGAGAGAGCTGGAGAGAACATCACTGTGAGCATACAGAAGAAGAGCTGAATCAGATACTCAATGGCATGGACGAGGGTGAGTGTGTTTGTTGTAACACACCTTAAAGGATTAGTTAACCCAAAAATGAAAATTCTTTGATCATTTACTTACCGTCGAGTAGATCCAAATCTGAATGAATTGTTTTGATCTAACGAACACAAAGTTTTTGACGATTTGTTTGGTTTGGTACAGAAGGATAGCATTTTTTAAAAGACTTTGGTAATTTGGAACAACTGAATTTATCATTTTCACATTAGAACTGGACCCTCCTGAGGAGCTGGAGAAAAAGCGAATCTGCCGCATCATCACACGGGATTTCCCACAATACTTTGCAGTGGTGTCCCGCATTAAGCAGGACAGTCATCTGATCGGCCCGGAGGGTGGAGTGTTAAGCAGCACACTTGTTCCACAGGTCCAGGCTGTGTTCCCAGAGGGAGCATTGACTAAACGGATACGCGTTGGTCTACAGGTAATTCACTATGCAATGCAATCTTAATCATTGATGTTTAAAGTGATCCTATGCGTTAGGAAAGGTACATATCCCAAACAACAGGCTGACATGCATGCAAAGTCAAAAACGTTTTTTTATAATATGCATTTATTTTTACCTTATTTGTTCAACGACTCCAAAGTGTTTCATTCAGTGATTAATTTTTCCAAACCCTCCGGTGATTGTTGGATTTACATTTTTTCAAATTACGTTTTCAATCAAACCAATGCAAAAAGACCAACAAGTGGTTGGGCAGTATGCTAATGTTTAATTATTTTTTTTTTACATCAACATGAAACAGCATGAAACAACTTCTTTTAAAAACGACTAATTTCAGTGATTCAGAGTCGACTCTTTCTTTTGAGAAACAATATCTTTATACACAATTTTAAACTTTGCCGGATGTTTTCATTCACTTACATACACACTGCATGAAAGCTCATTTAAAAAAAATCCATAATAGGGGCACCATAAAGAATGCATAACAGTTAATTTATTTTAAGGTGTCCTTTTTACATTGTAATTATACATTTATTTACAATTATTTAGTATTAATTAACAACATGTTCTTACCATAGGGTTAAGTTTGAATACTTTTGTGCTAGTACTATAATAAGTCCATGTAACACTTAGGTGTTTTTGCTTTTTATTTTGTGTTAGACAGTTTTCTCACAAACAGTG
Source organism: Enteromius trimaculatus (assembly GCA_032361065.1). Taxonomy (NCBI): domain Eukaryota; kingdom Metazoa; phylum Chordata; class Actinopteri; order Cypriniformes; family Cyprinidae; genus Enteromius; species Enteromius trimaculatus. Next base: position 11,131,142 of record JAUMHP010000040.1, on the reverse strand, counting down.
CTGAGGGCAACACTGTACCATTTTTATGATTTTTTTTGTCACTTAAGATCAATAGCATATAACAGATTTTAGTAACTTCTTTGTGTCATTAAGTCTTATTTTAGGGTTCATATTAAAATTATGACTCTGTAGAAAAAGATTAATATTTTTTTAAAATGATTATTATTTTAGATATTGCCTTCTGTAAAATATTTAATTAGCAAATTTATTACCCTTAAAAGGAGGGGATGAAATAAAAAAAGCCCATCCTGCCACTTACATCTAAATCTCATCTTTTATTAGGCCCAGCCCATCAGTGAGAATCTGGTAAGGAAAATCCTGGGTAATAAGGCTACATTTAGCCCTATTGTTACTTTGGAGCCCAGAAGACGCAAGTTTCACAAGCCTATCACCATGACTATCCCTGTCCCTAAAAGCCCAACCAGTGACGGGACAAACAGTACCCCCACTCTACGACTATTATGTAGCATTACTGGTATGTGAGAATAGAGTAAAGCACATATTTTGCAAGTAAGTGCCTTTAATAAGGTGCAAACGGTCCTAATAATTTTTTTTTCTAGGTGGGACAACTCCAGCACAATGGGAGGACATAACTGGATCCACACCGCTAACATTCATCAACCAGTGTGTTTCATTTACCACTAATGTGTCGGCAAGGTGAGCTCAGATGCAGTGACAAATGTTTGTTGCTCCCATGATAAATCGTTAAACATGTGTTTTTCCTGCCAGGTTCTGGCTTATAGATTGCCGTCAGATCCAGGAGTCTGTGAACTTCTCCAGTCAGCTGTATCGTGAGATCATCTGTGTTCCCTATATGGCCAAGTTTGTCATTTTTGCCAAGACATTGGACCCTATAGAAGCACGACTCCGCTGCTTCTGTATGACAGATGATAAGATGGATAAAACTCTGGAGCAGCAGGAGAACTTCACTGAAGTGGCTCGTAGTCGAGATGTAGAGGTAAGTGTGGTTTAGCTATTTTTGCTAGTGCATTTAAGATTAACCTTTCTACATGGTGCTATATTTGTCCTTACAGGTGCTAGAAGGAAAGCCAATCTTTGCAGACTGCTTTGGAAATTTGGTCCCATTGACCAAAAGTGGACAGCATCATGTTTTCAGCTTCTACGCCTTTAAGGAAAACCGACTTTCTCTCTTTATCAAAGTAAGTTTTAATTGGTTGCATGTACATATTATATTAAAGTTGGCACAAAAAACACTGAATTACAGATTTAAACATTTTACAGTATGCCACTGTTAGATTTCTCTGTCGTTGGTTGATTTAATGGCTCGCCATATGTATTAGATTTCTCTAATACATAAAATAAGTAAGCTTGATCAAAGTCCAGGGGGAAAGAGTTTTATTCAGAAAGTAGTGTAGCAGAGCAGTCTTCTGTATCTTAACCCAGAGTGAGACCAGTGTGAGCAGACCTTATACCCTGACATCAAAGGCCATTTGGTTCACACCTTTACAAACAATAGACAGATGCTACCAAGACCACCTATTGGAGGTCTTACCATAGGTATGTTGATTCAGTCTGGAGAATACAGATGTCAATTCCGTCTAGGGAATTTACATAATCTTTCACCACAATGTTCCCTACTAGTTTATCTGTAAAGCCACAGTATTGTGTAATTGTCAGTTGGTGGTGAGCAAAGATACAGATTGGTTGTTTTCCACAGATTCGTGACAGCACTCAAGATCCATGTGGCAGGTTGTCTTTTACAAAAGAACCAAGAACATATCGCAGTCTAAATCACAATGCAATATGCAACCTGAACATATGCCTTCCTGTTTACTCTAAGGTAAGAGAAACACTTTCATAATGATATTATCTCACAACCACATATACTGTACATATGCATATACACCGCAAAAAAAACTTTTAATTAAAATATATTTAGTTTAGCTAAATTTAATCTGACAGTTTATTTTTTTTACTCTTACTTTTTAAGGAATCTGATTCTGACCAAGATGCAGATGAGGAGGTAAATACCAATTTTACACCTTAAAACTTAAATAAATAATTTTGTAAATAATTATGTCTTTGCAAAAGAGATCATGGATTGTTTGTAATATCCATTTGACTGACTCTCTGTTTCAATCTAATTTCTTTATAGAGTGAGAAGACACAAGAGCAATGTAAGCAATTTTCAAGTTTAAAAATATATATAAAATATACACAGCTTTTTCTCCCACTCTTTTTAAACCCCTTAACTCCTGTAACTGTAAGTTACAGATGTAAGAGTACATTGTTAAAATATTTAGCATATTTATAAAAGATTTTAAGAATAATCATATTTGCGGATCCCTGATTGCTATGCTATGGCTGAAAAACATCCCTTCCTCCATTTTTATTTTTATGGTCTGCTGTTCTCATAAAACATAACATCCAATTCTATTCTCTCACAACGGTATCTTGCTTCTGGCATGATGGTTTCTAAAATGCTTAGTGTGTTACATGCCAAAAGAGATACTGGAAAACCAACCATTCTTCCTAAAATCAAAATCTTACTGACCGGCACACATTATTTTGCCTGTAATGAAATCACTTAATTTGCTTGCCACAAATGTCACCTTTGCATGGATCATTTCCTTTGCATGGAAATAACTTGACTTACACATATTATATTATTGTATATGTATGTGTGTGAGTGTGTCTGCTTGAATGTGAGGATATCTTTTTTTGAAATATGCATAATTTGTGACTTTTTTTTTTATCCCTATCACTCACATTTTGTTTCCTTTGTTCACTTGTGTTTATGGTTTTCCTACATTCTTATCATTTATTTATAACAAATTCCCATATGTTAAACAACTCCATGTTTGACTCAAAGATCTGCATATCTAAAAAGCCATAGCATTTAATAATTTGAAAGTGTTTTATGGGAAAAGCCTCTGATTGTGTCTCAGTGTTGCATAAGGGCATTGTTTTAAAATGCTGTCTGTGTTTGTGTTGACATGAGCTCTTCATGTCGAGAACAATCTTGAGATGCCTCATTGGTACAGCTCCACTCTGTGTTATGATTACTTTCCTCATTTGTTCTTTGTGCACAGGTTTCTGTATTACTTATCCTTTGTTTTTCTTTATACTTTCCCTCTTGTGTAAGTGTATGAGTGGATACTTGAATCAATACAACATGTTTAAGCAAGTTATTTCCTGCCCATTTCCTGCCCTCACTTTGTAATTCTCTTTTGCTTTGCTTAACTGCTCCCAAGCCTTCCCAAAACCTTTGGATCCAAATCTAGATAAACCTAGCAATGTTCTTCATTCTGTCAAATAGTTTTCTCATCATCTGAACTGAAGACAGTTTGTATTGCTGCTGCCCTGACTAGTTTTCCAATGTCTTTTATCCTCTTCATTTCCCCTTTGTTCTTTGCAAACTATTTGTGCTGTTCAAATGGAAGATTATGATGGATCTGAGTCAACAGAGCTTTCCATGCTGCACATCATACATGATCCTGCCACACTCGCAAGTCCAGACCTACTTTCAGAGGTTTCTGAAATGAAGCAGGACCTGATTAAAGTGTCAGTCCTCTTGACCTCTGACAAGTTGGAAAAACCGTCCTCCTCTGGTGCCGGAGAGCGATCAGACAAGGCTGGTGATGAAGAAGTGGATGAGGCATTTGAAATTGTTGAAAAAGTGAAAGAGGACTTAGAAAAGGTAGAAGAGATTCTTCGTGACAGAACAATGGATGATACAAAGAGGGAATGTGCTATTGGGAGATCTGTAACCATTAATGATGAGGAGGAGTGGGTACTTCTCAGTGAGACAGATGTTGAGGAATCCAAAAGCAAAAACATCTCTGAAGTCCAAGAGGCACTCATTCAGGAAGTTCAAATCACAAGAGACACTATATCCAGTTCTCCTCCTAAGAGGGATATTTCAGGTATAATTTCATATCTCAGCAGTGACTTAGAACAGTGTCTGCAGGAAATGCCTGTACCATCTAATTATTTACAAGATGCAGGTATTGTCCAAGAAAGCTTTAAAGAGGTTGTTTTGACACGTGGTAAACACCGTCCAGCAGAAATCAAAAAGCCGGCAAGGAAAAAGCGTAAAGAGAGGGAGTTTGCAAGCGGTAGTTCAGAGGATGACTTGGAAAGGATGAGTAGGAGTCAATCTGAGGAGTCTCTTGACGAAGGTGCAGTTATCAGTGGATCTGAACCTGTATTTGGACCTGTTCCTGTGTCTCCTAGAGTTGTAGAAACGCCAATTGGATCCATTAAGGATAAGGTTAAGGCACTGCAGAAGAAGGTTGAAGAAGAGAATGAGTTGGACAGTCAAAAGTGGAAATCCCAAAAGGTTAGTACTTCCCAGAGGAAGCCATATGTCACAGAGAAAGAAAAATCAGACAAGCTTCCTCCAAAATCTCCCAGATCCCCAAAGTCACAGACAGAACGGCTAGAGGAAACTATGTCTGTAAGCGAGCTGATGAAGGCTTTTCAGACTGGCCTGGATCCATCAAAAAGCAAGTCTGGACTTTTTGAACATAAAGCAATTACGACTGTAATTCCTGGAGTGGCACATTCTGATGTGATACAAGTTCCCCCAACATATGATAGCCAAATGACAGTAACAACTCAATGTTTACAAGCCTCTGAAGCACGTTCTGATGCGATGCAGGTTCCTCAAACATACGATAGCCAAATGACAGCAACAACTCAACGTTTTCAAGAAAGCGTTGTTACATCTACACCCTCTGAAGCAAGTTCTGATGCGATGCAGGTTTCACCAACATACAATAGCCAACTGACAGCAACAACTCAACCTTTGAAAGAAAGTGCAATTACATCTACACCCTCTGAAGCACGTTCTGATGTGATGCAGGTTTTACCAACATACGATAGCCAAATGACAGCAACACCTCAACTCTTGCAAGAAAGCGCTATTACATCTACACCCTCTGAAGCAAGTTCTGATGCGATGCAGGTTCCTCAAACTTACGATAGCCAAGTGACAGCAACAACTCAACTTTTGCAAGAAAGCGCAGTTACATCTACACCCTCTGAATCAAGTTCTGATGTGATGCAGGTTCCTCAAACATACGATAGCCAAATGACAGCAACAACTCAACTCTTGCAAGAAAGCGCTATTACAT
>JAUMHP010000040.1:11102434-11125943 GCA_032361065.1 Enteromius trimaculatus | reverse complement strand
AAACATACGATAGCCAAATGACAGCAACAACTCAACTCTTGCAAGAAAGCGCTATTACATCTACACCCTCTGAAGCACGTTCTGATGCGATGCAGGTTTCACCAACATATGATAGCCAAATGACAGCAACAACTCAACTTTTGCAAGAAAACGCAATTACATCTACACCCTCTGAAGCAAGGTCTGATGTGATGCAGGTTTCACCAACATACGAGAGTCAAATTACAGCAACAACTCAACTTTTGAAAAAAAGCGTAATAACATCTACACCCTCTGAAGCAAGGTCTGATGTGATGCAGGTTCCTCAAACATACGATAGCCAAATGACAGAAACATCTCAACTTTTTCATGAAAGCGCAATTGCATCTACACCCTCTGAAGCAAGTTCTGATGCGATGCAGGTTCCTCAAACATATGATAGCCAAAAGACAGCAACAACTCAACTTTTGCAAGAAAGCGCAATTACATCTACACCCTCTGAAGCAAGTTCTGATGTGATGCAGGTTTCTCCAACATATGATAGCCAAATGCCAGAAATAACTCAACATTTGCTAGAAAGAGCAATCACACTTGTAACCTCTGAAATGCCAAGTCTTGATGTGTTACAGAAGCCCTCAACATATGATAGCCAAATGACAGCAACAAATCAATGTTTACAAGACAGAACAATTACAACTGGACACTCTGAAGCAAGTTCTGATGTGATGCAATTTCCTCCAACAAATGATAGCCAAATTACAGGATCAACCCAGTATTTACAAGAGAATATTGTTGTAGAAAACAAGACCCTTCAAGAATCATCTTATATTGACCAAAACACAATTCAGCATAAACCAATGATCAATGATGGTGAAGCAGAACATGAAAAACCACTGACGGTCATCCAAATCGAAGGTGATCAAGCTGTAACTTCCAACATTGTCTTTAACTTTGGAGATAAAGGCTCTCCAGAAGACCGGCACTGTAAACATAAAGCAGACCAAAATAGAAAACCATCTCAGGAACTAGAAACTGATGAACAACAAATATGTTCTGAACTGTTAAGTAACGAAGACCCACGGCTGATACATGAGAGAATGTATTATGAAAATAACATCTACCAGAACAGGAGATTGTCTGTGGAACCTCAGATCAGCCCAGACAGAAAACCATCAGAGGATTTCAGTGCAGATATTAAGGCAGAACTTGAGGAAAATCCTGAATATCTGCTCTTTAGGCGAACTTCAGGGCAAGCAAGTAAACATTATTTAATGTGTAGTGATAGGCTTTCTTTGGAGGATGAGGAGCAGGTACATCAAGCAGCAGTAAATCTAAGTAAACCAAACATAATCACTGCATTTGCTACTGCAATGGTACAAGGTGAGCCCTTACATCAAAGTGAAATACATGTTGGAGCATTGGAAGAAAGTCCTGATAGTGACAAACATGAGGCCTTGGCAGATTCTCCTTGCCATAGTATAGGGACAAGGACTCCTCACTCCAGTACAGGTGACAGTGAGAAACATGAGGGACTTGCTGAAACCCCTCAAAATAGTCCCGAAGTCATTTTGTCTTCCAGTACAGCTAGTAAAGAAACAGAAGACAGAAATCCAGGGGATCAGGAGACAGCTCACCAAATGAGTTTGACATCACATGAAAGAGAGGACAGTGACAACATTGAATTCTGTTCTGTAACCTCCATAGAAAGGAGCACTGTAGCAACTTATAATTCTAAGATTGAATCGTCTTTTCCATCTACCAATATTGAGTCACTGTCCTCCGCTAATTCAAAGACAATAGTTCAAAATAGAACTCAAGTTATGAAATCAGAGAGTGAAATATCAGCACATGATCTGAAAAGTGATTTAACCTGTAAGGATAGCATAGAGCTGATAAAATCGGATGTAATTACTGAGCCTAAGATACCACAACATGGCCATCATAGTCAAGATGCAGCAGAGAGACCTTCTAGTTTGGATTCTCTGCAGCCTGCAACCATGAGTGATACAGACTCGCTTGAGACTACTCCCATCAGAGATGATGGATCATCCCAAAAATCCCCAGATTCTATTGAGCCAAGCCCAACCAAGGATTCCCCATGCCAAGACTCTTTAGAGGGAAGTCCCACTAGTCAAGAATCTGGTCAGCTGAGTTACACTGAAAGGGTCTTCTCACCAGCTTTCATTTCTCATTTTGGGGAAAAAGAAATAATTTCTAAACAAAACATTTATTTAGAAAGTGAGTCATCCCATGGTTACCATGAGACCCTGGAGCAAAAAGAAAAGGTGACTGACATTGAGGATCTTCATGACTTTGATGCGTTACAAAGGCAGTTCACTCCAGAAGAAGAGATGTTTAAGATGGCTGCAAAGATCAAAACATTTGATGAAATGGAAAAGGATGCAAAAGTTAAAAAGGTCAAATTTGATTTCGATTGTGTCTCTAAACACCCAAAAGAGGAAGAAGAGTTGTCACCACATAACAGTTCACTAGACTTTAGCACAAGGTTAAGCATAACGTCAGAAGAGCAGTACTTGGAGAAACCTGCTGAATGTGGCCCAGTATTACCCTTACATTCCTCATTGTCAGATGATGATTATGACAGTTCTGTGTTGGATGAATCAACTCACAAGGTCTCAGGAGAAACCACTGAGGTTTTAGAGACCACAGACAAAATGGAGGATGAACATACTTATTTAAAGAGTATTGTTGATATACAGACATGCATAGACATACCATCTATGCAAACACATGTAGAGAATGAGGAGGAAGACTATGAACAGTTACCTTCAGAGTATACACATAGTATAGTGACTGGTGAGACTACAATTAAGCAGGATCTCATTATTACATCAGCAGAGAGCAAAATAGGCATTGAGAATGAAGATGATGTTGATCATATGTATATTGGTGAGAACACAACTTCTCAAAAAATGCTTTCTCCCATCGACAATGTGGATGCTCTTACAAAGGAAGTGCAAGATGAATCCCTGCCAGATTCATGTATGTATCAAGAGGACAATCAAGAGAAGCCAGATGAAATCCCAGTGTCTATTCCAAGAGACTTGGTTCCCTGGAGTGCTGAAGTGGAAGACGATGAGGCATTTGATGCAAAAATTGCAGCTGAAGAGCAGAAGATACTTGCTTTGTGTATAGACAGACGTTCTCATGGAACCACACCTGACACAACTCCAGGACGAACCCCTACTGAAGAGGGGACACCAAATCCTTTCCTCTTTCAAGAAGGAAAGCTATTTGAGATGACCAGAGGTGGTGCTATTGACATGACCAAAAGGACCATGGAGGAGGAAGAAGAAAGGTTAGTCTTCTTTCCGATAAATGAAGATCTAAGTGAAGAATTTGAGCAAGCTGATTTTAGTGCCATTGAGCCTATTGCAGTAGGTTCAGTTGAGATGCCTACAGATGGTTTAGTGCATCAAGATGGTATTACTGAGGAACCTGATGGCTTTAGTAAAACTGGAACCAAAAGTGTTCAACCAGAACATTCAGAATGGAATGATTTTCCTACTGAAAGTGAACCAAAGAGTCCCACAGAGGATAATGGATTCTGTGAAGACACATTAATACCAAATGTTGATACTGCCACTTATACAGTAACACGAACAGTTTATTCTGAGCAAGACCCAGAATCCTCTGACTCTTCGGTGGAAGATGAGCAGCATTCTGTTGTTGAACTCCCCATATCCACCTATGTATCCACAATTTCCCCTAGTGCCTCAGTTCATACTTTTAGGGAACAGCAATTCCAGACATCACCTTCAATGTACACTCCATCCAAGGACCTTTTTGCTGAAATTAAAGACACAACATCTAAACCAAAAATAGCTGTAAAAGCAGCCAGCTTTGACCAGGTTTTAGGACAAGGTGACTCCATTGAACAGAATGAAAGGCCTAAATCTGAAGCAGATATTGGTGACTCCGAATGGTCCAAGTCTGTTATCGATGAACACACTAAATTAGACAGCAGCTACACCAAACCAAAGACTTCATCCTCCCAGAAGCCAGTTTCACCAACAGAGTCTCCTAACCTACTTCCTGCAGAATTCTCTCAGGATATGGACACTTCAAGGAGCACAGGGCATGATGAAACCAAAGGAGACAGAACCTCTGTTGAGTTAGGGATAGAAAGTAGTTTGAAAGCAATTCGACCCCCATCCGTAGGCGATGATGTCTTTGAGTCAAGACCCAACTGGGAAGATTGTGTGGAGACACAGATGCAGAGAATCTCAGACAGCACTACCCCAGACCAAAGTAAAGGTACCTCTACTTGGCACTTGCCCCCCGTATTACTTAATCCAAAATTTACACCATGCCAGTCTCTTTTTTATGATTATTTTTTATATTATTTCTTGTTCTGTGTTGTCTTGTGTTTTGTGCTGTACTTTGTCTCATCTCAGTGTTTTCTTGTACTGTATGTCTGTGTGTCATGTTTTGTGACTTTGTATGTCATGTTTTATTCATTTCCATATCAGCGTGTTCATGAAAACTGAAATCTCAAGATTGATTGTCTACATTTATTTGCTGATAATATAGTTTCCTGTGTATTGCATGCTAACTACTGTACTTCATGTTTCCTCTTAGGAATAATAAAACAACCATGGCAAGGGCACTTTTTGTGTAAAAAGTTTCAAAAGAATGTTATGTTATAGATTATTTCAACAGATCTTCAGTCACCATGTTTTCCAACCTAGCTTCTATTAAAAATTTTTTGATGCCACTATTAGAGGCCTAAAGGTGATGTATGTAGGATTGACACAGAGTGGTTGAACTAGGTATTGCAGTTCAATTGCAAAATACTGGAAATTTTTTTCACCCGGCCACTCCTACTCAGACACACAGGTTGCTAAATTGAAGACAGCAACTAGAACGAGTGCAATGAAGATGAAATGTGCTGTGTTTACTGTTAACTGGCAGAGGTTCTGAAACACGATTGGGTGAACTGATGTTGGATGGGTTTCATAAATCAAAACATCGTCCTGCGTTCCATGCCGGAACGCTTATTTTCAAAGAAGAGTAATTGACTATTAACTAATATGCAAACATATTGTGGAATTGTTATGCTTTAGTAGAGTCAAAATCCTACATACAGCACCTTTAATAAAGACTTAAAGGAAAAGTTCACCCAAAAATGAAAATTCTATAATCATTTACTCACCCTCAAAACCTGTATAAATTTCTTTGTCCTGCCGAACACAAAGGAAGATATTTTTAAAAATGTTTGTTACCAGGCTGTTTTGGGTCACCTTTGACTTCCATAGTAGGAAGAAAATACTATAAATGTCAAAGGTCTCCCAAAACTTGGCCTGGTTGTCATAATTTTCATTTTTGGTCAACTTTTATTTTAACAACAACTCTACTTGGGTTTAGTTGATACCTCAAGTATCCGTAGTGCACATCCCACAATACAAAGTCTTGGAATAGTCTGAATAGTCCATTTAGTTAAGAAATTAAATGGAATTTGATGTTTTGTGTTTAAGTATTAATGACAATACTCTGACTGATGTTTACAGCGGACTGGCATGATGATGCAGATAGGAAAGAAGAGACTTTGGCCATTATTGCTGACCTTCTAGGTTTCAGTTGGACCGGTGAGTATATTAGTATCAAGTAGTCAGGTCATCGACTACCTCTTACAGTAAACTTCCTCAGAGCATCCTAGGAACCACAAACTAAAAACCACCCAGAATGCTATAGCAACAGAACAGCAACTGCTCACACAATTCTAGCATCCTGGGGGCAAGAGATTTTTCTCAATTTTTCTTTCAAAAAAAATAAATAAATAAATAAACAGGAGGAGAAAAAATAAAAAGATCTTTTAAAAGAAAGAAAAACTTGATGTTAATGCATAAGTGAAATGTTTCTTTTTTTAGCAGCTTATACAATAATCTATTTTCAGAGCTGGCCAAAGAGTTGGAATTTAATGAAGATGAGATTCAGCAGGTGCGTGGTGAAAACCCAAATTCACTGCAGGAGCAGAGTCATGCTCTTTTACAGCGCTGGGTAGAGAGAGAAGGAAAGCATGCAACTGGTAAAACCTGTTCTTATTTACTCTTTTAACAGTCAATGCCTAAAGTCTGTTTTATTGAAGTGTTTGATTGTGCATTTAATTCCACAGAAGATACATTGATTAAAAGACTTACTAAAATAAATCGCATGGATATTGTCCATCTTATTGAGATCCAAATGCACAAGTCAGTTCAGGAGCAAACCTCAAGAACATATGCAGAGATTGAAAGGACGCTGGACCACAGTGAAGGTAGGACATCCAGATTTTTGTTTTATATGTTTAGATCCTAAAACTAAGCACTGAAGTCCAAGTCTTAGTCTTTAAACCATCAAAGTAAATGCTTCGTCTTTTGTAGCTCTCTCCTCAGTCCAAGATGATGGTGACAGTCTTCGGGTGGTGCGGAGAGTGGAGACTTCACAAAGGCATCCTCCAGCTGTATCAGAAGAGGACTTATCTGTGGCCTCTCTCCTTGACATTCCATCGTGGGCTGAAACAATGGGAAACACCCATTCAGAAAGCATTCATGGGGATATGATCGAAGAGTTGGAGATCAACCAGTTAGTTATACATAAATTGTATTTGCAGTGATGTTTACATGATCAAAAACATTATTGCACCTCCTGGTCATTCACTTTCCACTCTCAATATCTCCTAGGGACAGCTTCACCAATCCATGGCTGTTTCAAGAGGTCAAAAAAGAATCTACAAATGAAGATCCTGATGAAGAAGTAAGTTAATGGCATTGTGCTTTTGAAACATAATAAGAGGGTCACGTCCTAAATGCCTGAGCACCAAGAAACCTTTCACAGGGACTGATTACTGAATGATAAATTATTAAATGGATATTTTTCCAAATCTGAACTCATGATCATTGCATGTGCTGTTTTAGTTTGTTGTTTGTCTCTCACTGGTTGTAGGTATCCCCTAAATATCATCTCTTGTCCCTTGTCATATTTTCCATACTTCATATAATTTATCCCATAGGTTTCTACAGAATCTGAGGAGGAAATTCAAGCTCAGTGTGACTTTTCAGACCATGAAAATGCTTGTCTCTCCTCATCACCAATCATTTTGAACAGTCAGTCAGAATTCCAACAATCAACAGAGGCTTCTCAAAAGGTCTTTGATTTCAGTCAGGTATCTATTGCGAGATTTTCTTCAAGTGAAAATTTAGTTTTGTCAACAGTTGACCCTGAACACACAGTTCCCGACCTACTGCAACACACTTCACCAGAGAGTCAAGAAGAAACAACTCAACTCCAAGAGCAGAAGTATCAAGATGAAAGTTCTGTGTGTCTTGATCAAGTGTCACCTGTATTTGAAAAAAGTGATTTAGAAGGCAATGAAAAATCAGTAAAGACTCTTCACTTTGAAACTGATGAAACTTTAGACACCATGCAGTCGTCTTCGTGTCATGAAAGCATATTATCTGAAGTTGAAATATCTGTTCCTGAGAGCAATCAAATAGTAGACCAACATATTAGTCCTTCATTTTCCCCTCAAGCTCTTGAAAGGGATCCTGATGAAGCTTTCTCACGCAGTGTTGAAGTGAATCCAGGGGTTTTGAGAGTGACTCCAGACCTCATTAAGGGCTCTCCAGAATCAGATCAGGTCTTTCTTACCACAGAAATGCTTAGTGATTTGGATCCAGTACCATCATTGCAAAGCCATAGAGTAGAAGAGCACAACTTTGTTAAATCCTCTCCTACAATTGACTCAGCATCACTACAGGCATCTACCCATCAAGAGGTCACAATTTTAAATCAAGAACAATATAATACCAACAGCTCCCCACACCAACCTTCAGAGTCTGAAGCTGATTCGCGGATAAACCAACAAACCCATGATCCACATGAACAACATCTGGAACAAGAGTTTCCAGAGCAAAAGCCAAAATCCTTAGGAGACCATTGTGGCAATCAAGAAGATGCATATAGTCCAGAGGAGGAAATAATATGTACACAATTGGATTTCACTACTAAACCTCTTATAGATGACAGTCATGGTTTTAAAAAAGAACTGTTGTCCCAATCAGAGACTGACTCGGACACGTGGATTCAAAGTGAAACGCTGAGTGAAACTTCACCTTTCTGTAATTCTGACCTCAGCCCACAAACACCAGAAACAGTCATAACTTGTCTACATTTTGACTTTAGAGAGAAGTCTTCTGAACTTGGATCAGCAGCTATTAAGAAAACTCTTTCACAGGAGGCAGTTGTTTCCAAAGGTTTAAGACGACTGCAATCTGAATCAATAACGTCTAGCGCAACACAACAGTCAGAAGAAAAGCATACTGACCGGTGTCTCTCAGAGTCCTCTGAACCTTTGATGCTTACTCTGAACATGAATCTACCACTTAAGGAACCTGTTTCCCAGGGGGCAACACTACCTCTTCCACTCTCTCAGGATGGCAGAGACAAGAACTTAACTTCCAGAGATTCCAGACGACTCCTGTCAGACTCAGTTATGTCTTGTGCACCACCCAAAAAGTCAGAGGAAACACCCTCTGCCCGTTGTCTTTCTGACTCTTCTGAACCCTTGGTTTTCAGCATTAATTCGTTTCTTGAGCAACTTAAGAAAAAAGATCAACCAGAACAACCATTGTCTGATCAACCACTCAGCTCAGTGATAACAAATTCACAAGACATATTCACAGGGAAGCTACAGTCAATGGATGAGTCACCTAAATCTCAAAGTGATCTGAGTGAAAATGTCAAGTTAGAAGTCACTGATGTGCCAAAACCTGGCAAAGTTGAAAAACCAAAACACAAAGATTTACTAAGCATTGATCAACAATATGATGAGTCTGATCCCGAGACATTTTTCGACTGCAAACAGAATGTCTCGGATTATTCTGAAGCAGAAGACGACGAACTTTGGAAAGGTGCCATGGCGCTGAGTAATAAAGTCTTAAGGTCTACTGTTCATGAATTACAACAACAACCAAATGTCAGAACCCCCTCAGAATGTATGGCATCCCATGTCGGCACTCATTATTCAGTCAGGTCATCAGACAGTGAAGATTTCGAGGATTCTCCCATTATCCATGAACCTAATGATGATGCAGAGAAGAAAGACGTTTACTTTCCATGTCAGCAGAAAAGTTTGGAATCATCTGCACAAACTCCTCAGGAGCTTCCTCCTCGAGGAGGGGCTGAGTATAATGATGATGATCTGAGGAGGGTAAGCGTCCTCAGCATGACCTCCCCCTCCACCTATCCTTCAATGAGCTACCCTAATCCATTTCCTGCTGAATGAGTTTGGGAAGGGATGGTGTTTGGTTTCTTTTAATTAACAATTTAATTAATTAGGTGGATTTTAAAACCTGAAACCTTTTTGCTAAAGCAAAAATAGAAAAAAATATAATCACGTCACATTCATGCCTTAACACCATCATAATTGCTGTTGCCTTTTCAAATAGTGCTGGTGCATGTACTACATTTATGACATTGTAAGGTCATATACTAAATATGCAGGATTTTGCAAGTGAGAAATAACAATATCATAAGTTTTTTTCATAGATATTTAGACTAACTACTAATCAACTGATAGCATGGGGAATTTCTTACCACGTAGTTGTTTCATACAAGAAATCTGTTAAAAAAATTATGCATGTTGTGTAATGTTAATTTTTTGTTGCCCTTCTGTTGTTTTTCTGCTATGTTTTTGACAACAATAATGGCCATTTGTATTCTTATCATTTTTTGTCTCATGCTGTTTTGCCAGAGGGGGCAGCATTGCATTCATTTATTTATTTTTATATTTTACACATTTCACATACTTTTCCATCTTATATTGCCTGATTTTTCACACATACTGCTTGGTTAGGAGATTGATGAGGCGTTAGGTGTGCTGTCGGATAGCTCTGATGAGGATGTGGTGACCACCAGAGTGGTACGAAGGAGAATAATTATTCAGGTATATATATGACTGAAGACTAATTGCTTCTTTTTGGAGGTTCAGTGTGAAAGCTGCATGTTTCTTTACATGCATTTGCTGTAAAACTTTGGCCTAGGCTTACTGAATAACTTGTAACCAACAAGCTGTGTGACGGTTTTTCATGTAGCTCGAAGATTTATTTTGGAAATTTTAAAATCCTGCATTTTCAGCTGTGACCTAACCTCCCTGCTCCTCAGTTGTTAGTAGAAGTTGTCCATTTTAAGCTAAGAAATCACGTATGATCTCCCTTATATTTTATTATATCATTGTTAACACTTAATCACCATAAAATGGACAACTTCTACAGGAAGTGTGTTTCTTTCTATATTAGATAAATATTTTCAACATTATTTCTTTATTATTCCTCTTATGCTAATCCTAACCTTCACTGAAGCCAGGACAACTGTTTCCTCTTATGGTGAACACAGCTTTAAACATTGACATTCAATAATTAACTATCTGGTTTCTACTACAGGGTGATGATGTTCCAGAGGTTCCTCCACAATCTGCAACAGAAGAGCAGTACACAGATGCACAGGGAAACTTGGTAGTGAAGAAGGTAAACATCCAAGCTTTGTAGTATTCATGTATCCATCCATCTGCCCTTTATCTATTTCATAATCCGTTATTCCTTTAATCTGTCTATCCATCTTTGGTTTATTTTGTCACCCTTCATCCATTTATCCATCCAGCCATTCATCCATTCCCCCTTTCATTAATTTATTCATCATCCGTCCTTCCTTCACCCTTTCATCATCCATCTATCCATCCATCAGTCCATCCATCAATTCACACTTTTATCCATCATCCATCCATTTATTCACCCATTTATTCATTCATTCATTATCCTTTCACCCTTTAAACCATCCTTAAACCCATCCACACTTTCATCCATTATTCATCCATCCATCCATACATTCATTTACTCTTTCATCCAACCATCTCTCTATACTTCAGTCCCTTCTTTCTTTCTTCTTTCCATCCATCTGACTGATCAACAATGTATTTATGGTAAATACATCATATCCATACAAATTTGATTATCTTACTCTCCCACCTTCTCAGGTGACCAGGAAGGTCATTCGACGATGTGTGTCATCTGATGGGGTGGAGACAGAGCAGGTGAGGATGGAGGGCTCCCCCCAGCATCCTGTCAATGTGGCATCAGGGGACGGATACTCAAAAGTAATAAAAAGGACAGTACTGAAGAGCGAAGGACATCAGACAGAGGTGTGTGATTCTTTTTATACTTAATCATGTAAAGAAATTAGAACTAAAACTAACTTAATCTAAGTTTAATCACATTGTTTAATCAGTTTGATCATTAAATTTTTCATTAAGTTTTGCTAATGCCGAGTTCAAACTGCATGATTTTCAAAGTCATGTCACAGATCTTTTCACACTTCATGACAATCTGGGGTATCATTTAGTCGCTGCTGTGTTCACACTGCATGATAGATTGGCGACAGGGGGTTTCACACTGCATGACTTTACAACAGGAAGAATTGCCGGCAACTTTGTCTCACTGCCAAACACACACAAGAACTGACATGGAAACAATGGGAGGTCATGTGTGCAAAACCGGAGTGAGACTGGGATTATTAATAAAAAAGATAGCAAGCAAAAGAAGCTTGCCATACAAATTGCATGTGTGCCCATTTGCAGCGAAAAGAGGATTATAGAGGAGGATATTTACCTTCTATACCTCTGTAACTCCTCCCCCAAAATCCTGCTGCCCTGGATGTTACTCTTTCATTGGCTGTCAGTAATCGCCGATGTTATTCAGTCAGAACACATTTCACACGGCATAATTCTGAATCAGCGACGGGTTCGGATATTTAGCATGCCAAATATCTTATGGGTGTCTGCAATTCTCTCAGATTGCGTAGTTCACACTGTGTGATTGTCATTCGCATGAGCAAGCACCAGTGATTTCGGTCGTTTGTCAGGGATTTCTAAAAACCTGTCTGCGAGTCAAAATCGTGACTAAAATCGGAACTCTGCATAAATGTTTTGTTTAATTACAGGTGACTTTCCATGAGCAAGATGGCATGTCATCTTCAAAGGGTGAACCTGCTCTAGGTCAGGAGCTCAGACAGGTGGTCCAGATGACAATGGTACATGGAGAACAGCTGGAAAAGCACGAAGGGGATCCTTATCTTGCCTCAGACCTGCCCTCAGCCCAGGAGGACTTCACCCAGGTGAGCTGCCAATCATAGCAGTCATTTATGTCAGCTATAAAACATCAGATTTTAAAGATTAGGGTCATTTAATTTTAAGGAGGAAAAAGTGCAGAATTACCACTGTCCTAATATTATTTTTCTAACCAAAATTCCTTTCACAGTTTGTTCCAGTTTATCAGCTTTTTATGTTATACAACCAGAAACCTGTGATAAAATTATATAAATGCCATGGATGGTCCTGAGAAAGTAATAACATCTGTGACTAACAGCTGTTATATTATAATATAATGTATAATATATAATTTAGTGTTAACGTAGTGTGTGCCTCATTTCCTCAGGCTCTAAGCTACTTTGGAGGTTTTAGGAAGGTGCAGATCCCTCGAGTGGTAGAGCAGGAAATACTGCAGCCTGATGGATCTGTGATCAGGAGGTTTGAGAGACAGGCATGGTGTTTGTGTGCTTAATAGTGTGACAGTGTGTGTTTGGGGGCAAGAAGAAGTAAAAAAGTTTTGTATTTTATCCTGTTTCTTTCTTTCTTTCTTTCTCACTCACTCACAGGACAAGGATGCAGAAGTCTAGGACCCACAGGAGGTCAGTAGTGAGGGATGCTGGAGGACAGAAGCGGGTTTGCGTGGAGCGGATAGACGATCGGTCTGAGCCCCATGACAACCTACAGCATCACCTCCATCACCTCATTCACCACTACTGTGCCCAAAACGACTGAGAGGAAGAGAGGGAGGAAGCCGAAGAGAAGTCTGAGTGATGGTTTCCCTCTTCATTTTCCTCTCCCCTATCTCCACCGCTCTTCTCTCTTAGAGCCTATCTGCTCTCCTAACCACTCCTATGCACCATGCTCATGCAATCCCAGAGTGCACTTCACTCCTGCCACTTCCAGTCTTCCTGTCCAGGCAAACTGGATGTTTGCCCAGTTTAAGTCAATGGACAATATCTTCTCTCCTTTTTTTCCCCATTAAGTGTTGATCTCTTTCTGTCCGTCATTGTGACCAAATGGTGTTCTTTCCTTTCCTTTCCTTTGCTTTTTAAATCCCTCAGTTAAACACCTATGAGCACACATACACAAAATCCACAATAACCAAAAACGTTTTTATCAAAAGAGAGAGAGAAAAAAAAAAGTCCTGGTCGTTCATACTCAGAACATTTAAGCTTGAACTAACAGAACCTGTACTGCACTGCCTACCACAACTATTGAATATTGTTGCATCATATCACCACATCATTACATGCTATTTTGATCTCAACGGTTGAGATGTCTGAAAACTTCTTGCCTTCTTTATCAGCTGTTGGGGTATCGTGTGTCTGTGTATTCTATCCATTGAGAGTATATATAATATGCATTTTTAAAAAGACAGTAAATCACATTATCCACCTGTAAGAATATTAGCAGGCATGCTTAGCTAGCTGCAGTCACTTATTAATAACAGACTCTTTCTGTGGTTAGACGACTGTCATTTTTCTGTCTCTTTTTCGTCTCACCTCTCTCTTCGTGTCTGTGATCTGTAGCAATTCTAGTCGACATCATCACCACATTTCAGTGCAGCTTTTTGTTGTAATAGAATACATTAACATGCGCTTTAATGGGTTTAAATTCACTTTAGCAAGCGTGTTAAGAGGGATGCAAAGGTGGAATCAAATTCAGTTTCACATATTCTATTCTATTTTAAACTTTCAGTCTGAATTCATTCTTTACGTATGTGTTTTTGAGTGAGTGTGAGTGAAATCAGAAATGCGATTTTTCATTTCAAATTATATTAATTTTGTTCTGTACATATTGCTCAATATCAGTATGCATTGAGGAGTTTTGCTCTGAGGTATTTATGATGGCGGATGCTTTTAAATGTTAATGGTTTCGGAAGTGAGCATAAGGGATGTATGTTTTTTATTTTAAAAAAAGTGTTTTATTTTGATGTAGTTCTTTTACTATACGTACGTGGGAGTATTCTCTTTATGATTCACCATATCACAGGTTGGCTTCAGTTGAGACTGTTGGGAAATAGAGTGTACCTTGTGATATTCAAATGACTTTTCCTTTTAACTGCAGATTTATACAGCTGTGTTAGCAGAGGTTGTTTTTTGCTGCTGATTTGAGGCCAGCTCTGCTTTTTGCCGCCCTTATAAAAATTTGCGTTGGGGAAACTGGCCCTGGAACAGCACTTCAAAATTCATCCTCTAAACTGAGCAATGTCATTAAGTTGAACACTGCTACTACTTTCACTGTGACTGGCCCACGTTTGATTTACCGAATCCGCATTCTATGTCTGTGGAAATAAAAATATGCATATATATAGTACATAAATATCTATCCATAAAGGCATGAATTAGTTTACTATATGACTTTTAAAAAAGACATTTAAACACTATACCTTGGCTGCAGTGTGTGTATATGGCTGAACGAGAATAAAAGTGTATAAGTGTCAAGCTACGGTCATTATTGAATGTTTGTGTGCGAAGAAAAAGCCGAAACATGACATCATGCTTACAGTACATATCACACCTTTATTGTATTTTTCATTAAATATGTTGATTTGCTAGCGCCACCATGGCAACGAATTATGTAGTTCACATCCTCATATTGGCGTTACGGTTCTGTAAGTATCAGCAGAGGAAATGTCTTTAAGAAGAGAGAAAGGAACACAGAGAAATCGGAAAGCATGGTGTTGGCATAGTCCAGTAGTGGTGAGGTTTTTCCTCAAGGAAGACCGTTCAGTTCCGACATCACCTTCTATGACATCATCTTCCGATTGAGTGGCGCACAGACACTAAGTCGCCACAAGGGGCAGTGTGCATGCTTGTAAATCAGGCTCGGCTCAATTTCGCTCTTCTTGCCATGGGAGAAAATAATGTCAGGATAAATGAAAAGCACAAATATGTGTGAAAATGATACATGTAGTTTCTCATAAGCTACTTATATTTCTTTTCTCATACAGCCATGATATAAAGTCAAAGGATAATATTTTCACAGCCACTCAATATAGGAAAATTAAGCTACATCGATCTGAAAGTAGGGTGATACTTCTAGATATGTTGGGTCGTAATGATGATAATCGCTATCATTGTTACCACATCAGATCCTTATGATATTGATAGAAATAAGGAAACCATGAATTACACTACATAAACAAGAGCAAAAAGAAACAAATCATAGCATGGTCATTCAAAAAATAGTCCTCCATGCATTACCCAATGCTTGTCAATGTTTGATGTATCATATATGCTACATTCTCTTTGATATCTGTATTTTTTCTCGTATTCTATGACATAAAGGTAAACATACAGTCCATATTAGTATTCTGCAGTTCTCTTAAATCAAATAAATTAAATCAGAATCTTTAAGGAGCCAAACATCGTAAGCTAGCGAATATAAACAAAGCTTTTTGACAGCATTTACTAAAATGTTTAATTTTGCTGTAAGCCAGAATTGATTTTTTTTTTATTTTGTTTTGTTTGTTTTTTTTGTTTTTTTTTTAAGATTTTTATTTTATGATTTTTTTATCCGAACGATCACGACATATGTACATCACCAGAACGATAGCGAGCTCAATATTAACATTCTTATCTTTCAAAATTTGATATATTGCACAGACATAAATAGACATAAAAATACAGTACAGACTTGGGGAAAGGTGATTCTCTTTACATATTCTATACATTTAAAATGCATACCAAAACAGCTTAAAAAAAGAAATGGAAAAGAAAATGTTAAAAATACACTCCTTTTAATAATGTCCATATATGCGAATGGCCCAAGGGTTTTGGTGTAGGTGACCTTTAGCAAAATGTTTGAACTATCTGGTCCATGTGCGATAACATGTAAACGACCCTCGAGGGGGGAGGGGGGAGGGGCGTGGTTGTTGGGAAGCAGGTGTGGCTTAGAAGACACACCTCCAGCTTGACTGACAGACAGTTGGGTTTTTGCTGATGGTTTCTCCTCAGTTGGGAAAAACTGAAGCTTAATATTCCATTAACTATAAAATATACACACAAACAAATGCACATCAATAACATTTAGAACTAAACAGAATAATTCCACTACTAAATAATGTAAATGTTAAAGTAATGTAAATGTGATACTTCTTCGGTTTGCCAAAATAAGACACTAGGAGCAATTGCAGATCATAACATATTCATATAAGTCAATCTAAATATGTGTCCTCAAATAAATGCCACTTTTCAGAATTTATTCAATATTATTAATTTAAAACTGTTACTAAATGTTTAACTGTTTTGGTATTTTAATATATTTTAAATGTTATTTTATTTATTTGATAGTAAAACTAAATTGTCATCAGCCATAAATTCATTCAATGTCATATAATACTTCAGAAATAATTCTAATATGCTGATTTATTAAATTCTTAACTAATTCTGTGAGAATTTGCTTACAGCATCCTTTAATCAACAGAAGGTTTGAAAGTAGAGCATTTATTTAAAATAGAAATCTTTTGTAACGTTATTTACTTATGATAAATTTTAAGATATAGTTCACCCAAAACTGAATATTGTGATGTGACACGGATGAGACTTTCCTGAGAATGATCGATCATGAACATTATTATCACAGTAGAGATGCTATATGAGTCTTACTTGATGGGCACACTAGGGGCTCCAGAGCGATGGAAGTGTATGTTCAGCCACTTTCCATCTCGACGGTGCCAGACACGGGTCTCCTCTGACTGCATGGTGCGTGGCATCCCACTGCCATCCATGTACTGGGTCAAACGGATGTACGCGATACATGCTGCATCCTCCCCAATCAGATGAACATGGGGGTTCAGCAGGATAGTGTGTACAGGTTTATTACCTTTGGACAGTGCTGATAAAGAAACATGGTGATCAAAATACTGTTGTGAAACTATATTCTCTTTCAGTTTTGAGTGTGAAAAGATAGATCTAGATACCGTTCTCAAAGTAGAACCTGTGGAAGTCATGACCCTCCACCAGGTTTCCCAAAGCTTCTGGCTCAAAGGAAGTAAGACCAGGATCGCAAATCTTTCTGGTAGATAAAGAGCAGAAGGTAAAGCTAAAAGTCTTAATTTGTATGCAGACATTGGCATAAAAAAATAAATAAAATCTGGCCATAAAAAGCTGTGATTAAGTGAGCCTTGGATCTAAAAATAGACAGAGCACCTGTTGTGAAAAGGTGACCATTAAATATAATCTCCATAATCAAGAGAAAATAAAGGAATGCATTAGTGTTCTTAAAGGGGCCTGTGGTTGTCATAGCAACAGGTTTGACCGTTCACTCACGCGTAAGCCTCAAAGTCTCCGTTGTTGATGGATTCAATCAGCTGTTCAGTCACCTTTATGATCTCCTGCTTTCGAGCTGAAACACACAGAGATGTCTAGCGAGTGAGTCAGACACCCTCAAAGCGTGAGAACCAATATTATTGTTCAACATCCCAGTTCATTATAAAACTGCAATCCACAAAATGCAAACCTTTGTTTAGAAAGCACCAGACAAAATTTTCAGTGAACCTTTATGGCTCCTGTCTTTGCAGGTTTTAGTTGGCTTCAGGGCTGGGCGATATATTAGCAATGGATCATTATTTACGTAATAAACGCTTTTTATTTGGCCATTGCATTTCTTAAAGAGTGTAATTAGACCAATTTATTTTTTTTATTTTTTTTTATCAACACTCTCAGAAATTTGTATTTTAGCTTCATTAATGTATAAAATGTTGACAGTGTTGCTATTCATTGAATCAATTCTAAACTGCTAGAATTATTCTTTTGGTTAACACTCATGCTAACTTCAGTTCCTGTATGGCATAATAAATATAGTAGTTTACAGATGCATTTAAACTAAATATACATTTTCTTGTTCATTTAGTGAAAAACAATGGAAACTGGACCTAACTAAAAAACTAACAATTTATTATAGGGAGCAATTTTTACCAATAACTAGTTGCTTTTTAGAAAGCGTATTATTAACATGTTTATTAAAGCACATATTCTGCATGACCATATTCTGCATCTCTACCCAATATCTAAACTTGAAAAAGGTCTTACTAACCATCAATAAACAGCAAATTGGGAGTTTATTGAGACAAAATATTATAGTTAATTGTTTGTTAATGGTGAGATTGGACCTTAAAATAAAGTGTGCCAGAAATACTTTTCAAGATTTGATTTGAAATAAGATAAAAAAAGGTACAAAAGGTTATATCGCCCAGCCCTAATTAGCTTACATAGAGCTTGTGTGAATTTTCTAGAAAGACTATGTACATTCTGTAGCCGTTCCGTTTTCTTTATTATTAACAAGAGGCAATTTTGACACTCGATAAACAAAGGGCACCCAAAGAAAAGCGTATTCCTAGAATTCCTAACACTCTACGATGAGTTTCAGAATGAGCAGTGTTTACTGGTAAAGAAATCACAGGCAACACTTTCATTCAAAGTATTAAAGTTTAAATTTACCTTTATTGATAACTTGGCAAGCTAAGGGACAGCAAAGAGATGGCTCATAATTGGTCAAAAAGGCAATTTCTTATGAAAGCACCAAATAAAACTAGTGCAATGTATCTACGTCTACTGATGATGACATAATAACTCCAGCCCACCGGGCAAAAAGACGTTAAATGTACTTTGTACTTTTAATATTTAACAGTTCATTTAATGTGAAATATTAATTATATCATTAAATCACTCATTCTCCAGCACTGAGTTTATGGTGTCTGCAAATTAATAGATGAAAAGAAAAAAAGGAATGGGTACGTCTTCTAGCTGATGTCTTTCGCCCGGAAGGCACTGAATGACAAATGAGATGGAAAAGGGTTTGCGGCTTTCAAGTGAGAAAAAGAGGACTTTACTTTTCTTCAGAAAAGCATTCCGTCTAATGCTTGTTTTCTCTCACAATGGACATGCTTTGTAACATGGGGCCTTCAACCTTTTTTCAACATCATTTTCATTATTCAGCATAATGCCGCTGTTAGCATATGTGGAAACACCATTCTCCTCTGTGTTTCATAAGATATCATATTCCGTTTTTTAAAAATAGCGATAGTAAAAGAATCAGGGCCGTGTTATTTACTGAGATTAACGTATTGAGCATTTAGCGGCCATTCCTAAATGTAAATGTTTAACTGAAATGAACCATTTAATTCAATTATTATTTTGACAGCCCTAATAAATGACATCAAAAAACATTTCTTTTCCATCATGTGAAACACAGAATCTAGACAAAATGCTTTTTGTCTCATGGTCATGTCAACATAAAGTGCGAACAGAATCTGACGTTGAAAAACAGCGTATTGTCCTTTCAATACTGGTTCAGGTCCATTCCATATTACTGAGCTTAAACAAATCCAAAGCGAGTCTTATTTGTTTAAATGTACACAAAGAAATCGACATCTTTTTTTTCCAGGTTGGATTGGGTGGGAAGGGGGGAGAGATACTAATCAGAAGGAGCAAACATCAGGCTCTCAGGCATGGATGGGTTACCGGAGCAAGTACGCTCCTAGTGCAGTGGATCTCTCCGTATTAGGAATGCTGGGTGCAATACAGGATAATGCAGACTCTAGCCCTAGGGTCAAAAGGTCAACTGAACAGTCTTTCCAGTGAGAAGAGGTTTGTTAGTGGTGCAACCGGAAGGCCTCAAGCACCTATAGAGAGCTAAAAGGCAGTCAGGTGGTTTTCTGGCAAGAGCGCTAAAGATCCTTCTCCCACGTCGAGCGCATTTGAGACAGTGAGAGGGTGTTTTACATGAAGAGCACATTGAAAGAATGTTCTGGTACTTACACTTTAAAACCTGATCTCCCATCGACTTGAGCATGTCTCTATTGATTCAGAGATTTGCTTTTAATCCATCAGGCCTTTCTAACACATGCTACACGCATCTATATCTCCCGCTCCTTCACAGACTTGGTGTGTTGGAAACCAAATGGAGGAAAGGATTTTAATGCTAGGCTACATTAATATTCTCTAGAACTATGGTGATTTCTGATATTCTTGAGCTTAAATGCGCAGTCCGTGAAGAATAGGCAGACACGGACGTGTGTCTGATAGAAACAGCTGGATGGATTAAAACGTTCGGAGCGCAGATGAGGAATGAAGTTTGGAGTTGTCAATTAAAAAGTATCCTTAAAAGGGCAGATTTTAGTTGTTGAGGGGCCTCTCATTCATACAATAGGGGGGTTCGAAGCATTTGAACGACGTTAGGGGAGGACGGGGTGATTTTGTCTCCTGCCCATCATGGACTTACTCTGCACCGAGGAGTTGGGCGCCTGCTTGGGCTCGGAGTTTTGCGGGCGGCCCGCGGGTTGCCAGATTGAATTAATGCTGAGGTTTCCAAAGCGTCTGGCTGTACATTGAACCAATGAGAGGAAGAAACAACAGGAGCAGGACAAACGAAAAAGAAGACATTTCAAATAGCACACTCGACAAGAAATACTGAAACAGACACCCTTAAGCGGGGAAACAAACCAACGAAGGATGAAGGGGAGGAGAGAATGGCTGCAACGGGCAATACAGATTCGGTGGGGAAAATAAACAAGAAAGAGTGTACACATGACGGAGGAGAAGCACAAATGGAAGACATATTGAGGAGGGAAAACAGCAACAAACGTCTACGGGCAGACACGCGGCCTGGGAAATGCCAAGCTTTACCTTTAAGGTCTTCGTCTTCGATAGTTGTGTTGGCACTCTCTGTAGACTCCTGGAGAAATGGGAAAGAATACTTATGAATCACCTTCAGACTGGACACAGTCTCATTTGTTGTTGCTATTTTCGATTCGCCTTCGCTAAGAAACATGTGTCATATTACCTTGTTTCTGTCCACTGGGTTGTGGATCACGGTAGTTTGTGGCTCCTGAAACAGTAAAAGGGAGTGAAAAAAAGATTATTATTTTGTATATTGAAAAGAAGCTTGATAATGGCATATTAGAATGGCTTTGTACCAGACACAACATGCATGGAATTGCAAATGACTTTGTTGTCAGGCATTAAGGAAAATATCTAAATAGAACTATAAATAAATCCAACCAGCAAGACAAGGCTATCAGAATAAGAGTCTTATTACTCGCATGTGCGCTGCATGATAACAGAATCTGAACCCCCATCCAAAACACACACACAGCCTTTTTCATCTCATTCATGCAGAAAGTTTTCCATACATACAGCCTCAAAAATAAACCTGAAATCTGCATTTGTAGACTCATTAGTCATATCATTATTCTCGAAATTGGCTCCTTATCCATTAGGGCTCATGAAGAGATGGAACGGAAATGTCCTATTTGTTTGGAGTATAATTGGAAATGGCATAGCTTTAAAAGGTATTTTTAGCAGGAATTTTCTTACCTAAGCACCTGATTGGTACGCAAAATACACACAGTACAAATACATGGCATATTTTTTTTCATTGGTAAAACCATGAACATATATATTACTGTATATGTCTTTTAAATGCATTGCTTGCCATACACCTGATTTAGTGTTTATGGGAATTACTAAATAAATCACAAGAAATTCTATAGATTTTGGATCAGTTTTCTCTTGCACTATGACAAATTCTTTCTTTAAAACGAACAAGTTGTAGATCACTCCTATGAGGTGATCCCTAGGTCGCACGCACATACCCTGACAGATACAACGTAATTAATCAGCCTTGTGGTCTTTGAGTGGGACTAAGCGGTACTGATATTGACTTGTCTAGTGACCACCAGATTAGAGAAGATTGCATACACACATTTGTCATGTGTCTAAGAAACATCACCCACTGAGTGCCTGTGTGTGTGAGAGACAGAAGAGAGAGAGAAAGTCTATGTGTGTCAGTGCGAATGCGTCACAGTGTCGTCAGTCTGAGAGACATTTGTTTACATGCATGTCTGCGTCATTATGGAAGGCAAACAATATCAAGGTACACACAGCGAAGAGCTCCAAGCGTATGACCTTATAGAAGCAATGCTAACATCAGCCATGCGTTGGAAAACATTCACTCCGAAACTTTAATTATGCATTTGTCAGAGGAACATAATCTGATTCAACAAGATTAAAATTTTAAACAAATGGGAAATACAAATGGGCAAAAATAGTAGGCTAATGGCAATACACTATGACTGTGCAAGCAAAACCACAAGCGTATATGGATTGTTGTGCTTGAGATGCATTAAAACTACATCATTGCGAAACATCAAGTAGCAGCAGTCGCTTTTGATGTTTTAAAGATAACTTGATTGAATAAAACCCTAAATTTCCAGGAATTAAGAGTTTGAATGGAAGAACAACACATGTGGGACATAAAGGTGACATGAGAGGTAAGTAAAATCATGCAAAGTCTCTGAACTTTGGTAAGACGACACACCAACAGTGCCAGATTTACAAACCCTTGTTTTAACTTGCATATGTTGTCTTGCATTTTAGCTTGATATGAAAATTTGAAGCAGGTTTGTATACCTTAAAATACTGTACTCAGTTTAAGGCATAAAATAGATGCATTAGCTTATTAGCGTTAGCATGAGCAATCTAGACAAACAATGACAAAGCTGTTCCAAAATACAGGTAGCAACATTAGGCAAAATCCTAAGGCAATCCCATAATGCAATATGACATAAATGCTGCCTGTACTGAACCATGAAATTAGTACAGTTAGCTTAGCTAACATGTTGGAACAACACCATTTGTCTTTGATACTGTTTGATCACTGTGTTTTTTATATAAAAAAAAAAGTTGCCTACTGTATGTAGGTAGTAGACAATAAGGCAGCTTGGTGTATTTTGGAACAGAGCTACTGTGTTATGGTGAAAAAGTAAGCAAATCTGGCTTGTTGGTTAAAGGGGGAGTGTCTACAAGGGTGATGTCGTGCAAGGGGCGGGGTTGTTGTCTTGGGTACCAGTGCTGGGGCGGGGCCTGTGTCTTTGGGGCTGCTGGCTAGGTTGGTTTTGTTGTTAACCTGCAAGTGGGACGAGGAGCAGATCATACATTACCAAATATCACACTGATGGGGTCTACTGCACCACACTAGGGTTACAAAATTACACAAGACTGGGGGAAAACAGGAGAGTTGTGACAGGGCATCCAAAATACACAGATATACTGAGGAACACAGATACGCGTGAGGGAACTGATGATGGATGATCTGATGTTACAGCAACTCACAAACAAATATTGGGCCACAAATAATAAAAGAATTGAATTATAAAATGAAAGGTCCTGAGATTGTATTACAATTAATTTATTAATTATTTAAACATTTTTTGCTTCATAAGTTAACCTTTTATACTTACCATATACCAAAATTGCACCCATTTATGTTCTTATTTCATATTTCTGGTCTCGTGGTGAATGATTCATTACTACGCAAATTGTCATCACTAATACCAGTGGTCTACAAATTTTAACCAAATTGCCAAATAGCAATTTAAGCATT
>JAUMHP010000040.1:11089241-11099881 GCA_032361065.1 Enteromius trimaculatus | reverse complement strand
ATATATATATATATATATATATATATATATGTGTGTATATATATATATATATATCCTTTCTTAACTTGAGAGTTGCCCAATTATTTTACAATTTTCTTATGTACAATCTGATAAAGACATAAAAGGAACAAGACAAACCAGCTGTTAAATTTAAATTTGTGTCAGAAACCACTTATGAATTGTTTTAGAAGAAATGATTAGAAAATAAAATTCTACATCACAAAATAAACTGAAAATGCTGGCCTGCATCTTCTGTGCTATCTTGCATATTTGTGCTTTTTTCGTGTCTAATCAAGTTATTGTATAATTCTGTGTATAAACAAGTAACTGTTCATTTTGGGAAACAAGTCTGCCTTTCTACATAGATTAAGCTTTTTATTAAGCAAATTATTTCTGACGATTTGCGCTCAGAAGCAAAAAAGATGCATGGCATATTTAGTGAAAATAATTTGAGTGAATTCCCCCCATAGTGCTTACAAATAAAAACAATGGAATACACATTAATATACACATGGGTAATTCCATTTAATTTCCAGCAAATTCAGGGAATTAACTAAAGATTTTATTAAGATTTTATTATCCAAATAAATTTGTATTGCCAAAATGTAAACAATTTCCTAAATAAAACCTGAAAATTGGAATTGAAATGGAATTTATCAAAACGCTACATAGCACTGTAATATATTAACTATATTGTTGTTGAATTGGAAACTCATCCATATAAAGACCTCAGAATTTCTGGAAAAATGTCCAAAAAAAAAATAAATGCAAACCTAAAGGATGCACAATGTTCTGCTGCAAGATTATTCTCAGGCTTTGCCAAGTACTGATGTTCTTTATATATCTAAGTTTTGCCAAAAGATGAATAGGAAACAGATTTAACCCACCTTCACACCATCTGGCTTCTTGTTCAACAAGCTCTTGGCTGCTGTTGGATGAAAAATAAAAGGAAACCATGATTATTTATGCATAATAACATTATAAATCCATGAAGGCACATGCAGCAGGCATTCTGGGATTATTGTTCTCCTAATTGTGTCACAAGACCTCGGGCAGGAGAAACAATTCAAATAATTCATTTTTAGGATAGAAACTCTTGGTACACAAACGCAAGGCTAAGGGATTGAAAAGATTAAACCCAGGACACAATTTAAACCAAAATAAGCAACTCTATTTTTAGAAGATGTGTGATATACTGCACAATTTACTCAGAGTTTGCAGTTATCATCTCCTTATTGGTAAAAAGGAAAATATGTATGAAAACTTTTTTTTTTTTTTTTACCCTAAAATAACATCATCCTATTAATTATGTACAAAATTATTTTATAAATGTCATGATAATTCAACTGTTGTGCTATGTGCATACTGTTGATATTGCAAATAATATATAATAGTTTTTTTACAAAAATGGCATGCAAATATACTTTACAGCCTTCAAACATAAGTAAAAAAGAAGCACACACACAGTTGTCCTCGAAAAAAAGAGTTGCTTTAGAATACATGTTAAGCGCAGACGACCATACAGCTATTATGCTAAAATAAGCTTTCTATCATTCTATTCTATTATAACCTGTTTCTAACTATATTTTGGTAGCAACCATCATATGTAAATGCTAAACCTCAATTATAAAATTCAATTATACCATATATAAATAAATAAATGTAACATTCTAGGATGTACATGAACATATCCAGACAGAAATGTAACCAGAAAATGATCAAGCATCCAAAATATTTCTATAAGCAAGACAGAAAACATTTACTCTCCCAATAACTCTGAATTATTATATTGTGATTACATTCATGACGTACTTGTTTTTGTTTGATTATTAAAAATGCATATTTGCAGTTGAAACTTGCAGTTTTGTTTATTAAAATCATTGCATGTAGGTTCAAGACTAAATGCTAGTTGGCGTTATGAATGTAATCTGTTTGATTCCATGCAAACAAGGGTAATTAGTATCTCAGAGTAACAGGGAAGTGTGTCAAACAAGCAAACCAGCTCACTGGTTAGAGTAAAAACACATCCCCTTCTTATGTCCAAACAGACTCTTACCTCACAGGACACACAGGACCCCCCCAAAAAGAGATAAAGCAATGATAAACAGGAAAGAAATGTTAAATAAAATGTCTGAAAAGGTGTACTTTACCACCTTGCTTTAAAATTAGTGTTTGTCTAAAAAAAGTCAAATGAATAATAATAAACAACAAATTAACTGTAAAATAACCAATAAATAGCATTATGAGAATCATGTTCATATACAGAATAAGAAAGGAGTTCAAACACACACACACACACACACACATTCACACATACAGGTCAGCAGAGCCAGACATACCTGAGAAGTTTCTTGTGACCAGGAGAGTGGTCAAAATTGCACCCTAGTTGCAAGAAATTTAGAAAATTAAAGAAAAGGAAAAAAAAAACAACAACAAGCAAGAGAGAAATGAAAGAAAGAATAGTACAGAAGCAGAAGCAACTGCATGGCAAATGTTCACCTTTATTTTCTACATGGTCTCATGGCATAAATGTACCTTGGTACATTTTTTAGCGAGGCCCAAAATGCGTACCAACAAGTACATTTCACTGCAGTTTCCAAAAGAAATTGGAAATTTTCACACAAATTTACAGTTTCAATTAATAAAGCATCATTTGAATACAATTACTTGGAAGAATATCATGTTATGACTTCAACAATATTAATATGCTGGGATATTTAAAAACGGATGCTTTTGAACGTTAGCATCACACATATCCAGCTTCATATCTATGGGTTTTCAAAGAAGGTAGGTTTGTTCGGTAGCTCACAGAGTAGAGAGATGTACTTGAGAGGCGAGGAGTTCAAATCTGTATAAAAGGAAGTTAAAATGGCATGGTTGCGTCAACAAATGCATTTTTATATCAGTTTTGCATTTGTTAACATTATCGGGTAGGTTTAGGATCGGATTTGGTGTAGGACATATTTCCAACACGATAGCGCATCAACTTTTAGTAACAGTACCCGGATATTTGAATTCTGAACCGCCGCAATACATACCTAATATAATACATAATAAAAATACACCAGGGTTCACGTACTGAACCTGTTTTAGCGCCACTCAGTGCACATTTCTCTTTGAAACTGTGATGAAACCTGCAGTAAGGCACATGAAAACAGTGTTG
This sequence comes from Enteromius trimaculatus, assembly GCA_032361065.1. Classification (NCBI taxonomy): domain Eukaryota; kingdom Metazoa; phylum Chordata; class Actinopteri; order Cypriniformes; family Cyprinidae; genus Enteromius; species Enteromius trimaculatus. Next base: position 11,096,718 of record JAUMHP010000040.1, on the reverse strand, counting down.
CACAAAAAGTGCACAGAGGTACAGACCAGGTTGCTTATTTCATAATGTGGAGAATATCTTATTTGCTAGAACATCTTGTCAGTTACAGCATTGCAAATTACCATTGCATTTCATAAATCTTTTTGGAAATTATGAGTAAAGAAACACAAGTTAGCAAGTTTGCTACTTTTAAGTGACATGTTATACTTCTGGTAAATACAATTGAAAACTTTTTTTTTTTTTTTTTTTTCACAACATGGGCTACCCAAATAACATTTTTTTCAGGAATAATTAGCAAAAGAAATTTTCTTGCAAGCACTAAGGAGTTAAGTGCATAGTTTGTGAAACTCTTAAGTAAGCTGAAGTTGCAAAGAAAGCTGAAGATTGGTCAAAATCAGTCAGACCAAAACTAACCTTGAGTTTCCTTCTGGCATTGAATTTCTTCAAGCACTCCACGGTTTCCTGTCTGTGCATCATAGAGGCTACAGTGGAGCGTTGCTACAGAAAGAAACAGAGTGATTACAAGTCATTAGTGAGGATTAGGAAATTCTTTTGTTGTATATAAAGAAGCATGCATGTTAGTATGTGTGTGTTGTTGAAACACATACGCAGATCCAGGGGTGCTTGAGGGCTTCAGCAGCTGTGATGCGTTTAGAAGGATTGATAGTCAACATCTTATTAATCAGATCTTTAGCTTCAGGGGTCACTGTGTCCCACTCAGGAGAAGGAAACTACATACAGACATAAGATGCAAGACAATAATCCATCATTTAATCATTTTTGTATGAATTTGTAAGCCTTGGAAGACAAGGAACTGAAGATGACATCAGTCTTTATTAGCAATATAATCAGATGTTGTATTTGTAGCTGCAATAGCTTTAGTAGTGAACACTGTGCAGGCAAAATGGTAATTCAGACTCACGTCATATGCACCAGCCTTAATCTGCTGATAGAGACGATGCTGGTCTTCATCCCAAAATGGTGGATATCCAACCAGCAGAATGTAAAGAATCACACCTAAGAAACATATCTCCTATTACCACAACATTCAGAGGATTATTCTTCAAAAGGATACTTGAACATCAAATTATCTGGTGATAAATTCAGCCAAGATGTCTGTACTTGAAGGGCTACTCTATCCCTAAAATGTAAATTTTGTTATTAATCACTTAGTCTTGCATAGCCGCTTTCTTTGGTAAAGGCCCGCCCATAAGGCCGTTTGACCGACATGTCAAACAACCAATCACAGTTTGTTTCGTTCAGCATCACGTTTTGGGGGGCGTGGAAATGTGCCCACAACAACAGAATGGCGTGCAACAAGTCAGCCAGCATAGAAAATTCAGATGAGACGCTCGCGGTGAACATCTGTTTGAAGCATATCTCTGCACCTTTTATAACACCCACAAGCAATTCTGGAGAATCGAGCACAATACTGAATCGGCCAGTGTCTGTTGCTTCATGTTTGCCAGCAAACGCGGCTGATATCCCCTTCTCAGTTAGGTACTGTAACTTCACTTGATCTTCCATAATAGATAGGATCTCCACTAGGTGCCTCAAACAAAACTCCTGGATATCTCTTGAAGATTCTATGCCGTGAACCTCGCATACTTTCAAGAATCCAACGCTTAACTGATCTTAATAAATGCTTATTGTCACTCATGTAAACAGGATAGTTTTTTTACGCAATCACACGTCTGCGCTTTGTTTCCTGGTGGAACGAAAATAAATGCGACACTAATCAATTGATGACTTCGACATTCCTGAAGGGTTTCCAGTTAAGTGTACCATATGCATCAGATGTTTAACCAATGTTCCGTGGGCGTGGGCCGTCTGAGGCTGAGACTATTAATCCCTTATCCCCATGTGGTTTCAAACCCATAAATGCTTTGTTCATCTTTGAAACACAGTTTAAAATATTTTAGATGAAAACTGTAAGGCTTACGAGTGTCAAGTCAATAACACTGTTAAGGTCCAGAAAATCTAGCTTTTGGGGTAAATGATTGATAACAAAAACGCCATTTTGGGGTAGAGTAACCTTTTAAGCAATGAGTACTATGTTTTTTGAACATTTACCATATTAATGTTGCTTTTAACTTTAGATTACAGCCCTGAGTAGAGCTGAATTATATATTGCATGCGTTAGTCATGCACGTCTCGTCAGTAAAGCTGGTTCTTTTATTAGCGGTCAATCTGCATCTCCTGTTTTCAAATGAAGGGGCATTTAATACACAGAGACATATTTCACTAATAATATATATTGTTTAAATGCTGTGCCATCTGAAAACAGGTGATAAAGATTTATTGCTAATCAAAGTTACTATTGCATACAATATATCATGCAGCCCTAGTCCTGAGGTATGGTAATAATTCAGTACCATTTAGAAAGCACCATAATTCTGCAATCATTTTAACATCAAGGCTAAATTGAAACATTCATTCAACTGCTTTAATTGGACTAACTCTTTTTAAGCCTAAAAACAGAAAGACAATTTACCAGGGACACTCCATTTAGCTGATTAGATTCAATGCTGCTTAAAAACTCAGGCTGCAATAATTTAATAATGAGCTTCAACAGTGACATCCATCACAGCGGCTCACTTACGAGGCTTATATTTTTGTGACTCATCGCTTACCACAGGCCCACATGTCCACCGGTTTGCCATAAGGATCTTTCCTCAAGACCTCTGGGGACAGGTACCCTGGAGTACCAGCAAAACCTGAACAGAGAGAGTTGTTTAGAGAAATCAGGCAGCAGTTTCTACAGTATTTAATTATTATTGTTTAGAATTGCCCGGCATGGCCCGGAATTGGCATGTAAAAGCTTAGTCATGAAAAAATGTTTCCTGCAAAAATACTAAAAAATTTTTTGCAAAAGTTTTTGCAGCCTTGACTAGTTCTGATTGCATACTAAATGTAACGTTCTTAGACAGTTTTACTGTCAAGCTCCGCTAGAGGTCACTCATGTCATGTCTACTCACACTGGTCATGTATCGGACACCCAGAATGCACCTCTCATTCACGGCTGTTCATTCATGAGCACCTGTATAAATACCAGTCTGTTTTATCTACCTGTTGCTGAGTATTGTGATAGCCTGTCTTCCAATTCTGAGCGTTTGTTTTCCGTGTTTGATTTCCTGGTTGAGACTCTGGAACTGGACTGTGGGTCAGCAGACTGGAGTCTGCAGCAACCTGAGCTGGGGGTACAGCGGCTGTTATGCCTTTGACAGGCTAAGGTAATGGTTTTATGGGACTAACAGAGTGTCTTGGGGAGCCCGCATCCACTGGCAGCGTGGGAGAGGGAAAGACAGACTCAGGGAGGTTCAATAGGGGAGCCCTGGGACAGTGAAGAGTCCTGGATGATGCCAACAGAGGGTCCGCTAACTTAGCAATTAGCCTTGCGTGCCTGAAAACGACTCTTAGGTCCTCATCTGGATCACCCTCCACGCCGGGGATGACAGCGTAGCAACTCTGGTGGCTGAAGACTTGGGCTTGTGAAGCATTGTGGGCTGTGACTCTAGGGTAGCGGACAACTTGAGCAGTGGCTCGGGATCGGGGGCCATCTTGTGCAGTAAATCGATATTGACGGCCATCTTGTGTAGTGACTCAGGAACAGCGGCCATCTTGTACGAAAAATGTCCTTAAGAACTGTATTACCCCACGGCACTCAATTGCACAGTTTACATAACTTCGACACATAATCCTCAATCGATAGCTCACCCTGTTTTAGATCTAGGAGTTGCTCGGTAGGTTCTCTTTTCGATCGTCAATCTCCATAAACCTCGCTGAATTCTGGCGTGGCGAAGTATTCTGTCACGAATGAGTCAGAGGTGTGCGAATCCATTCACAGAGGTTTATTCATGGTCGGCAGAACAGGGTCAAACAATGGCAAACAGATCTCTTAGGATGAAGCTTAAATCGGAGTCGAGGTACACAGGAAGATAAGTCACAAGGCAGGCAGCAAACTTACAGAAAACCGGAAAACAGTCCAGAGTCTAACACAGGAAATCAAACACGGAAAACAAACACTCATAATTGGAAGACAGGCTATCACAATACTTTGCAACAGGTAGATAAAACAGACTGGTATTTATGCAGGTGCTAATTAGTGTTGTAACGATATTACAAGCCGAACCGAAATATCGCGATACACCAACCACGATATGTATCGCGAAACTCTTGTGGCGTACCACGATACTCTCACGCCCACTGCTGCCCATTGTTGATGTCACTTGTCTAACTAATTTAACCAATTTAAACACATTTATTTTATCACATTTGATTAAATTGTATAAGTAATGATGAGCTTTTTTTCATTTGTTTTCCAGTGGAGTACAGGAATGGAATTCGTGTCGTAAAAAAAGCGCACACTATCTGCTGTAACTGTTTCACGAAACTTACTTCTAATATGCAAGTGCATCTCCGAAGACATCACCCCAATATTGATATCAGTGGCACACGTAAGACGGAAAGTTAATAAAGAAAAAGTTTAGTTGTTCTTGTTATTAAGTGAACAGAAACCGAACCGAACCGTGGCTCCAAAACCGTGAACCGAATCGTGCCTTTGGTGTATCGTTACACCCCTAGTGCTAATGAATGATTGGAGAAAACAAGGAACAGGATGAGAGCTGCATTCTGGGAGATGGAGTACGGTACATGAATCAAAGACCGGTGTGAGTAGACATGATATGAGTGACCCCTTCGGGGCTTGATGGTAAAACTGGCTAGGAACGTTACACTAGACAAGAATTATTTACTTTTAACTTTGAAGCAAACTTTTTCTAATTAAATACATTTTTTTTACAAAAATACTCCTAAATGCTGACATACACCATTTGGGGTCTGTATGATTTTTTAAATGTTTTTGAAAAAAGTAACTTAAAATATGGTTGCATTTATATGATAAAATATAAAGAAATACATTAATATTTTTATTCTTGTTAAATATTACGATTTTACGGTTTTCTATTGTAATATTTATTAAATGTAATGTATACCTGTGTTGTCAGATTATTAAAGTTAAACTAAAACCATTAAACAAGTTATTTTGTTTAGTTATTTAGTTATACAGTATTTGACATTATTTTGAGTATTTTTAGTTATTGCACAATGCTCTTTTTTTTTAGATATTATGCTTAAAATGTTTTTTAATAACACTACTAACACTATCTATCTATCTATCTATCTATCTATTAGTTTAATGATGTGGACCGCCCCAGCCCGCCCCGCACCACTCTATCTATTTTTACAAACCGCCCCGCCCTGCACCCGCGAACATTAAATAGACATACTATAGACATTGTAATTCAAATGAAAACAGCCTTTATTTAAGCCTGAAAGTGCTTGGAAACATAGCCCTGTAAACTGGTAACAACAAATGATTATGAACATTGACGATAAATCAGGATAATGATACATATTTTAAACATTTACAAAGCAGCGTTTTTTCATTTATCACACGGAAATGCTCATTTAGCGTTTTTACGTTCGCTGTGCAAAAAAAGAAAGGCATCCACTGTACCGGGGTTTAATTTATTTTGCCTGGACTCCAGTACTATGCGCTGAGCAGAGCTGATGCGCTCGCTCGATGCGCTTGTGGCTGGCAGCGGTAGCTGCTTGGCACTTTCGTGACTTGTCACGTGACGTAACCTTATCAAAGACCTTAATGAAATATGAAAATAGATATTTCCAAATATTTAATATAGGCTAAAGGGAATTGCAAGCAACATAAATGGATTTTTTATTTAATTTGGTTTTTAATGATCCGCCCCAACCAGCCCCGCAAATAAAGTGACAATTTCTTTACCCGCCCCAACTAAACCCGCGGGGATCACTAGTGCTGGGCTCATCTGGTACTTACCAAACCATGCCTGTTGGTCACCCTGGACCTCAATGGCCAAACCAAAGTCAGCAAGCTTAACTGCCGCCCCCTTCATCTTACTGGCCAACAGCAAATTCTCAGGCTTTAAGAACAGCATAAAGACACACAAGCATGTCACTAAATGGTCTTAATTCTCCCTTAGGTAACGACTTTTCTAAAAGTATCTATTTACTGAATAAAAGGCTTTTTAACAGCAGCCACGCTATGATGACTCATTCCTCCTCAGCAGGTTGAAAGACATTTTGGCCAAAGAACAAAAAAAGCTAAATCTGACATAGTCTGAATTGTATCTGCACAAATGTGGATTGATTTCCAGTAGCTAAAAGGCTTTGTGAAGATTTCAGGAGACGAAAGGATAAAATATTAGATTCTCAGACACAGCAAGGCTATTTTCTGTTAGACAATACAAGATCCGGCTACGTCAGACTGTACTAAATTTGGCATTGGACTGTGCTACATTGAGCACCACTGTCTGGAGAAGCATAAGTGTGTGTGTGCGTGTCCTGACCTTCAGATCCCTGTGGACGATCCCATTAACATGGCAGTGATGAACGCTCTCCAAAATCTGCTGAATGCAGTGACTAGAAGAAAGAGAGAGGCAGTGAAAGAGAAAGGTAAGACAGAGGGGAAGCGTGACAAAGACAGGCGGAAAGAAACACAGGTAAAGAAAAAATCAAGTAACATAATCAGTGAAAAGAGGGAACTTAGAGGAAAAAAGAGACAATAGGGACTTTATCAACCTTTTATGAAGTAAAAATGCAGTTGTGGAGAATTATACATCCATGAATGCATGCAGTCATTAATTATCTATAAATAACATGCCACACACTTTCTTGTCCAGCCCCTAAGACACACATGCACATTTTCCTTTACACATGCAAAATTACACTCAAGGAGGCGAGGCTGTAAAGGCAAGCAGTGTATAATTTATCATCGGTATAAATAACTCGCTCACAGAGAAACAGGCTCGCAAATGTGTGCGACCTAAAAGAACTGTCTGTAAGCATATTTTATGTAGAACAAACTTGACGTTATGAATGTTCTAATGCGCTACTAATATAATACGTCTGTCTGAATGTTCTTACCTGGCATCAGCCTCACTGTAGTACTCTCTCGCAACAATGTCTTCGAACAGCTCACCTCCAGTAACCCTGAGGTCAAAGGCAAATGTGTAAAGTCAGTGTTTTTATTTTTTTATTTTGCAACATGCTTTCATAAAAGTTTTATTCCTGATGGAGTGCTTTTCTATCCTGAATCCTGCCAGTGCTGAAGTCAGATTCAGCAATCAGAGAAGTCACTGTTACCATAGCAATGGAAATTACCATAGTCTCTCCACAGTGGGGAGTTTTTGCAAGATAGCGGTGGATGGATAGATTGCAGAGTAGAGTAACAATAGATAGTTTGAAGGGGGTAGACAGACCATTATGGTGACACTGTGGACCTTTCAATTAAAAAGAAAAGTGCACTGATTGAAGCAAAGACAACCCCTTGTGAAATAAGAAGCATGCTTAAGTACACTTTTATTAAAAAGTACACATCACAGAAATAATATACTTAGGTGTGAACGATACACTTTTTTTGCTATTGTTAAGATATAGTTTCATGTATCTGTAATAACAC